>CM068959.1:113583889-113599558 GCA_035128595.1 Eptatretus atami
AAGGAACAGAAAATTATTTTATATTTAAATTAACGTTTCACAGATCTTTCTCATTATTAAATAAGAATCCCGAAAATACCTCTTCTGATCAGTTCCGCCCCGACCACGAGGACCTGAGTTCGACTTCCGGTTCAAGGTTCACAGGAAGATCAACCCGGAAGTTCTTCGAAAAGAGAGAGATGGAGTTTGAGGCCTTGACTTTGACCTTTCATCACATCTGGCCCAAGCTATCAATAATTGCCCTGTCTTACTTTCCCCTTTTTTACCCGATTGATGAAATTCGACAATTTGCTTCTTGAGTTAATCGGCGTAACGAAATCCGGACGTACGAACGGACGGACCGGACACCCGGAAACATATGCTCAGTTTTTTTTATGGTGGCGGAGGCAAAAAAAAAAAATTGATCATGAATCGAAACGTCCTTCACAACTCAAAATTGTCCAAAAAAAGCTTCCATAGTTACATGAAAAAAAAACCACATCAAATGGTTGAACTCAAGGTATTTCTGACATGGAGGGTTTAGAAAAGGGTGACATACCAATCTTGGGTGTGTAAGCTATCATACCTGATGTGGCAGGGCAGACACTCACAGAACCGATTCCTCCGGAAACGCAGGAAACATTTCCTAGCTGCACTTTGGATCCAATATAACTTTGGGCGAAACTGGAAAAGTTCTCGAGATAACATTTCTTCAAGTTTGACATAGAGCTTCCCAACAAAGAAAGCCTGCATGCTGACAACCTGGCGGTTCAAAAACGAATCATCAAATTCTTAACAGAAGTTGCAATACATTGCAATTTAAGTCCTCTTGGCGAGAGAGAGTGAGCTCTGTTCGCTAGATCAGGTCAGTCTTACAACTCGAAGACCTTCGTGATTCTCAATCCATAGTAACTGATCACTGCTGTGGCTGTTATCTGCTCTCAGGCCTTGTGATTTGGAGCCATTCCAAAGAAAGTGTGTCCATATCCACGGATGACCTGCAGAGACACAAGGCTCCATGTTAACAATGGAAAAGGTTATACTGTTATTTTCTATACTCTGCATTTTATCTAATCAATGCAGGAATTTTGTTAGCCAGTTTGTTTCACCCCGCTAATGGGCTGTACAGGATGGCTTTGAGGTAGGAACACTTGCCATGGTTGTCCTATCTGGGTTTGATTCTCGCACGGCTATAAACTGTCACCCGTGTGTTCTACAGATAGGGAAAGGGATCAATGCGTGTGCCATCCTTCGTTGAACGGTTCAATGGGCATGCCTTCACAGCATTAGTTTGTGGATCAACAAAGATCCAATGAATCTTCTCTAAGAGTAAGCGAGCTATCAACTGGCACGCTGGCCAAATTCCAAATTTCTTCTCCGTTTCACAAGGGGGCATACATCAGTGGCAGAACCACACTTGCAGCAATGATGCAACCAGTTCCACTGCAAACGCAAATGAAAGAACCAAAAATGAAAAGTGACCCCTCCCTGCCTGCTCTCTCATTATTGTTTCATTAATAAGCATATAAATCAATATCATAGGCAAAAAAGGAAAATCATCAACAGTAACAAACCATGGTTGCAACAAACAAATCGAAAGCCATGGTTGGGAAGCTACTCATTCCTATTTCTTTTTTCATTTCCCTTTCATGGACACCGACCAGCAGTATTAAATACAAAACCTGCCAAAAGGGCGTAGAGATCCTTGTGAGCCCAACGGCCATCCAATTATCTGGTGCCAACTACATCTGCGGACATCCTCCTGCAGTTGTTTACCTTTCTGAGGAGGTTGGGTGGTAGATTTGCCCTCCAGCCACCACAAAACAAACTGAAATGTGTTTGAGGTGGTGGTGCTGAGGCGAGTCTCCTCATGATTAATCTGAGGCATCCCTTTGGTGGGTGTCTGGAATGTCTAATCCCTAAGTGATGGGGATGGGCCAGGCATTTGCCTGGGGATGGCCAACGAGGCCCTGGAAGTACCAGCGAAAGTGGAACGCAGCGACGCGGTCTGGAGCGTCCTCAATGAACATATCAAAATGAGTTTCCATTCAAATACAGTGTGAGAACCTAATGCCACAATCTCTCCTGGCCCACGCAGAGCAGGCCCTAGATAATTGCAGCCCCACGCAAAAATTCGGTCTTTCGGAGCCACCTCTCCATTTGTTCAACAACGTGACCACCATTATGAGGAGATAGCAAAGTTCAGGCAGTGGTGAGAGAGTAATGGGGCGGTGAGAGTAGGGGCATGGTGAGGGGGGTCGCGAGGGCAGTCAGTTGTGAGGGGGTAGCGAGGGCAGTCAGTGGTGAGGGGGAGCGAGGGCAGTCAGTGGTGAGGGGTAGTGAGGGCAGTCAGTGGTGAGGGGGTAGTGAGGGCAGTTCCAGTGGTGAAGGGGTAGCGAGGGCAGTCAGTGGTGAGGGTGAGGGAAGGGCATCAGTGGTGAGGGGTAGTCGAGGGCAGTCAGTGGTGAGGGGATAGAGAGGGCAGTCAGTGGTTTGAACCCTGAGTCGTGTAAGCATAAGATGCTGCCTCTATCGCTCCTTATTTTTTTTTTTTTCTGTTAAGAAAACATGCCGCGATATCTTTTGCTCTTATATATGATGTTTTTTGAATTTTGCAACTATACATTCTATTGTAATACTTGCATTTTGGTTCATCCATTTGTGTGTAAAACATTCCTTCGCACAAGTGAAAGAAATCATTCGACCACCATGTTGGTCAGGTAACAGGGGTCTTTGAATGTGAAAATGTTTGAGAGAAAAAGATTGGAGGAACATTTGGCTGAATGTCACCAAGCACACTTTGGTAAACCAAGCACAGCATGCCAAAGCCTGAACATCATATCGTATCTCCTCACTGGATGTGAGGTTTGAGGAACATATCTCTCAGCAGGATGAAGGAGCTCAAATAGTGAGCATGGCTGCTGCAGAAGAGAATGCTGAAAGGAACAGAAGAAAAAAAAAACAATTTATTTGTCCTTCCCTCCCTGAATCTTCTGCAAATAACCACAAAGGTGGCAGGAATTAGACTTAAAGTTGTTGCATAATTGATAGAGTCAGGAACACCAGGTTAACAAGATACATATAAACAGGGTCATTGAGGCTTGGGGGGTATTGGACAGGAACAGGAACACAGGGCCGAGAGTAGCAATTGTTGAGCTAATAAAGATACATCAATGAAGAGTGAGTCCTCCAAAGCCTGTGTTGGCTTCACAGTAAGTGACTGGCTTAACTGCTCATTTGACACAAAGTGCGACAGCGACAGCCAAGATTTCCGAGAGACCCTGGTTCCAAAGGGAATGAAGTCTCCATCTCAGATCCCTGGTCAAAAGTCCAAGTCTCAACATCCAGAAGAGGAGAGTGGCAGCACCAAAGACCTGAAGACTCGCAACTTTTGTCTCCTGCACAGGTACTGACAGCCCCACCACCCCAAGATCCAAGTGAATAATGAACTCCAATGGCCTGACCGGCAGACATCTTATTGGACGCTCTGGCTGCACAGCCAGCAGAGACGATTAATGTGACTCCCAAGGTAACGTGAATCTCTCCGTGACCTCAACATCCTCACCACAAACAAGGTACAGACAAGATAGCAGCTTCCAAGATGTCATTGAAAGCCGGATGCTTAAGTTTTTGACCCCAGGAAACCCATAATCCCAGTGGTTCCGACCCTCATTCAACTCGAGGGCCCCCAAGAAGATAAGTCTCTGCAAAGGTGACGGCATCATCTGCGATCAGGTCAGAGATCTTGGCACCAATCGATGCACCGCACTTGATATCTCCAACATCCTCCCCAGAATCCAGTCCGCGCAAGCACTGAAAGTTCCGGGGCCAGCACAACAAACACTAACAAACTCTCGTAACAACGGGAAATAAGTCAGAGATGGCATCACGAACATCTCACAGCACTCTCAGTACCAGAGTATAGTTTCAGAAATTCAGAATTGAATCAGTTTGGTGGCAACACCATAAAGACCTACGAATCCTCCAGAGGGCCAATCATTACGATCAAAACATTTAGATACAACGTCGACTATCCCAAACTCTTGGTGTTCAGTGAGGATCGAAGGGCAATTGATCTCTTTGATGTAAAGCCTGACTGCTTGCGTGCTGGTTTTCAAGTAGTATGGTGGCGAACTCTATCAAGATTTATCCAAGGAAAGAACTTGCCTGGGCATGAAACAATATTATACAGAAACCATTTAACTACCAATCTAGACTTTGCAGTTATGATCACTCCTCTTGAATGCATACATTTCACTCAAAAATGAATGTCATCATGTGATGTGGCACACATTGGTTTAAGGAAATATTTAAAAATTATATTTCAGAAACCGCTGTAGCGATCGACGCATCAAACATTTTGGCATTTGTGATCCCACTCATTGCTCCAAAAAGCAACATGTTTTTCACATCGATCCATCAGGCCGGTTTTGGGGGAAAAGGTTTTCTAATTTTCAGTTTTCAAACTAAAAACCACAATGACCGATGGGATTTGAAAGTAGACTTTGCCCATGGGAGGATCACTGAGATGCATTTTGTTTTGATCGTATGGTTCATTTTCTATCCAATAGGCTGTACATATGACCCTCCAACATCACAACACATCATGTGAAGACATTTAATTTTGTTTTCGTTTGGATTTTGAGAGAAAACATTTTCATGTCTTGTTTCAATTCAACATTTGCCACCAAAAACACATGACATCAAATATTCTTGAATCAACCATGGTAACAACGAAGGCATCTGAAGAGGAATAAGGTTTTGTGAAGTTTTCGCTCAATCTGTCCAACCGTTCTGGAGAAGCAAGGATTTTTCAGGTTTTAGGTAAGTGGCTGCCAAGACCGGTGAGTATAACAGTTATAACATATTAAACACGTCGCTTCGCTGACGGAACACGAAGTGCACACGACAGGGGGGGGAGAGTGAGAGACAGAGGAGGGGTCAAAGTGGAGGAGACAGAGGAGGGGGCAAAATAGTGGAGAGACAGAGGAGGGGGGCAAAAAGTGAGGGAGCCGGAGGAGGGGGGAAAAGATGAGGAGACAGAGGGGAGCAAAGAGTGAGGACAGAGGGGAGCGAAAGAGTGAGGAGAACAGAGGGGACGAAAGAGTGAGGATTTCAGAGGGAGCGAAAGAGTGAGGAGACAAAGGGAGCGAAAAGAGTGAGGAGATCAGAGGGGGGCAAATAGTGAGGAAACAGAGGGGGCAAAATAGTGAGGAAAAACAAGGGGGTCAAAATAGTGAGGAGACTAGAGGGGGGCAAAAGAGTGAGGAGAAAGAAAGGGGCAAAAGACCGAGGAAGACCGAGGGGGGCGAAAGAGTGAGGAGACAGAAGGGGGCGAAAGAGCGAGGAGACAGAGGGGGGCAAAAGAGCGAGGAGCAGAGGGGCGAAAGAGCGAGAAGACAGAGGGGGGCGAAAGAGCGAGGAGACAGAGGGGGGCGAAAGATCGATGGAGACCAGAGGGGGCGAAAGAGCGAGGAGACAGAGGGGGGGCAAAAGAGTGAGGACACAGTAGGGGGGGCCGAAAGAGCGAGGAACACAGAGGGGGCGAAAGTGCGAGGAGACAAAGTTGGGGGCGAAAAGAGACGAGAGACCAGAAGGGGGGCGAAAGAGCGAGGCGACAGAGGGGGGCGAAAGAGCGAGGCGACAGAGGGGGGGGCAAAAGAGCAAGGAGACAGAGGAAGGCGAAAGAGCAGGAGACAGAGGGAGGCGAAAGGAGCGAGGAGACAGAGGGGGCGAAAGAGCGAGAGACAGAGGGGGGCGAAAGACGAGGAGACAGAGGGGGAGCGAAAGAGCGAGGAGACGAGGGGGGCCGAAAGAGTGAGGAAAGACCGAGGGGGGCGAAAGAAGCGAGAGACAGAGGGGGCAAGGAGCGGAGGAAGACATGAGGGGGCGAAAGAGCGAGGAGACAGAGGGGGGCCGAAAGAGCGAGAAGACAGAGGGGGCGAAAAGAGCGAGGAGACAGACGGGCGAAAAGAGCGAAGAAAGAGGGGCGACGAACAGAGGCAAAAAAGCGAGGCGAACGAGACAGGAAGCGGAGACGATGAAAAGCGAGACAAGAGGGGGGCGAAAGAGCGAGAGACAGAGGGGGCGAAAGAGGGAGGAGACAGAGGGGGCAAAAAGAGCTGAGAGACAGAGGAGGGGAAAAGAGCGAGGAGACAGCTGAGGAGGAGAACAGAGGGGCGATGAAAAGAGCGGGCAAGAACAGACAAAGGGGGGTAAAAGCGAGTAGACAGAGGGGCGAAAGAGCGAGGAGACAGAGGGAGGAGCGCATGGAAAAGCGAGGAACAGAGGGGAAGAGCAGGCAAGCGAGCGTGAAGGAGACAAGGGGGCTGTGAAAGACAGGAAGACAGAGGTGGTAAAGAAGTGAGGAACAGAGGGCGTGAAAGAGCGAGAGACAGATGGGGGGCAGTGAAACGAGGAGGAGACATGATTTTTTTTTGTATACCTGTCGAGGCTCGTAGAAAACGAGAGCTAACACACATGCACAGCAAGTGGCATGAGACCAAGAGGGGCGAAGTGGGAGGGACAACACATTAGGAGATCTTGGAGGGAGAGGATGGTGATGGGGAACACGGGAAAGAGAAATGGCATTACAGGACTTATCAGAAGAAGCAGGGAATTGAATGAAGTGGGCTTGGTGGGATATATCGGGGAGATAAAGATCGGATTTGAATGGGGATGATGAACAGCTGTTTAAAAGCCTGTGGGAAGAATGGGAAAGAATAGAGAGGAGTTATTCCAAAGGCCGGAAAAAGAGACATGAAAAGTTGCAAGGTGAGCAGGATTCGTGATTTTGGTAGTTTTACCAGAAGGGTTTTGGCGCGCCTGAGCCCCTGTGAATGTGGTGGGGACAAATCGCAGACGAAGGTAGGGGGGCAAGCTCGGAGAGAGACGGTAGGACAGAAAAGACCACCGATCCAACCTGCGTATTGAGTGAGAGGCCCAAACTCAGCCTTCATTGCGGGAATGCCATTAGGTCCTAAATGCCCTGGTTTCACAGCGTAGAACCGAGAAAGGGGAGCCAGGAACACCAGCCCGAGGGGAAGAGCGATATCCATCAGCTCATGACAAAAGCTTTGTAAAGGTTCCAGGAGCTCAAGAGGCGAATAGGAAAAAAGGAAAAAAACTTTTTTGCACGAACGGAAGGATCCCAGTCGGTGATGGCTTTGGAGGCGAGGTTTGGAAATGTGACTTCCCAGGAAGGTCATGGCAGATAAGTAGACCAGCAGAAGCTTGAAAAAAAGACTCTCTGTCTCAGAGGAATTAGTTGAGAAGTGGATGGGGGGGGGGGTTCTAAAACGGTCCCTTTCGAAAGACATAGTGGAGAGTGTAGATTGTCTGATTGAAAGATCTGTTCCACGTGTTGGACCAGTTTGTGATATTATCCAGATCTGCAGTAAGCGAAGACAGCTGCTGCTTGCCGCTCTGATGGACGACAATGGTACGGCAGAGGGGTGGAGTCATCAGCAAGAGATTAGAGGATTTTCCAGAGAGTCGGAGAGATCTTGATGAAAACCAGAAAAAGAACAGGGCCCAGAACACTACCTTGAGGAACTCCATCCTGGACAGGAAGAGGGATGAAAGAACTCCATTTAGGGCCACACGTTGACTGCGACAGGAGAGGAAGTCTGCGAGCTATGGAGATGGCCTTGGATACCATGGGAAGAGAGTTTGGTGAGTAGGGCAGGTGCCAGACTGTGTCAAAGCACGTTGATATGTCCAGGGATACGGCTCGGATTTCCTGTCTGGCATTGAGGACCTCCATCCATTGATGGGAGAGCAGAAGCAGATATCCAGGTAGAGTGACCCTGGTGTGAAACAAATTGATGATTGGAATATAGCCATTGGAGAAGAGGAAGGATTCATGTCTGAAGCGATGATGGATTCCATAACCTTGCTGATGATTGGAGAAGGCCGATTGGTCTGTAGTTGCAGGGATCTGTTTTTGCACCTTGAGTACCAGCGAGGACACGTGGCTGATGCCGTCTGACGTTGCAGAATCTGAGTCGAGGTTTGAAAGCAGCTCTCCACCTTGTCAGGGAAAAGGACACAGAGTCCAGGGACAGTTGGTGCGACTGGTAGAGGTGGGTAGAGAAAAGTGATGGGTTTAGGAACAAGATTTGCTGCAAACACCGAGTTTAGGCATTCAGTTTTTCAACGTGCGGTATCAGCAGTGCGCCATTTAGGTAAGGGAGGGATAGAGGGGAACATACACCAAGAAACAGATTTGATTAAACGCCACCAGGATTTTGAGGAGGGAGAGGTTTGAGAGTTCAGATTGGTATGAGAGAGATGTTGTTCTCTGGCTCTCCTGAGGGTCGATACACACTTGTTCAGCTTTTGTGGAAGGAACTGACATTGCCCTCAGTTGGTTTGCTTTCCATGAGGCAAAGGCAAGTTGTTTCAGCAACTGCCTCGCCACAAGCTTCAGTAAACCAAGGGCGGGGGAAGGGAGGACAACTGAAGACGAGAGGGGATAAATCTGTGCATGAGGGAGAGGCAAGTTTCTTTGAAAGAATTCCAGGATGAGTTGATGTTGAGAGAAAGTAGGTAGGAGACCAGTCTATAAGTTTGATGGTGCTTGGAGACCCTGCCAGTCGGCGAGTGAATGCCAAGACTCGAACGGCGTGAGGTGTTCTCTGATAACAGCCAGAGAGATGTCCACTTTGACAAGGACTGGTCAGAAAGAACCGATTGGAGCGGAGGAAGGAGCAGCAGATATTGTCAGGGAATTTGTCAAAATCAGATCCAGAAGAGATGGAGTAACCATTGGTTGAGATCCCGGTCGGGAGTTGCCGATTGAGTCAGTCCCTAGATCGCAGAAAGTTTTGCTGAGGTGCCATGACAGGTGAAGAGAGACCCACACCAGCAACTGGCAGATGACAATGAAGTCACCACTATAGAGGAAGAGAGAGTTTGGATGAGAAGATAGAAGATGGTCCATGTTTTCGGATAGTGAGGTAGATTGGAGTCATCACTGTTAGGTGGACGGTACAGTACACTATATAAACATGAGGTGGGAGTGAGGGAAGCCGTAGCCAGAGTATTCCTGGGGTGGGGGGAGTGAGAGCAGTGCATGGAGAGTGGAATAGAGTCTTTGATGAAGAGAGAACACTCCACCAGGACGAGCCTCAGGTCTGTCATACGAGGAGGGAGTACCGGGGAGAGATACTTGGGTCAGACACGTCTTGGGAGAGGAAAGTTTCTGTTAGGCAAGATTAGTGTGGTGTCAGTGGCAGCCTGTTGGAAAGATCTGAAAAGGTTTGAGCGAAGGCCCCGATTATTTGAGGTCCACACTTTTAATGAAGAGGTAGGGAGGGAGGAGGCTTTTGGGTGCAGGTGGTGGGGGGGGGGAGGGTAGGACAAGGAAGGGGGGGAAGTAAGGAGGTTGTTGAAAGAGTGTGGGGGGATTGCAGAAATAGCTAGGGGAGGGGGCTGAATGAGGAGGAGAAAAGGCTCTGTGGTGCTGGGAGGAGAGGGGGACAAGAGAGGGGGAAGAAGGCAGTTGAGGATTTGAGGAGGTGGAGTGAAAGAGATGGAGGTAAGAAAGGGCCAGTGGAAGGAGGCGTTTAGTAATGAGAGGGGGGGCAACTTTGAGAAAGGTGAGTGAGGGGGATGAAAGGGTGGGAGAAAGTGTAGGGGGAGAATTTTTGGAGAGAGGTGAGAGGGAGGCTTGGAGGGAGAAGAGTGGATGGTTGCTTTGAGAGTGAGAGTGAGGCGGTGAGAGGGGTGAGTTTGGCACTGAAGTGGGAAAAAAGAATGGTTGATGGAAAGCGAACATTCATAGCAAACTGGGGGTTTTTTTTAAAGTTTTAGGTCAGAGATGCGATTAACACAATTCTTGATGGATGCAATAAAGGCGAATTCAGAGAATGGAAGAAGAAACGTTGTAACAGTTGGATTTTTTAGGCAAGGAATGAAGATGTCTGAGTTTGACACAGCCGGGGGGGGTCGAAATGAGAACAGTCTGTTAAATAGCAGAAGAGAGTGCATTATGAAACAGTAAAGAGTACCACATGTGTGGAGAGGAAGATGAAGCATTATAAGATCGTTTTTGTTATTATTATTAACGTTTGAAGAGTTTTCTACAGATTAGGTCATGGAAGTGTTTGTAGAAAAAAAAATCGAGAAGAATGAAGAGGAGGAAGAATAAGAGGAGAAGAAGAGGCAGAATCGGGAGAAGGTTAGCGTATTGTTGTTTTTTTAACTTTAATTTTTTTATTTTTTAAGATAAGAAAGAGAGAGATTAGTTGGGAGAATCGGGGACGTTTAGAAGTGGGGAGGGATAGAAATTGAAGGTAATGGGGAAAAAAAACAAAACAAAACGATCGAACACCGAGGGGAACCGGTAGGCTCAAGCTGAGGCCAAGGTCTAGGCCTCAAACACCCGGTAGAACGTCAACAAAAAACTCACAAAAATAGCACGATTTTGAAACAAAACCGAAATATGGAACACACAGTCTACATGTAGGTGAGAAAATTAAACAGTTAAAACGGACAAATAACACCGGAAACTTAACTTTGAGAACGTCAGCAGAGAAGCCCCGAAAGGAGACCTCTCGACCTCCAAACCTGAACCGGAAGTCAAGTGAGGGCGGAAGAGTGAGGAGACAGAGGGGGCGGGAAGGGTGAGGAGATAGAGGGGGCGGAAGAGTGATGGATAGAGGGGCTGATAGAGTGAGGAGATAGAGGGGGTATGTGTGCTGCATACCTACCTCTACCTTGGAATAGCTGTCGAATGTACATCCCGATGGCACATGAACTGCACTGTTACAGCTCAGTTACGTGGCTTTAGCACTCAAGAAAGCACTCCAACAGAACGCCCTGGCTTGGAAAGCGATTGCCAATTGCCGTCGATCCAACTGGCACCTCGGAACGCTCATGCATTGGCCAAATGGACAAATCAGACACTTTTTTTGGAGTAGGAACTGCTGATATTTTCAAATCTGGAGCTCACATTTGTAATAATTGTTAGTTTCAGAGATTCTCTCTCGTTGTCCATATACCACAAATTAAGAGCCAAGAACACTGGCATCTACAGGCGTTTATAAGCACTGCATACACTCAGCGATTCAAAGGCGATGATGAACGAATTATAACAATTGTAAACACCTTTCTTCGATTTATTGGTAATACGTCGATTATATATTTTCATCCCAATATTTATTTTTTTTTTCGGATTACTGTATATTCAAAATTCCAATTACAAAAAAGCAAATCGACATGAAAATTCAAACTGATATAACCCGTTAATCGCTGGACCACTGGAGGACGATTATAATTTGTGGTTTAAAACCGTTTCCCCTTCCCCACTTTCGTTCCATTTTATTGAGGCACTGAAACTATTATTCTCGCAGAACAACTCAACTTGACACTTCTGACTTAATAAAATCACTCTCAGTGTTGGCAGTCACCTTCGTAGGTCGTAGCTCTATTCCAAGGAAAACAAACAAAAGAGGAAAAACAATGTGAATCAAATTTGTCAATGGAACCTGATAAAGTCAAGTGCTTATCACACCCTCAGCTATGCCTGTGCCTCTTGCGTCATAGCGAGGAAGGGAATTTCAACATGCGGCAATTTGCCTCGTGGGGGAATGCTGGAGGTGTGCTCCAGGTTTGGATGCATATATATATATATATATAATATATATATATATATATATATATATATATATATATATATAATATATATATATTTGTGCGTTATGTATACCGCATGACAAAATTTCTGAGAATAGTTATTTCCATAATGTATGTTAAGAATTAACACCTTCCCTGTTGAGTTGTTATGTAATTAAAAAGCGTTGGTTGGGTTGGTTGCTTGCGCCCCCTCTCATCCCATTGGATAATGGCGAGAACAGCGCGTGATGACGTGTGCTGTGACTGCCATCATCACTTGGGCGTGCGTGTTTACTGCCAAGCGGATGTTCAAAGTGTGCAAATAACAACAGCATTCTGGAAACTTCACCAAAGCCATGCTTTAGTAGTGCACCCCAAAATTCCCATTTATTGTTTAAAGCCCCACCAAGTCTTTGTTTCAACCCGTTTGTCTGTGTGGATGTCTACCCCGTCATGTAACTTATTGCAGTCTACCCCTGTACTGTGTTTATTTTCCTTAATCTCTGTCATTACCCCCACCTGAACATGACCAGCAAACGGACCAGGACACGACACAGCCTCCCCTGCAACAATCGCCGCATTCATGGCTTTGTGCCAGACATTTTGGGACAGGTGGGGTTCATCCTTGGTTGCATGGGGGTAAAAAGAGGATTTCCTCATGTTAAGTCAGAGTCCTCTCTGGCAACAGTCGGAAAGACCAAGGGAGTGTGTATCCGGGCGGGAGCAGAAATGGGCAGGGTTGCGGGAATCCCCAAATTGCTACCCCAAGCCACCTCAAGATCTGAACATGTGGCTCCTTTACCCCCCCCCCATGCCCCACGGGTTATAAAGCTGTGCTCGGTGCTGGATCTCTCTCTCGGCCAGCCCTAGGTCACCGCACTCACTCTCGATTCTCTCCCCCTGGTTGTCACTAATCGTTTCTGCCTAGTCTCGGACGCTTTGCATACCCTCGCTCTTTCCTGGGTCCCAGACGCTTTGGTTACGCTCCCGATGGAGCTCGTGGACCCCCGGTTTTTGATGATGTGCAGTGTCGGGGCCATTCTGGAGATGGCAGGGGAGAGCAGTATCAAGCAGGGAGGGAGACAGTTAATCGTACATACCAGTAGACGGAGAGCAACCCTGCTGCTTCCAATTTGTCTCCTGTGTGTGCGATAATGGATGGGTAGGTACCGCTGTCTGTTTTCCGGTCGGTAAGGTGAGGGATACGTTAAGCTAAGTCTGCCAACTTGTGCATTTTCTTTCCTTTTTGTAAATACACAGTACACACCTCAATTGCTTTTTGTTGCATTTTCCCCTTTTCCTGCCACAGTTGCACCTTTGACTCCAGTAAAGCCCTCGAGTTCCTTCCTCCTCTCCTCATTGTGTGCCGTGAACAAATTGCTTGTTCAGATTTTCCAATCAATCTGCCTGTGTCTGTCCTTTCTTCTTATTAATCCAGCAATACCATACTGGATAAGCTGGAGATTTGTAATTCCCCAACTAAATGGCTCTCAAATCAGTTCTGTGCGTTGGCAACGTGCTAAGCTCGGCCGCATTAATCAAGATCCAATAAAAAACAGCAGCAACACACACACACCAAGGGCGTGATTCCCCGATAAGGCAACTGCGTGTTCCAGTTAAACGTAGTCAAGATGGAGGACACTGGTCACATGGTTAAATTATTGGTGCTCACGGTTGATTAGCGACCCACCATGACACAAACATATTTGTGGCGTGGCCTCGATTCCGGTGAATTTGGGACGCCAGTCGAGTACGTGGTTTAATCCGTCGTGCGAGCGTGGTGCACGGGTTACCGTGCAGGGTGTCTGTATCGTGGAAGGTTTGCCGATCGGGCACGTTGTATCGTGGTGTTATTAAAGTTGATTTCAACTCAACCAAGACTGGTGTTTGGCCTCGGTGTCCGTTGGGGATTCCCTTTAACCATTGTGGCGGAGAACCAGGGATACCCTTACCCTGGGTCCGACAATATTATTTATATATAGGAAAGACCCACCACATCTCTCACCTGTGAATGGAGGGAATAGCCAATCAGCTCTCACTAATCAACTAAACCCAGCTGGTTAGGGTTATATAAATAAATTGGACCCTCCCATGCTTCCTCGAGCCGAAACTGCTGCGTAAAGCAACCAAGAAGGTCGACACAAGGCAAGCCTTGTATCAAACCCTTCCCAGAGTTCCTCCACAGCTATGAAACGTTCACAAATAGTGCACACATGAGAGTCCCAGTGCTACTATGAATCTCTCAGTTGCCAGACCGGTTTCAATTGCTTATTGACGAATCATCAGCGACAGCGTAGACAGCAATGCATACCAATGAGGCTCAAAGCAATGTGCCACGTGCAAACGTCAAAAGCAGTCAATATATAAATAATAAAGAAAGACCCACCCACATCTCTCACCTGTGAATGGGGGGGGGGGGGGAAACAGATGTGGAGGCAGCGGCCAGATAACAAACGCTTACCTTGTGCAGGCCTTTTGGTTGCCTTACGTCAGCAGTTTGGCTCAAGGAGCGTGGAAGGTGTCATTATATATATATATACATATCAGTGGTAATGAAACACACACATATCACACACACACACACACACACCTGGAGAGCACCATGGAAGAGAAAGCAACAATATCTAAATTTACTTTTACTTCAATTCTCTCACCAGATACATCATGAAATTACACTTTCTGGAATTGAAAATTGTAAAAGTGGGTGCACAGCGACATGGGTGGGGGGGGGCGGTAAGAGGGCGATGCGGGGGGGGGGGGTAGAGGGTGACATGGGGGGGGTTAGAGGGCGACACGGGGGGGGGGGGGAAGAGGGCGACACGGGGGGGGGTAGAGGGCGAACGGGGGGGGGGGTTAAAGGCGACCGGGGGGAGAGGGGCGATCCGGGGGGGGGGGTAGAGGGCGATCGGGGGGGTACGAGGGCGGATACGGGGGGGGGGGTAGAGGGAGAACGGGGGGGGGGTGGAGGGGATACGGGGGGTCAGGCGAACGCGGGCGGTGGAGGGCGATACGGGGGGGTGGAGGGCGATACGGAGGGGGGTAGAGGCGACACGGGGGGGGTAAGGCGCGATACGGGGGGGGGGTAATAGGGGAAACGGGGGGGGGGGTAAGAAGGCGATACGGGGGGGGGGGTAGAGGGCGACACGGGGGGGTAGATGGGCGAACGCTGTAGGGGGGGGGGTAGAGGGCGATACGGGGGGGGTAGAGGCGATACTGGGGGGGGTAGAGGGCGATACGGGGGGGGGAGGGCGATACGGGGGGGGGGGTAGGAGGGCTGATACGGGGGGGGGTGAGCTACAGCGTAGGCGACACGGGGGGGTGTAGAGGGGGGCGACATGGGGGGGTGAGGGGCGACGGGTAGAAGGGGACACGGGGGGGGTGAGGGCGACACGGGGGAGAGGGGTGGCGGACAGCACTTTCTCTCCGAGTTTCGATTTCCGGAATGATTTCCTGTGGATCCAATTGACCTGAGATGGAATGTCCGTGGAAGGTTAACGAGGATGTTACATTTTAGACCCACACGATGTTTATGAGTTTTGGATTATGAATCAGGTTTTTCATCTCCTTCGGGTTTGAACGTTAAATATCCCACGGAACAGGTAAAGTGGTAATCGTACCTCGTCCTTGTTCACCTCCTCATAAGTATCAAATTGGATTACAAATTAATTAAAAGGTTCCGGTAGTTTTTGTAGTTAAAAGGAAGAATGAGGTTTAATCCTCGTTGTAGGAAGTTTGTGACGATGTGATAAAAACTTGTGGTGAATAAAACAAACGAGTTAAAATCACCTCATTAAATCAACAATCAAACACCTCAACAAACATTCAATAAAAACTCCTTTAACTTTCCTCATTTCCGTCATCAAGGAACAGAAAATTATTTTATTTTAAATTAACGTTCACAGATCTTCTCAGTTTTAAATAAGAATCCCGAAAATACCTCTTCTGATCAGTTCCGCCCCGACCACGAGACCTGAGTTCGACTTCCGGTTCAAGGTTCACAGGAAGATCAACCCGGAAGTTCTTCTTCTTCATGCTGTTCTTCTTCTTTTTTTTTGTTGTTGAAGGTTTAAT
>CM068959.1:113660652-113671672 GCA_035128595.1 Eptatretus atami
TTTCATTAATAAGCATATAATCAATATCCATAGGCAAAAAGGTAATTGCATCAACAGGAACACCATGGTTGCACAAAACAAGTGGAAAAGCCATGGTTGGGAAGAACCTCATTCTTTTCATTTTTCATTTCCCTTTCATGGACACCCAGCAGTATTAAATACAAAACCTGCCAAAAGGGCGTAAGAATCCTTGTGAGCCAGAGCCAAGGTGACGTGAAAGAGCGAGGAGACAGATGGGTGCGAAAGAGCGAGGAGACAGATGGGCGCGAAAGAGCCAGGAGACAGATGGGAGTGAAAGAGCGAGGAGACAGAGGGGGCGAAAGAGCGAGGAGACAGAGGGGCGAAAGAGCGAGGAGACAGAGGGGTGAAAGAGCGAGGAGACAGAGGGGGCGAAAGAGCGAGGAGACAGAGGGGGCGGAAAGAGCGAGGAGACAGAGGGGGGCGAAAGAGCGAGGAGACAGAGGGGGGCGAAAGAGCGACGAGAGACAGAGGGGGGCGAAAGAGCGACGAGACAGAGGGGGCGAAAGAGCGACGAGACAGAGGTGGGGCGAAAGAGCGAGGAGACAGAGGGGGAAAAGAGCGAGGGACAGGGGGCAAAGAGCGAGGAGACAGAGGGGGCGAAAGAGCGAGGAGACAGATGGGCGCGAAAGAGCGAGGAGACAGATGGGCGCGAAGAGCGAGGAGACAGATGGGCGCGAGAAGGCGAGGAGACAGATGGGCGCAAAGAGCGAGGAGACAGATGGGCGCGAAAGAGCGGGAGAAGCAGAGGGCGCGAAAGAGCGAGGAACAGAGGGCAAAGAGCAGGAGACAGAGGGGGCGAAAGAGCGACGAGACAGAGGGGGCGAAAGAGCGAGGAGACAGAGGGGGGCGAAAGAGCGAGGAGACAAAGGGGGCGAAAGAGCGAGGAGACAGAGGTGGGCGAAAGAGCGAGGAGACAGAGGGGGGCGGAAAGAGCGAGGGACAGAGGGGGCGAAAGAGCGAGGAGACAGAGGCGACAAGAGCGAGGAGACAGAGGGGGAACAAAGAGCGAGGAGACAGAGGGTACAAAGAGCGAGGAGACAGAGGGGCACGAAAGAGCGAGGAGACAGAGGGGCACGAAAGAGCGAGGAGACAGAGGGGCGAAAGAGCGAGGAGACAGAGGGGCAAAAGAGCGAGGAGACAGAGGGGGACGTGAAAGAGCGAGGAGACAGATGGGCGCGAAAGAGCGAGGAGACAGATGGCGCGAAAGAGCGAGGAGACAGATGGGCGCGAAAGAGCGAGGAGACAGATGGCGCGAAGAGCGAGAGAGGAGACAGAGGGCGCGAAAGAGCGAGGAGACAATGGGCGCGGAGAGAGCGAGGAACAGATGGGCCGAAAGAGCGAGGAGACAGAGGGCGCGAAGAGCAGGAACAGATGGGCGCGAAAGAGCGAGGAGACAGAGGGGGCGAAAGACGAGGAGACAGAGGAACGTGAAAGAGCGAGGAGACAAGAGGGGGCGAAAGAGCGAGGACACAGAGGGGAACGTGAAAGAGCGAGGAGACAGAGGGCCGAAAGAGCGAGGACACAGAGGGACCTGAAAGAGCGACGAGACAGGGGGGACGAAAGAGCGAGGAGACAGAGGGGGACATGAAAGAGCGAGGACACAGAGGGGGGGCGAAAGAGCGAGGAGACAGAGGACGACGTGAAAGAGCGAGGACACAGATGAGCGCAAAAGAGCGAGGAGACAGAGGGGGACGTGAAAGAGCAAGGACACAGAGGGGGGGGGCGAAAGAGCGAGGAGACAGAGGGGGCGCGAAAGAGCGAGGCGACAGAGGGGGCGAAAGAGCGAGGAGACAGAGGGACGTGAAAGAGCGAGGAGACAGAGGGGGAACGTGAAGAGCGAGGAGACAGAGGGGGACGTGAAAGAGCGAGGAGACAGAGGGGACGTGAAAGAGCGAGTACACAGAGGGGACGTGAAAGAGCGAGGAGATAGAGGGAGCGAAAGAGCGAGGAGACAGAGGGGAACGTGAAAGAGCGAGAGACAGAGGGCGGCGAAAGAGCAAGGAGACAGAGGGGAAGTGAAAGAGCGAGGACACAGAGGGGGCGAAAGAGCGAGGCGACAGAGGGGGACGTGAAAGAGCGAGGAGACAGAGGGGGACATGAAAGAGCGAGGAGACAGAGGGGGACGTGATAGAGCGAGGAGACAGAGGGTGACGGAAAGAGCGAGGAGACAGAAGGTGACGTGAAAGAGCGAGGACAGAGGGGGACGTGAAAGAGCGAGGAGACAGAGGGGGACGGAAAGAGTGAGGAGACAGAGGAGAGGCGAAAGAGCGAGGCGACAGAGGGGACGTGAAAGAGCGAGGGGACAGAGGGGACGTGAAAGAGCGAGGACACAGATGGGCACGAAAGAGCGAGGAGACAGAGGGAGTGAAACAGCGAGGAGACAGAGGGGGGCGAAAGAGCGAGGAGACAGAGGGGGGCGAAAGAGCGAGGAGACAGAGGGGGGACGAAGAGTGAGGCGACAGAGGGGGACGAAAGAGCGAGGGACAGAGGGGGCGAAAGAGCGAGGGGAGAGAGGGGGCAAAAGAGCGAGCGACAGAGGGGGGCAAAGAGCGAGGCGACAGAGGGAGCGAAAGAGCGAGGAGACAGAGGAGGGGGAAAAGAGCGTGGACACAGAGGGGGGCGAAAGAGCGAGGAGACAGAGGACGGCAAAAGAGCGAGGAACAGAGGACGGCGAAAGAGCGAGGAGACAGAGGGGGCGAAAGAGGAGGAGACAGAGGGGGCGAAGAGGGAGGAGACAGAGGGGGCGAAAGAGCGAGGAGACAGAGGGGGGTGAAAGAGTGAGGCGACAGAGGGGCAAAAGAGCGAGGAGACAGAGGTGGGGCGAAAGAGCGAGGAGACAGAGGAGGGCGAAAGAGCGAGGCGAGGAGTATGGCGAAAGAGCGAGGAGACAGAGGGGGGGCGAAAGAGCGAGGAGACAGAGGGGGGCGAAAGAGCGAGGAGACAGAGGGGGGCGAAAGAGCGAGGAGCGAGGAGACGGGGGGCGAAAGAGCAGGAGCGAGGAGACAGGGGGCGAAAGAGCGAGGTGACAGGGGGATGAAAAAGCGAGGAGACCGAGGAGGGGCGAAAGAGCGAGGAGACAGAGGAGGGGGCGAAAGCGCGAGGAGACAGAGGGGGGTGAAAGACCGAGGAGACAGAGGGGGCGAAAGACCGAGGAGAGAGAGGGGGGCAAAGAGCGAGGACACAGAGGGGAGCGAAAGAGCGAGGAGACAGAGGGGGGCAAAAGAGCGAGGAGACAGAGGGGGCGAAAGCGCGAGGCGACAGAGGAGGAGAAAGAGGAGCGACAGAGGGGTCGAAAGAGCGAGAAACAGAGGGAGGCGAAAGAGTGAGGAGACAGAAGTGGGGCGAAAGAGCGAGGAGACAGAGGGGAGCGAAAAAGCGAGGAGACAGAGGGGACGAAAGATCGAGGAGACAGAGGAGGGCGAAAGAGCGAGGAGACAGAGGGGAGACATGAAAGAGCGAGGAGACAGAGGGGACATGAAAGAGCGAGGAGACAGAGGGGGCGGAAGAGTGAGGGGATAGAGGGACGAGAAGATGAGACAGAGAGGAGGGGGCGAAGACAGCGAGGAGACAGAGGGGGGACGAAAGACGAGACAGAGGACAAGGGACGAAAGAGCGAGGAGACAGAGGGGGGACGAAAGAGCGAGGAGACAGAGGGGGATGAAAGAGCGAGAGACAGAGGGGGATGAAAGAGCGAGGAGACACAGGAGGCAAAAGAGCGAGGCGACAGAGAGGCGAGAAGAGCGAGGAGACAGAGGAGGCGAAAGAGCGAGGAGACAGAGGGGGACGAAAGAGCGAGGGACAGAGGGGGACGAAAGAGCGAGGAGACAGAGGGGGACGAAAGAGCGAGGAGACAGAGGGGGATGAAAGAGCGAGGACAGAGAGGGGGGACGAAAGAGCGAGGAGACACAGGAGGGCAAAAGAGCGAGGCGACAGAGGAGCGAAAGAGCGAGGAGACAGAGAGAGCGAAAGAGCGAGGAGACAGAGGGGAGGCGAAAGAGCGAGGGAGACAAGAGGGGAGCGAAAGAGTGAGGACAGAGGGAGCGAAAGCGCGAGGAGGCAGAGGGGGGACGAAAGATCGAGGAGACAGAGTAGGGAAAGAGCGAGGAGACAGAGGGGACGTGAAAGAGCGAGGAGACGGAGGAGCGCGAAAGAGCGAGGAGAGGGGGGAAGAGCGAGGAGACAGAGGGGGGGGGGCGAAAGAGCGAGGAGACAGAGGGGGGCGAAAGAGCGAGAGAACAGAGGGAGGCGAAAGAGTGAGGCGACAGAGGGGGGCGAAAGAGCGAGGAGACAGAGGGGAGCAAAGAGCGAGGAGACAGAGGGAGACGAAAGAGCGAGAGACAGAGGGGGCGAAAGAGCGAGGAGACAGAGGGAGGCGAAAGAGTGAGGCGACAGAGGGGGCGAAAGAGCGAGGAGAGAGAGGAGCGAAAGACGAGGAGACAACGGGAGACGTGAAAGAGCGAGGACACAGAGGGGGGCGTGAAAGAGCGAGGAGACAGAGGGGGGAGAGTGAGGGGCAGAGGGGGACATGAAAGAGTGAGGAGACAGAGGAGGCGAAAGAGCGAGGGACAGAGAGGACGTGAAAAGCGAGGAGACAGATGGGCGCGAAAGAGTGAGGAGACAGAGGAGACGCGAAAGAGCGAGGACACAAGGGGGGGCGAAGGAGCGAGGGGACAAGGGGGGGCAAAAGAGCGAGGCGACAGAGTGGGCGAAAGAGCGAGGAGACAGAGGAGGGCGAAAGAGCGAGGAGACAGAGGAGGCGAAGAGCGAGAAGATAGAGGGGGCGAAAGAGCGAGGAGACAGAGGGGCGGAAAGAGCGAGGAGACAGAGGGAGGCGAAAAGAGTGAAGCGACAGAGGGGGCGAAAGAGCGAGGAGACAGAGGGGAGCGAAAAAAGCGAGGAGACAGAGGGGAGCGAAAAGCGAGGAGACAAGGAGGGGAGAGACGAGGAGAACAGAGGGAGGCAAAGAGCGAGAGACAGAGGGGGCGAAAGAGCGAGGAGACAGAGGGAGGCGAAAGAGTGAGGCGACAGAGGGGAGCGAAAGAGCGAGGAGACAAAGGGAGCGAGAAGAGCGAGGAGACAGAGGAGACGAAAGACGAGGAGACAGAGGGGGACGAAAGAGCGAGGAGACAGAGGGGGACGAAAGAGCGAGGAGAACGAGGGGGGACGAAAGAGCGAGGAGACAGAGGAGGGCGAAAGAGCGAGGAGACAGAGGAGGGCGAAAGAGCGAGGAGACAGAGGGGGCTGAAAGAGCGAGGAGACAGAGGGGGGGAAGAGTGAGGGGACAGAGGGGGACGTGAAAGAGCGAGGGAACAGAGGAGGCGAAAGAGCGAGGGGACAGAGAGGACGTGAAAGAGCAGGAGACAGATGGCGCGAAAGACGAGGAGACATATGGGCGCGAAAGAGTGAGGAGACATATGGGCGCGAAAGAGTGAGGAGACAGAGGGGGACGAAAAGAGCGAGGAGACAGAGGGGGACGAAAGAGCAAGGAGAACAGGGAGTGAAAGGCGAGGAGACAGAGGGGGCGAAAGAGCGAGGAGACAGAGGGGCGAAAGACGAGGAGACAGAGGGGGCGAAAGAGCGAGGAGACAGAGGGGGGCGAAAGAGCGAGGAGACAGAGGGGGGACGAAAGAGTGAGGCGACAGAGGGGGACGAAAGAGCGAGGGGACAGAGGGGGATGAAAGAGCGAGGGGACGAGAGGGGCAAAAGAGCGAGGCGACAGAGGGGGCGAAAGAGCGAGGCGACAGAGGGAGTGAAAGAGCGAGGAGACAGAGGAGGGGCAAAAGAGCGTGGACACAGAGGGGGCGAAAGAGCGAGGAGACAGAAGACGAGGCAGAGCGAGAGACAGAGGACGGCGAAAGAGCGAGGAGACAGAGGACGGCGAAAGAGGGAGGAGACAGAGGGGGGCGAAAGAGCGAGGAGACAGAGGGGGGCGAAAGAGCGAGGAGACAGAGGGGAGCGAAAGAGCGAGGAGACAGAGGGGGCGAAAGAGTGAGGCGACAAGAGGGGCAAAAGAGCGAGGAGACAGAGGTGGGGCGAAAGAGCGAGGAGACAGAGGAGGGCGAAAGAGCGAGGCGAGAGAGAGTATGGCGAAAGAGCGAAGAGACAGAGGGGGCGAAAGAGCGAGGAGACAGGGGGGGGCGAAAGAGCGAGGAGCGAGGAGACAGGGGGCGAAGAAGGCGAGGAGCGAGGAGACAGGGGGGCGAAAGAGCGAGTGACAGGGGGATGAAAAAGCGAGGAGACAGAGGAGGGGCGAAAGAGCGAGGAGACAGAGGAGGGGGCGAAAGCGCGAGAGACGAGGGGGGTGAAAGACCGAGAACAGAGGGGGCGAAAGACCGAGGAGAGAGAGGGGGGCGAAAGAGCGAGGACACAGAGGGGGCGAAAGAGCGAGGGAGACAGAGGGGGCAAAAGAGCGAGGAGACAGAGGGGGCGAAAGCGCGAGGCGACAGAGGAGGAGAAAGAGGGAGGCGACAGAGGGCGCGAAAGAGCGGAGAAACAGAGGGAGGCGAAAGAGTGAGGAGACAGAAGTGGGCGAAAAGAGCGAGGAGACAGAGGAGGGCGAAAGGGACCGAGGAGACAGAGGGAGGCGAAAGAGCGAGGAGACAGAGAGGGCGAAGAGCGAGGAACAGAGGGGCAAAAGAGCGAGGAGACAGAGGAGGCGAAAGAGCGAGAACAAGAGGGAGCGAAAGAGTGAGGCGACAGAGGGGGGCGAAAGAGCGAGGAGACAGAGGGAGCGAAAGAGCGAGGAGACGAGGGAGGCGAAAGAGCGAGGAGACAGAGGGGGCGAAAGAAGCGAGGAGACAGAGGGAGGCGAAAGAGCGAGGCAACAGAGGGGGCGAAAGAGCGAGGCGACAGAAGGAACGAAAGAGCGAGGAGACAGAGAGGGAGCGAAAGAGCGAGAAAGAGGGGGACGAAAGAGCGAGGAGACAGAGGGGGACGAAAGAGCGAGGAGACAGAGGGGGACGAAAGAGCGAGGAGACAGGGGACGAAGAGCGAGGAGACAGAGGAGGAGAAAGAGCGAGGATACAGAGAGGCGAAAGAGCAGGAGAAGAGGGAGGCGAAGACGAGGAGACAGAGGGGCGGGAAAGAGCGAGGAGACAAGGAGGGCGAAAGAAGAGCGAGCGACAGAGGGAGGCGAAAGAGCGAGGAGACAGAGAGGGGCGAAAGAGTGAGGCGACAGAGGGGGGCGAAAGAGTGAGGCGACAGAGGGGGCGAAAGAGCGAGGAGACAGAGACGGAGAAGGAGCAAGAGGGAAGAGGGACAGAGGGGGACGTGAAGAGCGAGGAGACAGAGGGGCGCGAAAGAGCGAGGAGACAGAGGGGGACGTGAAAGAGCGAGGAGACAAAGAGGCGAAAGAGCGAGAGGACAGAGAGGACTTGAAAGAGCGAGGAGACAGAGGGGGCGAAAGAGGAGAGACACGGGAGACTGAAAGAGCGAGGACACAGAGGGGGGCGTGAAAGACGAGGAGACAGAGGGGAAGAGTGAGGGGCCGCAGAGGGGACATGAAAGAGTGAGGAGACAGAGGAGGCGAAAGAGCGAGGGGACAGAGAGGACGTGAAAAGACGAGGAGACAGATGGGCGCGAAAGAGCGAGGAGACAGATGGGCGCGAAAGAGTGAGGAGACAGAGGAGACGCGAAAGAGCGAGGACACAAGAGGAGGCGAAGGAGCGAGGGACAGGGGGGCAAAAGAGCGAGGCGACAGAGGGGGCGAAAGAGCGAGGAGACATATGGGCGCGAAAAGAGTGAGGAGACATATGGGCGCGAAAGAGTGAGGAGACAGAGGGGGACGAAAGAGCGAGGGACAGAGGGGGGACGAAAGCGAGAGGACACAGGAGCAAAGAGCGAGGAGACAGAGGAGGTGAAAGAGGCGAGGACACAGAGGGGGGGGGCAAAAGAGCGAGGAGAACAGAGGGGGGCGAAAGAGCAAGGAGACAGAGGGGGGCGAAAGAGCGAGGAGACAGAGGGGGGACAAAAGAGCGTGGAGACAGAGGAAGGCGAAAGAGTGAGGAGACAGAGGGGAATGTGAAAGAGCGAGGAGACAGAGGGGGACGTGAAAGAGCGAGGAGACAGAGGAGGTGCAAAAGAGCGAGGAGACAGAGGAGGCGCGAAAGAGCGAGGAGATAGAGGGGGTATGTGTGCTGCATACCTACCTCTACCTTGGAATAACTGTCAAATGTACATCCCGATTGGCACATGAACTGTACTGTACAGCTCAGCACGTGGCTTTAGCACTCAAGAAAGCACTCCAACAGAACGCCTGGCTTCGAAAGCGATTGCCAATTGCCGTCGATCCAACTGACACCCGGAAACGCTCATGCATTGGCCAAATTGGACAAATCAACACTTTTTTGGAGTAGGAACTGCTGATATTTTCAAATCTGGAGCTCACATTTTCTAATAATTGTTAGTTTCAGAGATTCTCTCGGTTGTTCATATAAGCAAATTCAAGCCAAGAACACTGGTATCTCCAGGCGTTTATAAGCACTGCAATACACCCAGCGATTCAAAGCGATGATGAACAGGCATTTATACATTGTAAACACCTTTCTTCGATTTATTGGTGATACGTCGATTATATATTTTCATCCCAATATTTTTTTTTTCGGTATACTGGTATATTCAAAATTCCAATTCCAAAAAAGCAAATCGACATGAAAATTCAAACTGATATAACCGGTATAATCGCTGGACACTGGAGGACGATCATCAATTTGTGGTTTAAACCGTTTCCCCTTCCCCACTTTCATTCCATTTTATTGAGGCACTTGAACTATTATTCTCGCAGAACAACTCAACTTGACACTTCTGACTTAATAAAATCACTCGCTGTGTTGGCAGTCACCTTCGTAGGTCGGAGCTCTATTTCAAAGAAAACAAACAAAAGAAGAAAACAAATGTGAATCAATTTGTCAATGGAACCTGATAAAGTCAAGTGCTTATCACACTCTCAGCTATGCCTGTACCTCTTGCGTCATAGCGAGGAAAGGGAATTTCAACATGGTGGCAATTTGCATCGTGGGGGAATGCTGGAGGTGTGCTCCAGGTTTTTTATATATTGTATATATATATGTAGTTGCGGTTATGTATACGGCATGACGAAATTTCTGAGAATAGTTATTTCTATAAGGTATGTGAAGAATAACACCTTCCCTGTTGGAGTTGTTATGTAATAAAAAGCATTGGGTTGGGTTGCTTGCGCCCCCTCTCATCCCATTGGGATAATGGCGAGGACAGCGCGTGATGACTTGTGCTGTGACTGCCGTCATCACGTTGGGCGTGCGTGTTTTACTGCCAAGCGGCTGTTCAAAGTGTGCAAATAACAACAGCATTCTGGAAACTTCACCAAAGCCATGGCTTTAGGTAGTACAGGCCAAATTCCCATTTATTGTTTAAAGCCCCACCAAGTCTTTGTTTCAACGTTTGTCTGTGTGGATGTTTACCCCGTCATGTAACTTATTGCCATCTACCCCTGTACTGTGTTTATTTTCCTTAATCTCTGTTCATTCACCCCCACCTGAACATGACCAGCAAACGGACCAGGACACGACACAGCCTCCCTGCAACAATCGCCGCATTCCCTGGCTTTGTGCCAGACATTTTTGGACAGGTGGGGTTCATCCTAGGTGCATGGGGGTAAAAAGGGATTTCCTCATGTTAAGTGCAGAGCTCCTCTTCTGGCGACAGTCGGAAAGACCAAGGGAGTGTGTATCCGGACGGGCAGCAGAAATGGGCAGGGTTGCGGGGAATCCCCAAATTGCTACCCCAGGCCACCTCAAGATCTGACGTGTGGCTCTTTGCCCCCCCCCCATGCCCCACGGGTTATAAAGCTGTGCTCGGTGCCTGGATCTCTCTCTCTCGGCCAGCCCTCGTCATCGCACTCACTCTCGATCTCTCTCTCCCCTGGTTGTCACTATCGTTTCTACCCTAGTCTCGGATGCTTTGCATCGTCCTCGCTTCTTCCCTCGTCCAAGACGCTTTGGTTGACGCTCCCGATGGAACTCGTGGACCCTCGGTTTTGATGTGCAGTGTCGGGGCCATTCCGGAGAGTGGCAGGGAGAGCAATATCAAGCAGGGAAGCGAGACAGTTACGTACATACCAGTAGATGGAAACAACCCTGCCCCTTCCAATTTGTCTCCCGGTGTGTGCGATCTGATGGGGACCCTATCTTGTTTTCCGGTTGGTAAGGTATGCGTTAAGCTAAGTCTGCAACTTGTGCATTTTCTTTCCATTTTGTAAATACACAGTACACACCTCGATTGCTTTTTGTTGCATTTTCCCCTTTTCCTGCCACAGTTGCCACCTTTGACTCTAGTAAAGCCCTCGAGTTCCCTTCCCTCCTTCCCATTGTGTGCCGTTAACAAATTGCCTTGTTCAGATTTTCCAATCAATCTGCCTGTGTCTGTCCTTTCACCTTATTGATCCAGCAATACCCATACATGGATAAGCTGGGAGATTGTAATTCCCCAACTAATTGGCTCTCACATCAGTTTGGCGTTGTGCTAGTGCTAAGCTCGGCCGCATTAATCAAGATCCAATAAAGATAACAGCAGCACAACCACCGAGAGCTTGATTCCCCGATAAGGCAACTGCGTGTTCCCAGTTAAACGCTAGTCAGACGGAGGACACTGGGTCACATGGTTAAAGTATTGGTGCTCATGGTTGATTAGCGACCCACCATGACACAAACATATTTGTGTGCGTGGGCCTCGATTCCGGTGAATTTTGGGAGAACCAGGGATACCCTTACCCTGGGTCCGCAACAATATTATTTATAAATAGAAAAGACCCACCCACATCTCTCACCTGCGAATGGAGGGAATAGCCAATCAGCTCTCACCTGATCAAGTAAACCCAGCTGGTTAGGGTTATATAAATAAATTGACACCTCCCATGCTCCTCGAGCCGAAACTGCTGCGTAAAACAACCAAGAAGGTCTACACAAGGTAAGCGCTTTGCTGTATCAAACCATTCCCAGAGTTCCTCCACAGCTATGAAGACGTT
>CM068959.1:113671818-113683183 GCA_035128595.1 Eptatretus atami
ACGTGCAAACGTCAAAAGCAGTCAATATATAAATAATAAAGAAAGACACCCACAGCTCTCACCTGTGAATGGGGGGAACAGATGTGGGGGCAGCAGCGGATAACAAACGCATACCTTGTGCAGGCCTTCTTGGTTGCTTTACGCCGCAGTTTAGGCTCAAGGAGCGTGGGAGGTGTCATTATATATACTAGTGCATGCCCGTAGATGCGTGGCCGTACGTCAAACCCCACCCCCCCCCCCCCGCAAAAAACTCAAACGCGCGTGCCAGAAACAACAACCACACAAGCCGTTCCTTCACTTTCTCGTGCCCGTACGTGCGTGGCTGTACGTGCAAAAAAAAAAATATATATATATATACTTTAAAACCGCTTCCCAGAAACAACCACACAGGCCGTTCCTTCGCTCTCGCGTGCCGTACGTGCGTGGCAATACATACAAAAAAAAATAAAAAAAACTTTCAAACCGCGTGCCAGAAACAACAACCACACAGGCCGTTCCTTCGCTCTCGCGTGCCCAGATGTGCGTGGCCGTACATGCAAAAAAATTTTTTTTCAAACAACCACACAGGCCATTCCTTCGCTCTCATAAACGACGACTGGATTGGGGCATTGTGTTTATCTATAAATGCGGATAAGAAATCGAGAAATTATTAGAATACAGTAAGTCATCACTATCCAAAAGTAGTGCGTGCCCGTACGGAATGTTCACATCATTCCACGAATTATCACTTGCATTGAAGTAACAACTGCTGTGATACTTACACACAGAGTTAATTAAAATCAAGTTTACCTCCCTGTCTTTGCTTGTCATGACATTCGCTGCCATTTACCATTGGCACTCCTACCCCACGGTAACTAAGGCACCGATCGATCCCCATCGTAACCAGCACGGCACGTGACGTCATCGTCGGCCAGCCGTGCACCGGCCTACGCAGCCACGCCCATGCAGCAACGTGTCCTGTGATTGGGAACTAAATGGCGCATCGGCCACGCCTACGCAGCACGTGTCCTGTCATTGGTTGGTAAATAAATGGCCATAACTTGGGAATCACTTGTCCGATTAATATCAAATCTTGAAAAGGCACATACTCAGGTCCCCAGCAATATAGCTGGCAAGTTTCAATTAGATCAGACCAGTGGTTGTCGGGAAACAGCGGTCTCAGACACACAGACACACACAGACACACACAGACACACACACACACACACACACACAGACACAGACACACACACAGATTGCTGGAATTATAGATAGATGAAATGAGGTCAATGAGATGACAAATGAAGGAGTTGAATGCAGACTGCAGAGCAATGAGTAAGGAAACCCGTCATTGTGAATCGTTTTACCACCAAATTGAGATGTATTTCGTTGGCAAGCATGTTGAGTAGAGCTGAATTCTTAACACTTCCAAAGGCCACAGCGTTTTGACAATTGGAAACAAAAAAAAGTTGTGCACTTTTTTTGATAAATTATTTTTGGAACAATTTTTCTTCAATAAATAAATAATAATAAAAATAGTCTCCATGTACACACCTTTATCTCGTTTGCACCTCTTCATAAACAACAGTGATGAGGAAACGGCGCTTCTTCTTTGTTTCCTCGTCCAGGGCAAGAATACGGAGGCTGCTAGATCTGCAACGTTTTGATAAATTATTAGTTTTAACCAATTATTCAATTAGCGCAAACGTATTTTGCCTTTTCGCAAGGAAAAACACGAAGAAAGAGAAGAGAAGAGAAGAGAAGAGAAGAGAATAGAGAACATTGTACTTTACGGTACTTCTACATATAGACGGTCCCTCTGCCAGTGCTATGGAGGGACGCTTGAGTTTCTCCATCTTGGCATTCGAGCTCGCCGCCCCCAGGGCGGCGAGTGCACAGTGGCGTGTATACTCAGCATGGCCACCACCACTGCCGCCTCTGCGTGTGTAGCCATATATCACAACCCTCGATTGGGCACTCTGCTTCCACCGGCGCCATAGGAACAGTTATTCTGGAGTAAATGTTCTATTTTCGGTGATACACACGTGTGTACAGTGTCCTGGGGGCGAAGATTGGGTACAGTACCCGAGAAATCCAAACTCACTGTCGACGTTCTCGTGGTCCGTTTTCACCCAGTCGTGTCCTCCTCAGCACCGACGATCTTTACTCGACTGCATCAAGTTGTTTGATTATAAATAAGAACAGAGTTCAATTTGTTCGACCACTTTATTAGCGTGAAACGACAACAATCAAACAAGTATTGAACAGGTTGAAACGCCCCACAACATCTCTGGCTCCGGCTCAGGCTGCGCATGCGCACTGGACCGTCTATATGTAGAAGTACGTAAAGTACAATGAAGAGAAGAGAAGAGAAGAAGAGAAGAGAAGAGAAGAGAAGAGAAGAGAAGAGAAGAGAAGAGAAGAGAAGAGAAGAGAACCCGTAATGGCGAACGCGGCTGAGTTTCTCTTCCCATCGACCACGGCTACGCAGCAATGCTTCCTGTCATTGGTTGATAAAAAATGGCCGCAGCAACGGTTCCTGTCATTGGTTGGTAAATAAATGGCCATAACTTGGGAAGCACTCGTCCGATTAATATCAAACCTTGAAAAGGCACATCCTCAGGTCCCCAGCTATATATCTGGCAAGTTTCAATTAGATCGGACCAGTGGTTGTCGAGAAATGGCGGTCACACACACAGAGATTGCTGGAATTAATATACTAGTGCATGCCCGTAGGTGCATGCCCGTAGGTGTGTGCCCGTAGGTGCAAACAAACAAAACAACTTTCAAACCGCATGCCAGAAACAACCACACAGGCCGTTCCTTCGCTCTCACGTGCCCGTACGTGCGTGGCCGTACATGCAAAAAAAAACTTTCAACCCGCGTGCCAGAAGCTCAACGCGTGCCTGTACTCAACATGAAGTTGTTCTCGGAAGAAATCTGTATCATCGTATCGAGCAAGGTTGCGATTCTCACGGTGAGCCTCTCTAGTCTCGCACGGTGTACGTCCTGATGGTGCAGGGCATCCCTTACTTGCCGGTCTTCTCGCTGGAGGGATTTCTTCTGCACGACGCCTTGCCTCGCGTTCAGTGTTGTCTGCCAAGCGAGCAGTTCGTTCTTCATCCGTTTCAGCTGCCCGACACCTTGTCACGCGCGTAGCATCGCGTGTCAAGCGAGCAGCTCGTTCTTCATCCGTTCCTCTGCACGGTGCCTTGCTCGCGTTCAGTGTTGTCTGCCAAGCGAGCAGTTCGTTCTTCATCCGTTTCAGCTGCACGACGCCTTGCCTCGCGTTCAGTGTTGTCTGCCAAGCGAGCAGTTCGTTCTTCATCCGTTTCTTCTGCACGACGCCTTGCCTCGCGTCAGTGTTGTCTGCCAAGCGAGCAGTTCGTTCTTCATCCGTTTGAGCTGCACGACGCCTTGTCATGCGCGTTGCATTGCGTGTCAAGCGAGCAGCTCGTGCTTCGTCAGATTCCATTGCGCGTGCACGACGCGCAGCTTCGTTCCTTAGGGCCTGTCACACCTTGACGTTTAAGCCAGCAATGGCAACGTATAAAATTGATCTAAAACGTTGACGTACGCTGAAATTTTGATGGTTTTTTTGAGTTTTTGGCGATTCAAAACGTGTTGGTCGTTTGCATAACATATTAGTAACGGGCACAGAACGTTTCGTTGTGTTATACATAACTTTTACCAACGAATGCTTACCTTGTGATCGGCGTTCAAAACCTAAGACAAGCGATAGTTCAACTTACCCTTTGCGCGCTATACGTATCGCCGGCGAACTCGTGGCGTAGCCTGTTGAGAACTTTCCGGACGCCGATTGAAATCAAAACTGCCCGAGATTTTGAATTGTCAACATTGCAGTCACACCTTGACGATTTTGCCAGCGTATGCCATTCGATGAAAAATGGGTTTACAACGCTAGGCACACGTCAAATACGCTATAGGAAAGTTGAGTATACGTTAAGATTATGCTCGAAATCATTGAAGTACGCTGGCATATTACCTAGTCCGTTCGATACGTCGTGAAATTTCAAGCATGCTGAAAATTTTAAGACGTACTCGACGTAAGGCTCACACGTTTCGCATGCGTTGGCATCTGTCTTGCACGTTCCGCGATCATTTAAACACGGCGAACACACGTTACTTGTAGGTTACTCATAAGTCGAAGCACGTCAAGTTAATGGCAACCATACTTGAAACCCAATTTATAACCGTTGAGTAACGTGCTTTGAACAAATGAGTAACGTCAGCTTAGCCTATGTTTAACGTGCTTGGAAAGTATGAGTAACGTGCATTGAAACTATGTATAACTGGCCTTGAACCAATGGCTACCGTGCTATGAACGTAAGAGTAACGTGCGTTTAACCTATGTGTAGCATGTTTTGAACCTAAGTAAAACGTGCATCTAACCATTGAATAACATGCTATGAACCTATTTGTAACGTATGTATACGCACATTGTCATATGTAGACGATTAAATTGCGTCTTCCGGCCAACCACAGAACTTACTGAAAGTGTTTCTAACTTACATCTACCGTGTACTGACGTATTGCAGCGTTTAGGGAATTGGTATATACAAATGGGCTTCACAAGAGGAACCATCATTGTTCCAGACTCCATGTTGAGTAGATGTCAATGCCAGTAGTATCAGTAGTAGTAATACTATTAGCAGTAGTTGGTGTGCGTGACAGTGTAGTTGTAGTAGTAGCATTGGTAGTAGTAGAATGTCTACATCAGTCGTAGTAGTGGTATGTCTATGTCAGTAGTAGTAGTAGTAATTCTATGTCAGTAGTAGTAGTAGTAGTAGTATTGGTAGTAGTAGTAGTCCATGTCAGTAGTAGTATGTGAGCGTGATGGGGAGGGTGTGGGTGATGATGGATCTCTTATCGTCCACGAATAGGAGACTACTTTGCACCATTGTTCGATGTTCTTTTCGGCTAATTTTTTTTCCTCATTCCCACGATGAAATATTTCTTTTTTTACTTTTTAAAGTATTAAAAACGACTTTGACAAATGCATAATGTACTAGTAATGAACACAGAACGCTTCGAGAACTTATACATAAGTTATACCAACGATTGTTTATCGTGTTTTAGGCGTCCACAACCTATGCCCAACGATAGTCTAGCGTATGCATAGCGTAATAATTCCCAAGCACGTTATTCATAGGTTATAAATAAGTCACGGGTACCCTAAATTACTTTGATGTGTTCGACGTATGAGGAACTTTCAAGTAGCGTGTTGCGAAGTGTGAACAACGTTTGTGTAGCGTGCTTACAAAACGTTACTCATAGGTTAGAAATAAGTTTCGGGTACGCGAATGTTACTCTACGTGTTTCGACTTATGAGTAACATACAATTAACGTGTGTCAACGATCGCATAACGTGCCTAAACCTTATGGCCGGCGTAGCGGAACGTGTGAGCCAAACGCCGAGTACGTCGTAAATTTTAAGCATTCGAAAAAGAGAGAACAAGCACAAAAGTCAACGATTAAAGCCAGCGTACAACGACTTATGGCAGTGTTTTTCAGGGTATTCCTAACGTATACAAAACTTACCAATAACGTATTCGACGTGTGCCAGCGTATTCGGCAAATTTGTAAAAAAACGGCATACGTTCGCTAAATCGTCAAGGTGTGACAGCCCCTTTAGCTGTCGTAAACGACGATTGGATTGGGGCATTGTGTTTAATAAAATCGAGAAAGTACAGAAATCGAGAAAGAAAGAATACAGTAAGTCGATAAATCAAGAAAAAAATCGAGAAAGAATACAGTAATCGTCACTGACTGGATTGGGGTATTGGGTTTAGAAAATCGAGAAAGAAATCGAGAAAGTACAGAAATCGAGAAAGAATACAGTAATCGTCACTATCCGGAAGTGAAGTCCTCACTGTCCGGAAGTTCGCATATGGCGGTTACGATTATTCGCAAGAAAAAAATCGAGAAAGGATACAGTAATCGTCACTGACTGGATTGGGGTATTGGGTTTAAGAAAATCGAGAAAGTACAGAAATCGAGAAAGAATACAGTAATCGTCACTATCCGGAAGTGAAGTCCTCACTGTCCGGAAGTTCGCATATGGCAGTTACGATTATTCGCAATTTATTCTTAATGGCCAATTATTCAATTAGCGCAACGTATTTTGCCTTTTCCAATGTCATCGCAAGGAAAACACAAAGAGAAGAGAAGAGGAGAAAAAAAACGTGCAAAAAATAATTTACTTCCTGCTTCGGAGCAAACCAGCTAACTCTGATGTTGCCCAAATTTATGCACCGTCTAATATGAAAACGATCATAACTTGGGCCATTGTGTTTATCTATAAATGCGCATAACTACGATCATAACTTGGGCCATTGTGTTTATCTATAAATGCGCATAACTACGAGAAATTATTAGAATACACGAAAAAAAAACGTGCAAAAAAATAATTTACTTCCTGGTTCGGAGCATACCAGCACTCTGATGTTCCCGAAATTTATACACCGTCTAATATGAAAACGATCATAACTTGGGCCATTGTGTTTATCTATAAATGCGCATAAGAAATCGAGAAATTATTAGAATACACGAAGTCATCACTCTCCGGAAGCCCGTACGTTGTAACCCGTAATGGGGAACGCGGCTGAGGTTCCTTCCCCATCGGCCACGCCCACGCACAACGTGTCTTGCCATTGGTTGGTAAATAAATGGCCATAACTTGGGAAGCACTTGTCCGATTAATATCAAACCTTGAAAAGGCACATCCTCAGGTCCCCAGCAATATACCTGGCAAGTTTCAATTAGATCGGACCAGTGGTTGTTAGAAACAGCGGTCACACACACACACACACACACACACACACACACACACACACACACACACACACAACAACACAACACACACGCGCACCACACACACACACACACACACACAACACACACACACCACACACACACACACACACACATTGCTGGAATTATAGATAGATATACACACAGTATACAGTATATATATATACATGGAGGGCGACACGGGGGGGGGGGGTTGGACGACACGGGGGGGGGGTAGAGGGCGACATGGGGGGGGGGGGTTTGAGGGCGACACGGGGGGTATGAGGGCGACACGGGGGGGGGTAGAGGGCGACACGGGGGGGTAGAGGCGACACGGGGGGGGGGGTAGAGGGCGACGGGGGGGGGTGTAGAGGCGACACGGGGGGGTAAGGGCGACACGGGGGGGGGTAAGGGCGACACGGGGGGGGTAGAGGGCGACACGGGGGGGGGGGTAGAGGGCGACACGGGGGGGGGTAGAGGGCGACACGGGGGGGGTGGAGGGCGACACGGGGGGGGGGAGAGGGCGACACGGGGGGGGGGGGGTAGAGGGTGACATGGTATTACTCTTTCAGCACTTTCTCTCCGAGTTCTCGATTTCCGGAATGATTTCCCTGTGGATCCAATTGACCTGAGATGAGATGTCCGTGGAAGTTAACGAGGAATGTGACATTTTAGACCCACACGATGTTTATGAGTTTTTGGATTATGAATCAGGTTTTTCATCTCCATTCGGGTTCTGAACGTTAAATATCCCACGGAACAGGTAAAGTAGGTAATCGTACCTCGTCCCTTGTTACACCTCCTCATGTAGATATCAAATTGGATTTACAAGTTAATTATAAAAGGTTTCGGTAGTTTTGTAGTTAAAAGGAAGAATGAGGTTTAATCCTCGTTGTAGGAAGTTTAGTGACGATGTGATATAAAACAACGTGGTGAATAAAACAAAACGAGTTAAAAATACCTCATTAAATCAACAACCAAACACCTCAACAAACAGTCAATAAAAACTCCTATACTTTCCTTCATTTCCGTCATCAAGGAACAGAAAATTATTTTATATTTAAATTAAGGTTTACAGATTTTTCTCATTATTAAATAAGAATCCCGAAAAATACCTCTTCCGATCAGTTTCACCCCGACCACGAGGACCTCCGTTCGAGTTCCGGTTCAAGGTTCACAGGAAGATCAACCCGGAAGTTCTTCTTCGTCCTTCCTCGTCATGCTCGTCTTTCTTCTTTCTCCTTCTTGTAAAAACTTTCGTTACGTTGTCCTTTTCATCACTGATCTCCACTGTCGCAGTTGACGGCTCATTGGCCTTGTGGTGTGATATGAACTACTGAAGCCACAAAGCGGACATTTTACCACTCCATTCAATATTCATGGTGCACGTGTAATACCTCTTTGCAATTCCCGTTCGTTCAGTCATCGACTGACACGAAGGCTGGAGGTACACACAATCCCTTTCACGTCCATTAAGTTGGTATCCTTTACCTGATTCGAATTTGTGGATTTTAACGGTGGGATTCCGTTCCGGATTATCTTCCGGCTTCGGGTGATTACCGGACGTGACGTCATCTGAACCCCTTCACTGAAAATTAATCGAATGCTCATATCCTGTCAAAAGTGAAGCCGTTGTGATCTCGCGTTCACGTGACCGGCGCCATCTTGGTCAGCTCGACTTGGCTGACTCGCGATGCGGATCTCGCTCGTTTTGAAAGCGTCCCAGATTCAAAAAAGTCAAACAAATGTTTAGACGCCATTTTGTGCGGCAATAAGCTGCTCCAATTGGTTACAGGAGGGTTGTGGAAGGACGTTTTACATGTATTTTACATGTTGACGAACAGGAATAGTGTAGTTTTACTCTGAATTATCACTGCGGTATCACAGTTTCTCATTCTGTGTTCATCACATGAACCCTGTTACTGTTAGTAAGTCGATATGGAAGCTTGGTGTTGGCGAAGTGGTTCGTTAGGGGTGGCTGGCTTGGGATCTTAAGGTCCTGAGTTCGAGCTCCTTTGGCTGCTGAATTAACACCAGGTGGGGTTGACTCAGCCTGTCATCCTTTGGAGGTCGGTGACATGAGCACCAGTGAACTGTTAAATAGAGGACAGCAACAGCGGCACAGTCATGCTCCAACAAAATGATCGTTACCCGGTAGCCAAGTGGCCGTAAACAACAACAGCAACAACTAGAGGGGGAGCACTCGGGAGAGTGCAAAACCTCCGCCGCAAATACTGCTGGGTCACTCAAGTGAACCTTATATCTTATTCATTAAATTGATGTCAACAGTGCTGACAGTTATAGTTTCTTTCTCCAACAGTTTTTTTTTGGGGGGGGGGGGGGGGGGGTTGGAAATCACTTAAAACATGTAGAAATGCAAAAAAAAAAAACATTTTCCTCAATTTTTTTTGGGGGGGGGGGGTGGAAATCACAAAACATGTAGAAATGCAAAAAAAAAAATTTTTTTTTTCTCTAACAATTTTTTTTGGGGGGGGACCAAGTCCAAAATCTAATGGCATGATCCTTGGACCATACGTAACCCCCCCACCAAGTTTCGTCGAAATCCTAATCACTTAAAACATGTAGAAATGCAAAAAAAAGAAATCGAAATTTTGTTGAAAAAAAGTTGCAAAAATTTTTTTTTCTCTAACAATTTTTTTTTGGGGGGGGGGGGGTTGGAATCACTTAAAACATGTAGAAATGCAAAAAATAATTTTTTTTTCTCTAAATTTTTTTTTGGGGGGGGGGGGGGGGTTGGAAATCACTTAAAACATGTAGAAATGCAAAAAAAAAAAAAATTCTCATATTTTTTTTTTGGGGGGGGGGGGGAGGACCAAGTCCCAAAATCTATGGCATGATCCTTGGACCATACCTAACTCCCCCCCTCCCCACCAAGTTTCGTCGAAATCCTCGAGGAGTTTTTCCGTAATACTGTTCACAAAACAACAACAACAGAAAGGTGTGAAAACAGTAACCTCCGATCTTCGATGGCGGGCGGAGGTTACAAGCAGCAAGCAGCAGCAGCAGCGGCAGCAGCAGTTTGTCCGGTCGAAAATTGGTTTCCACAGTCTTTAGCTCTCTTGGATTTTAGACTTTACTTGGTGAGCTTATGGATGGAGCAGTGTCTGTCAGTGAGTCTGTAACACTCAGTCATTACCGTTTGAACCAACACAACGGTTTGATGAAATTTGCCACAGCTTCATATCTGATGCTAACGGAGTGTATTGAACGCATCACAATCTGTGCTCATCGGGGGGGGGGTGGGGGTTTTACCCCTCCCCAGAAGGCAAAATCGGTATTTTTCTCTCTTCTCTCTGAAACTACACACACGATTTCGATGAATCTCATCACGACCTCATCACCCGTTGATGAACCAAAGTTTGTTCAGGGCATAAAAATATCAGGTCTGGAGATCTGTGGGGGGTTTGAGTGTTTGCTCCTGATCCAAGTGAACTTTAGGACTCGCGATCCTATGTTTTTTTTTTTTTTAGGAGGGAGGATTCCGTGAGTGGTGTTATGTTAACGGCCACATTATACACACCTTCTCGTTGGGTCGAGGGAAGTTTGACAAGGGTATGGCTGTTTTCCCAAACCGTTTATCGCCTCCAGGTCACAAATTTAACGATCTTTCCGAAGAATCTTCCACCACAATGGTAGAGTTTGTCATTAGGACAGAAAGGCTGACCTGTTTTTGAGGTCAAAGGTCAACATACCAGCAAGGAAAAACTTCGGTGGGATTTCTAAAATCCCTCATTTCATTCGTTGACTTGAAATTTGAAGAGGATTTATACTTCGGTCCTGAAATCACAACCAGGCATATGTAATTTTTGATTGGCCAGAATTTTTGTTTTATGGATTTTGCAAGTGTCGTACTCTGCACGAATCCTTTCTTTGTCTATCTTATACTGTAATGTATTAGTCTCTCTATCTGTGTTTTGTCATGTTTGTGTTTAATTTGTTTATGGATTTTGGCAAGTGTCGTACTCTGCACGACATCTTCTTTGTCTATCTTATACTGTATATGTATTAGTCTCATCTCTATCTGTGTTTGTCTGTCTGTCGTCTTTCTGTGTGCCTTCTATCCGTAGGGTGTCTATCTATAATCTGTGTCTGTTGTCTTCTGTGTTTGCCAAATCCATCTCCTGAATTATGTGTCTATCTATCTATCTATTATCTACTCTGTGTTCTCCACACTGATGAGGCCAAAACATTTCAATGAGACCACCTGCCTAAATCATGGCTGTTGGTTCCTCCGTGTCCGCCAAAAACAGCGCCCCCACACCAAGGCATGGACTCTAATAAGACCCCTGAAGGTGTCCTGTGGTATCTGGCACCAAAGCATTAGCAGCAGATCCTTCAAGTCCTGTAAGTTGTGAGGTGGAGCCGCGGTGGATCGGACTTGTCAGTCCAGCGCATCCCACAGATGCTCAATCGGATTGAGATCTGGAGAATTTCGAGGCCAGGGCAACACCGTGAACACTTCATGTTCCTTAAACCATTCCCGAACAATGTGTGCTGTGTGGCAGGATGCATTATCCTGCTGAAAGAGGCCACTGCCATCAGGGAATACCAT
>CM068959.1:113756001-113767115 GCA_035128595.1 Eptatretus atami
AGCCTCCACTTTGCAGCTCGTTTGGCAGTGATGTTCCAGATGATTTTAAGTACTCAGAAGGGTTATCTTTATCATTCCTGTAGCTCCATCTATCACTGTAATAATTCAGATTTCTTCAATTTCCAAGTCTTTACCTCATTTTCAGATCCTGGTATTGGCTTTTCCTGATTCTGTGGCATTAGTCCAAAGTCATTGGAACTGAAACCTCAACAACAATGCTGACTTTTCCTTTTTGTGTTTGAGCTCGATGTTCCTGACACAATGCTTTGTTTGTGGGTCCCCACTTCCACCATTTTCTTAAAGCATTCACTCATGTCCTTGGTCTTGAGCATTTATGATGACTCGTCTCCATCACAATTAATAACGTCTCATAGCCATTCCAAGAGCCTTCCTTTCGATCCATGTTCTGTCAAGTTCTTTCTTTAAATCTTCTGCTCTTTTATCATTGGGTAGTCGATCGAGTCGAAAAAAAATTTCGCAAAAAAATATTTTTTCGATGAGAAATTTTTTTTGATCTACCCTTATTTGTGTCATGGTGTCGGTCTGTCCGTTGTGTGGTTTGTCGGGGGTTTTTGACCCCCTTGCAGTTGTTCGATTTGATGAAATGGTGGGTAGGACCAGTTTATGACCTCTTGTGCCGCGTAGGTACTGGTTGCTAACGCCCCTTGGTTGCTAGCAACGGGACTTTGAAATTTTTAAAAATCATAAAAAAATTATTTTTTTCGAAAATCAAAAATCGGGCCACGACCGACTGTGCGCAGTACATTCAGCCATATTGTCAAAAATTTCCAGCGCGATTCCTATGAAACTGTCAGAGAAGATTAGACTTTGAACGAACCTGGTCGAAACAATAAAAAAACGAAGTTCGTTATATCTCAGAGACTATGAGTCAGAATACATGAAATGGTATGCTAGTTCATGGTATGTCCTAGTTATGTGTGAGAAAGAACCGTTGCTATGGACCCCTCCGTTGCTAGCAACGGCCGAAAAACTCTAAATGTGGGGTATTTAACGAAAAACAATCTGCAGCATTAACCCTTGAAGCTAGAGATCATGAATTTTCTTGTGCTTAATCCTCAGGTCATTCCCCATCGAACGGGCCACGCGTCAGGTTCTATTGGGTAGTCGACTACCCATTTCTGCCTACCGGCTTGTTCTCCTATTGTCAGAGTATTACACGACTTATTTTTGTAGTTTTTTTTTTTTTGCAATCACTGGGGTGTGTTTGTTTATTTCTTTTATTTACTGTGTAGTATCCAACATTTGTACCTGTTTTTGGAAGTGTTGCTAAATTATTAAGGATCCTTTTTCTGGTTTGTTTTTTCTTGCTCTGTACACATTCATACTATAGTCTGTTGAGCTTTTCACATTACCTGCTCTCGTCCAACACATGATTCTATGCACTTGGTTCAGGCTCAATCACACCACCTCTCATCCATTTTGTAAATACAACCGCAGTATGCATAGATTTTTAGAGAACATCTTGTGAGTTAGTTAGAAGAGTCCTTGTTTTGGTGACTAAATGTTGATCTCCAATTGTGGCCGTTTATAATTGCACAGCTACAATGGAATACCAAACAATGCAATATGGTTTAGCTTTGGTTTTGTTAATTGTAGAAGGGATGACTTCAGAATTAGTCTATTCGTGGTGCGACTCTGCTGATTATTTTACGCATTTTTTTTTGTGTTGTAACTGGGGCCTTCTTTCTGAGGATTTGAGGATGCTTCGTTTTCTCTTCCTGTATTGTTGTCTTGTTTTTGTGTGGATTTTTGGTATGCTCTCTGCATCTCTCCTCAGATGCACATTCAAATCACGTTTTTCAGAGAAAACCCTTACACTATGGAGCATTTTGTAAGGACTCTCCTGGTGTGATGCTCAATGATTTCAAATGACTTTTTGAGAGAAATCTTTATCACATTGGAGCATTTGTAAGTCGTTCTCCTGTGTGGATCCTCATATGCTATATTTCAAAGCTTTCAAGAGAAATCTTTAACACAATGTGGAGCATTTGTAAGGACGCTCTCCTGTGTGGATCCTCATATGCATCTTAAAATGGCTTTTCGACGAGAAATTCTTTTAACACATGTGGAGCATTTGTAAGGACGCTCTCCTGTGTGGATCCTCATATGTTTTTTCAAATTCCTTTTTGAGATAAACCTTTATCACACATGGAGCATTTGTAAGGATGCTCTCCTGTGTGGATCCTCATATGGTTATTTAAATCAGCTTTTCGAGAGAAATCTTCATCACATGTGGAGCATTTGTAAGGACGCTCTCCTGTGTGGATCCTCATATGGTTATTTAAATCAGCTTTCGAGAGAAATCTTCATCACATGTGGAGCATTTGTAAGACGCTCTCCTGTGTGGATCCTCATATGCCTCTTGAAATCGCTTTTTTGAGAAGAACCTTTATCACATATGGAACATTTGTGAGGTCGCTGTCCTGGATGGATCCTCATATGCTATAAAAGGCATATTATAGAGAAACCTTTATCACATAAAGAGCATTTGTAAGGCGCTCTCCTGTGGGTCCTCATGTGTATTTTGATGTTTCTCGGTGAAGTAAAATCTGCCACTGCATATATTACACTTATAACACATTTGACTTTCGATAACCTTTTGGGTTTGATTAATTTAACATTGGTCTTTGTGCTTTTTCACCAGACGTGCACTTGTATTTGAAGGTTGGTGTCTTGTTCTTGTGATTGGTTGTTCAAAATAGACATCTTCTTCACTATCAAGCTGCTCTGGACCTCATCTGTCCAACTGGACTTCTTGATTGTCTGCAAAAACAAACGAAGATAGATTTTTTTTGTAAACTCAAAATGCAAGATAGTTATTGATTTCAAAAATTTTAAACCCTGAATTCAAAAGATTGAATGTTCTTTTGTAGTTTCTGCTCATGTGTTGCAGAACAGGTAGTGCTGCCATTTGTCAAATAAACATCTGAATCTCCCTTTCGAAGCAGATCTTAAAGTTTATGAGAAAGAAACCGTTGTGTCATCTCGATTCCACATTTACAAGATAGACATCACTTGAAAATAAAGGACGTCAAGTGTAAAACACTGCCAAATGTTAAACCCGGTCAATGTGAGTGGTATGCAATATGATCGATGTTGATTTCGCTGTTAGATCGAGCGAGGCTTCCAGAAAGCTGCCGCTATTACGGGGATGAATCGAGGTGTTTAAAATGAGAAAGTATATATATATATAATACGAGTAATATATATATTATATATATACATATATACACACACAGAGTGGTATGTGTCGCAACAATTTCAGAGGTATTTCCCCATGCTCACTGGTATTACTCATAATATTGGGTGTACATAAGCCGCACTATAATTTTGCGACCTATTGCGTTGACTTCCGGTTGGGGATATATAATATATATATATATATATATATATACAGTGGGAGAAAAGATTTGATACACTGCCGATTTTGCAGGTTTTCCCACTTAACAAAGCAGTAGAGGTCTGTAATTTAATCATAGTACACATTCAACTGTGAAAGATGGAATCTAAAACAAAATCCTGAAAATCAACATTGTATATTTAAATAATTTAATTTGCATTTTATTGCATGAAATAAGTATTTGATACATCAGAAAAAACAGAACTTAATATTGGTACGAAACCTTTGTTCTGCAATGTACAGAGATCAGACGTTTCCTGTATTTCTTAGCCAGGCTTTGCACAGCACTGCAGCAGGGATTTTGACCCACTCCCCATACAGATCTTCTCCAGATCCTTCAGTTCGGGGCTGTCACTGGGGCAACACGACTTTCAGCTCCCTCCAAAGATTTTCTATTGGGTTCAGGTCTGGAGACTGGCGAGGCCACTCCAGGACCTTGAGATGCGATTCGTTCGGACCACTCCTTAGTTGCCCTGGCTGTGTGTTTCGGTCGTGTCATGCTGGAAGACCCAGCCCACGCCCCATCTTCAATGCTCTTGTTGAGGAAGGAGGTTGGTGGCCAAGGATCTCGCGATACATGGCCCCATCCATCCTCCCCTCAATACGGTGCAGTCGTCCTGTCCTCTTTGCAGAAAAGCATCCCCAAATAATGATGTTTGCCACCTCCATGGGCTTCACGGTTGGGATGTGTTCTTGGGGTTGTCTCATCGTTCTTCTTCCTCCAAACACGGCGAGTGGAGTTTAAACCAAAAAAGCTCTATTTGGTCTCATCAGACCACATGACCTTCTCCCATTCCCTCCTCTGGATCACCAGATGGATCTCTCTCGTCAGACATTCAGTGAAGATTTTGGAAAGAGCCCTTGGAACGAGGCTATGAGAACGACATTTCACAGTTTGATTCATGAATCATGATCCTTTACCAAAAAGGAGGTGGAGATTTTAAGTTCTGGGAGAATTTCCTCCCACCTCCTGAAATCTGTATGGAAATAACCAATGAAAGCCTAAAAAAAACTCAGACTAAGTAAATGACAGAAGAAAAGACCAGCAGTTTGAATTTTACTCATAAGATTCAATCAAAAACTTAAGAAGTAGAAGCAGAGTGTTGCAATCCCTCCACCTCAAAAAGATGAACTAGTTCGGGAAAGGGATTTATGAAAACTGAAAAGAACACAAGAAGAAGGTGGAATAGATTAAAAACTTTGAAAGGAAGAAGCAACATCGAGGGGATATTCCTCAAGTGATAATTGCCAAACAGAAAATTATGAAACACTCGCCAAGATGCCGATTCAAAACCCCTGGATGCCATCCCACATTCCTGATGCTCTCCACAATCACTACATTCGAGCATTGGATGATCTTATCCAAGGGGAAAAGGCAACGGATGAGGGGAAGTCCAATCCTGATCTTCCTTCCCGAGTTTTCAAGAGGCAATACACCATTTTAAGTCCTCCATCATCCTGACCCACTGTCTTTCGATCTTCACTCATTCACTGTGTCTTTTGCACCTGAGAAGGAGGAGAATGTTCATTCAACCCTCGAGTCGACTCGATTCAACCCTTGTTCAACATGGTCTCGGCTCTGGAAAGAGCTCGGACACCGAACAGATCAGGACACAACATAATGAAGGGAGCAGCAGAAGAAACGGGAAAAAAACAGATGGAGATTGACAAACGAGAGATGCAGGTAACGATGAGGGGTAGGGGACAACGTAAGGTGTGGAAAAATTGGATATATAAGCAGAATTTTCGAAGTGGTGGGGATTGTTTAACGGGTCTAGAAAAGATCATTGTTTTAGATGGGTGATGACTTGAGATGGTGGTGAACAGATGTCTTTAAGACCTGGAGGGAAGAATCAGATTGAAGAATGTGGGGAAAAAGAGGAATACATGAGTTAAGTTGAGCAGTGGTTCTGGATATTGGCAGTTTCACTCTGAGGGGGTTGCTGGTGGACTGCATGCATCCTGAATATACTTAGAAGAGAGGAAGCATGGAGAGGGAAGAAGGTGATAGACCAGAAGTGATTTGGAAGAAGTTGGAGACCACCGACCTGTTAGTGTTGGCAAAGTGAGAGGCCCATAGAGTCAGATTCATCGTGAGAGATTCCAATGATCTTGAAAGCCTTAAATTCCACAGCTTCAAGCTGAACAAGATGGGAGCTAAAGGAGCCAGCCCAGATGGGAGAGGCGTACTCCATTAAGCTATGGATGAAAGCCTTGTAGGTGGATAGGAGCTCAGGTGTACCAAGGTGTGCAGGTTGATAGGAGCTCAGACTATGCATGACAGAGGATGTCAAGTCTGGTTTTGGAGAACAACTTTGAAATGTGGCTTGCCCAAGAGAGATCATGGCTAAGAGTGAGACCCATGAGTTTGAGTGACAACCTCTTCAAGAGGGTTGTGGTGAAAGTTGATGTGTTTGTGGTATGGTCCTTGCTGGAGGGAGAGAGGGGGAGAGAAGTCCAGGAAGATGGGTGTTTGACCAGTTTGTGATCTTTGTTAAGGTCCAAAGAGAGGGAAGAGGCTGCTGTCTGTCAGAAGGATGAGGGATCTCATGGCAAAGAGTGGAGTCATCAGCAAAGAAACAATGAGGATTTTCAGAGAGTCAATGAGATCATTGATGAAGATTAGGAATAAGATGTGGCAAGAAACACTGCATTGGGTCTAGCCTTGACAGGGAGAGGAGAAGAAAGGGTTCCGTTGAGAGCCGCATATTGGCTACGAGAGTGTGGAGGAAGTGAGTTATCCAAGAATGGAGTATACTTGGATTCGAAAGGCAGACAATTTGGAGAGCAATGCAGGATGTCAGACCATATCGAAAGCTCGAGATATGCCCAGAGAGACGGCCTTGTTTGTCATGTCTGATATTGAAGGCCTCCAACGATTTTTGGGAGAGCAAAAGCAGCATGTCCAAGTTAGAGTGACCTGGTCTGAAACCAAATTGATGATTTGTGATGAGGCTGTTGGATAAAAGGTATGATTTTATATCAACTGCGATGATGGATTCCACGACTTTGCTGATGATCGGAAGTTAGCTCAAATGCAGGACCCCGTACCCTAACAAACTATGGTGGATGCCATCTTGTAAAAAGAAAATATTTCAAAATCCTTTTTCATGCCTCTCTTTAGGTTTTGCATCTATTAATCCAATTGCAGTCAAGTGAGATATACTTTTAAATTTCTGCAGTTTTGTTTAAATAAATGTTGAAGGTGAAATAAGAATGACTTGTCTTGCTTCAACAGTTTATTGAGCATTGCAGGTTGAGATGGATGATAAACCATGAAGATCCAATGAAAGATTGTCAGGATGCATTCAATGACAATTTAGGTTCCAAACTTCCGGGCAATACTTTGATGTGTTCAATGATAGATGCTGTTACCATTAATTATAGTTAAAAAGCAAATATGTTACGAATGTAATCCACTTGCCATTGAACAATTTTGATTAACTATCTCCAGTCATTAATTCCTGTGTTAACGAATAAAGACATGATAGTTGATAGACAAATGTACATTCCAATATGACAAATGACTGCAATTATTCTACAGTTGAACAGTGAAAATATTATAGTAAGCTAACCAAGAACAGTAATAGTAAAATTGTTCTCCAATAAATGATGTATACACACATGAGTCATGACACTTCTTGTTTACAGCGCGTGCGCTGTATACAATTGCACCAAGTTTGAAATGTCCCCGGTGTCCCCCCCCCCCCCCCACATGCCTGTGACAGCCAATGACGGCCGCCAAGATGGTTGGCACCAACCAACTGGTGCGTTGACATAATTGCGTGTGCGTGCGTGCGTGACCAACTAAGAACACCAACTGGTGCGTAACCGAGACGGAAATGGCGACAATTGACGGAAATACCCGAGTATTTCAATGGAAATTTGTGAAACTAATGTGTTATGTATGTGAAAACCATTGAATTTATTGCTTGACGGAAAAAAACCGAAGACGCTCCCCTCTCATGTACGAACGAACGAAGACGTCATTTCCGCCCAACATGGCATTTCGCGCGCGAACGCTGAAAGCTAAGTTCTTCTTATGCCATCTTCTCTTTAATATTAGCCATAAACAAGTGTTTCGTCATGCATTAGTAGTTGAAATTTACTTACAATTATGGCAGATATTGGTGACAAAGTGATAAGTGGTTATTTCAACCAGGGAAACCTTAAATTATTTTCATAACTTTGTACTGTACATTCAAAATATGTAAAAATTAAATATGCTTAAATTCAAAATGTGTTCGTCTATATTTATATAATAACAATATAACTAATATTATGTAGTTGGTGTAACCACTATGTTTCAATGTTTTGCTCAACAAATATTTTAGCTTTGCTTTCATCTTTTCATCAGCAAAGCTTACATTTTACTCATCATTTGTTTGTCTGTACATTAACTTTATGATTATTATTTTTTTACATCATTCTTTTGCGGCCCCCTGCCACGCTGTATCAAACGATTTCATTCCTCCTGTTATATATAAAGGTGCTTATCACAATAATAACAAGATTTTTACATTTAAAATACTAAGTACGCTTTTTAATTGTTTTTCAACTGAAAAAGCATAAATTGCATATTTTAACATGTGTACTCATTTGCTTCACCACACGCGCTGTGTTGAAGGATTTCACTTGTTATTACTGATAATAACTGAATGCATCAGTTAGTGTATCCAGACTCAGAACAAGCAATGATATTGTTGCGAGCAATTTGAATTTTCTTTTCAAAATGAACATTACAGTCATAACAGACAAACAATTCAATGAGATTAAAGAAACATTTATCATGCCATAAGTGGGGTCAATCCAAACATTCATGTCAGGTCAGGTGTGGGAGCAGCACGTCGCAGCGTCCACTTTCCACTGGTACTCCAGGGGTCTCTGTCTGGCCATCCCCCATGCAGATGCCTGGCCCATTCCCATCTCCTTGAATGCCGATCAATGTGCTACATACACGAGGCACGTGTTCGACCCATTGGCTTCCTCCACCCATGAGGCTCCCTTGCTGTGAGAATCTGTGAGCAGGATCAGCGTCAGGAAAACGAGCTACATGTCCCTACAGCCATAGCTCCCACTCACGGATTTCCAGGTAACAAATCTCATCTGAGTCTCTCTCGGCAACTGCTCATTGGACACAAAGTCCGACCAGCGATAGCCAAGAACTCTCCAAAGAGACTGGTACCGAAGGAGTTAAGTCACCATCTCAGATCCCTGGTCAGAGTCCAAGTCTCACATCTGTAGAGCAAGACTGGAAGCACCAAGGACCTGAAGACTTGGACTTTTGTCGTCTTGCATAGGTACCGACAGCGCTGCACCCCATGGTCCAGTGAATCCATGACTCCCAGGCCTGACCCAGACATCTAATAGTCTCTGGCTCACAGCCAGCGGAGGCATGAATATCACTACCAGGGTGAGAGTGAATCTCTGCGTGACAACATCATCACCACAATGGGTACAGACAAGAAAACAACATCCAATATGTCATTGAAAGCCTGATCTTAGTTTTGACCCAGGAAACTGGTAATCCCAGCAGCCCCGACTATTCATTCAACACTCGATGGCCCCCGAAAGATATCCAACATTTCCGCAAAGATGATTGCATCATCTGTAAATTGAGGTCAGAGATTATGACATTCCCAAACGATACACTGTAACTTGATCTTTCTGACATCCTCCCAGAATCCAGTCCATGAAATCGCTGAAAGTGTGGAGGCTCTGAAAGCCCTTGCGTGATCATTGAACACATACGCGATAGTCCAAAGGTCAATGTGTGGTGTGGCCTTCTCCATGACCACTTGGTGGGTTTGTTTTTCTTTGTGGAGGTACATTGACCTCTACAATTTACATGAACATGCTGCAAGGATTCACCTTCCCGCAGGTTGAAGATCTGCTACCCGATATCATTTTCAACAGTTCTTTGAGCACTGTTGACAGCACTCCCCTCACTGGGCCTTAGTTGTTTGAGCCGTCCTGTTTGCTGGATTGGCCGAGACGGACCATCCACCTGGCCCCATGATCACCAGACATGACCCCCTTGAGTATAATTTTTTTTTTTCTATCGGGGTTTGTCAAAGATTTTGTCTTCAACACCAAGGTGAAAACCTGCAGGATCTTCGATCTCGGATCACAGCTGCATGCGCACTGGTTCACGCAAACGTGCTGAGCCGAACATGGAAAGAACTCCTGTTCTGCCTTGATGTTTTGCGCATGACAAATGAAGCTCATATTGAAGTGTATCGATGGTATGCCCAAAACTCTAAGAGTTTCTGTGTCATATAAACCAAAGGGTATCGTATCATTTGTGGTTCGAAATATATTATGTTTGTCGGGTTAGATGGAGGAATCCCTTCGTGAAGGTAGGATTGTATAGTATAGCATGAGCAGTGGACGGATAGGAGACATATCGATGTAATTTCAGTGGGGAAAACTGTGAGCTAAAGATTGTTACGTGTCACCACATGGCGGGTGGTGCTGTGTTAACTTGGTAGGCTAGATTCTCCGGTGTATGATTGCCCCGTGATGTTTTCCTACATTTTTGCATTTACAAAGCCAGCAATAAAAAACCACGTTCTTGCAACAACAGAGCTGAATGTTTTCCGAGCAGGCAAAAACTCCGCCTTCCCAGGTTCGTACCAGCAGGCCATGCCCCCAAGGCTATGATTGGTCAGTTTGATGTCAGAGGGAGCATGATCGAGAGTGGGGTAAGTTGGTGTGAGGAGAGCGGTTAGAAGAGAGGGTCTCGCTTGTCTCTTCTCTGCGTGGTCAAGAAGGCTGCTCAGTTCTCATTGTTTTTGCTGGTGCCAATTTGCTCGCGTACTGGAATAGACACCAGCCATTGACTTCGGTGGGTTTGTGTTTGTGCACTTTGGGAGAGAGGAGAAGAGGAGCGCATTCTCTCAGCTTAACTCGGAGTCTCCTGTTTGTGCGGAGAGAAAGGCCACGCCTTTTGCTGTGAGCGGGCCTGGTGTTGAGAGCGTGTCGGCAATTTCGATCATGAGAAGGAACTTAGCAGCTTGTGGACCCTTAATGACAGGAGGATCGCCCGCACGAGTTACCTCACGTACATAGCCACGGAGAGCGGCTTTCGCCCAACTGGTGCGTTTCCCATGCGGAGAGCGACTTGGTGCCATTTTGTGCGTTTCCCGAACGGCGGCTTCGAGGCTTGACGATTGTGAGGCTCCGAAAGGTCATCTCTGGACACAAAGCTGAGTACCGGCATAAAGGGTGGAATTTTATTTTATTTTATCTGTCCCCTTGTCTGTTTTTGTGTTTGAGTGGATGTCTCAAATTAGGCTTCAGTTTACCTCACTTTTCATTTCCTCACGCTTTCATTTATTTTCATTTTCACTCGTGAATTTATTTCCATATTAAGTCTTTGATATATTTTTATTCAAAAATTATTTGTTGAATTTACTTGGATTCGTTTATTTGTTGTGGGTTCGAGGATAAACCCGTATGCTCACGTTCTGGTGAATGCCCCGTTGTGGACGCCTTCAATGTTTCCCATCCCGCGTGCGCCTCAATCTCCAAGGATTTCGGCCGTTTGCCTCCGAGTAAGAACCGTTCGGCTATCCATCCAAGCCGGTGATGACTGACCGGGACACGACAATATCAACAACCAAAGTTGTCTGGGTCTTTTTGGAACACCCTGTGCAATGGATAAATAATTAATTCAACAGAGGAATAATAA
>CM068959.1:113767320-113780241 GCA_035128595.1 Eptatretus atami
ATGGTACAAAGCTAAGTGGTAAACTGCCAGAGGTTAAAAAAAAGAGTTTTGCTCTACCTGATTCGGTCAAGGAGTTATGTGCTGTCTTTGACGAGGTAAGCATTGATGAGGATTTCCTCGGGTTTAGCTGAAAAGCTTTATCAAACCCAAACGGCCCATTGCAGGGCCACAAATCCACAAGAAATATGCATGATACCGGAATGAATCCCTTCTCTTCCTTTTTCTCGGAACAAAAAAAATCCTCCATTATGTTAAAAAATAAGAAAGAAAAATAAAAAACTTCTTGGTAACCTCTCCTCTCTCTTCAACTTCTTGAAAATGAGAATAAGACTAAGACAAAATTTAACGGACATGGGAGGAAGCATATTGATACCCACATCGCTTTGTTCTGTGCACAGTTAATGGACAAACTATTTAGATCATATCAGAAAATAAAATGATTAATATATTCATTTATTTTGAGGGTGAATAACATGGTGCGGTTAATACACCGGAAGTTTTTTTTTATTATCTATTTCTTTTGAGGGTGAAAAACGGGTGCGGTTAATACACGGCCGCGTTTTACACAGGAAAATACGGTACCCATCTTGCTATCTCTTACTGTTCCTCTTGCAAAGCATGCTACTGGTTCCATTGCTGTCCATCACTGAAAAGCTTTCCTCATCCATATTACTAATGCCCTTATTATTTTAAATATTGTTATAAGATCTGGTAATTCCTCCTTTCAAAAGTAAAAACTCCAGACTCCCTCCTCCAATTCCGCATAGCTTATCTTCGAGCCCCATAATAAATCTTGGAACCCACTGAACTCCTCAATGGCAGTTATGTATTCCTCAAAATTGACCGTTAGACCTGGCTACCAAACTGAACACGACGATCGAGATGAGACCTTACTATATTCGTGTTTCGTTAATAGTACTCCTTTAAATTCCACTTCAATTTTCTGGACATAATCCCAGTGACAAATCCTGCCTGTGCCTGTATTTTGGAATCCGTGTCTCCGATTTATTATTCTGCTGCATCTAGCCAGTGATAGCGCCCACTGTGGCCACTCGTACACAATGGCAGTTGTATCCTGGTTCTTCACTGATAAATCAATCATTGTAGCCGTCCATGCCCCTCACGGCTGTGTTTTACATTTCATCTTAAGTTTCTGAAATGACACGATGTGAGATGCGCCTTCACTTTGTGCTCCTGCTGGTGTATAATTTTTTTTCTAATAAAAACTATCAGATTGGATCCCATTGCTGTTCTTCTGTTCTGACACACAATCCTGGTTCAAATGAGAGAGTTCATAGAATGTGTTGCCCCATTCAGTGTTCAAGTAGATACTTCCATTTAAATAAAAGAATGATGTCAAGAGTCGTAAAATAAACATTCTGTAAGTGTAGCGCTATTGCAGCAGTCCTATATACCACCTGAGTTAACATGTCCAAGTACTGATAAACGGAAGGGTTTTGGAAGTGACAAGAAAATATTTGTGTTCTACAGTGTTCAAGCATGTATATAATTCAATAGATAAAAACAAACGTTGTAAAACTCGTTTAAATAAATTGTTCCTGCTGTTTGACCAGTGTTTAGAACATCACCCTGTCCAACACGTTACATTACTTCTTCATGCCTGTTGTTTGTTTCCTTTATGACATCCTAAAAACAGTGCATTAAAAAAAGTTTATCATGTCGTGCCACCTCCAGTGGGGAGGAGATTACAAGTCCCACCCTTTGCAGTTCAGTATTCCTGTCCCACGTTTTCCAGTGCAGTATTTTAATTACACGTTTGAATAAGGATAATAACATACCCTCTTCTTTTTTTTTGTATACCATGTCGAGGCTCGTGTAAGAGCTAACACACAGAACATATAACAAGGCGGGAGAGGGGAGCACAAAATAGTGGGGAACAGAGAGATAGGAGATCTGTGGAAGAGAGAGGATGGGGGGGTACCTGGGTAAACAAGATGGTACTACAGATTTTCATGAAGGAAAACAGGGAATTTGAAGGAGGTGGGTTGGGGTGGATTAAGGGGAGAAAAGATCAAGATTTTAGATGGGGGAAGATATGAGATGGTGTTGATCAGCTATTTTGAAGACCTGGGGGAAGAGTGGGATTGAAAGAGTGTGGGAGTTTCTCAGAGGCGGAAAAAAGAGGAATGAAAGAGTGAAGGTGAGCAATATTCGATTTTGGCAGTTTCACCAAAGGTTTTTTGGGGGGACTGAGCCAGACAGAGCAGGGGGTGAGGCTGGAGAGAAGAGGAAGATAGAAAGACCACCGACCTGCCTCCGGTGAGAGAGTGAGAGACCCAAAGACTCGGCCTCATCGCTGGAGATACCAATGATCCGAAAAGCCTTGGTTTCCACAGCGTGAAGCCGAGCTAGGTGTGAGGCAGGAGCACCAGCCCAGAGGGGAGAGCAGTTTTCTATCAGACTGAGGATGAAAGCTTTGTAAGTGGTTCGAAGTTGAGGTGTGTAAGGAAGGACTTTGCATGACGTAGGATGCCCAGTCGGCTTTGGAGGCCAGCTTGAGATGTGGCTTTCCCAGGAAAGATTGTGGCAGATAGTGAGGACCAAAAGCTTGATTGAAAGCACTTCTTCAAGGGGATTGTTGAGAAAGTAGATGGGGTGGGGGGGGTCCATATGGTCCTTTCGGAGAGACATAGTGAGGGTATGAGATTATCAGGATTGTAAGACATTCCAAGTGTTTGACCAGCTTGTGATTTTATTCAGGTCTGCAGAGAGTGAAGAGGATGTTGCTTGCCAATCAGAGGGATGAGAGATAGTACGGCAGAGGGCGAAGTCATCAGTAAGACATAAAGAGGATTTTCCAGGAATCTGACAGATCGTTGATGAAAAAGAAAAAGAATAGGCCCAAACACCGCCTTGAGGAAATCCAGCCTGGACAGGAGCCATTAAGACCACAAGTTTCTGTGACAGGAGAGAAAGTCTGCGAGTCATAGTGGAGATTGCCTTGGATACCGTAAGAAGAGAGTTTGGTGAACAATGTGGTGCCAGACCGTATCGAAAGCTCACGATATGTCTAAGGAGATGGCTCTGATCTCATGTCTGGCATTTAGGATCTCCATCCATTGTTGGAAAGTAGAAGCAGCTTTCCCAGGGTAGAGTGACCTGGTCTGAATCCAAATTTCTGGTCAGCAATCAGACAACTTAGCAGTAAAACCATAAATAGAAAAAGAGTAGTTTAGGGTGGATAAGTAATCCTGAATATCGTGAAAATGTCTTGAGCTTCTGGAGTTCATGTAATAGATAGGGAAGTTACTGTAATAATCAGGAAGATTCAGATTATTAAGATTGAGATTATTAGATTCAACATAGTTGCATGTGCTATCATTTACATAAGCTGCTTGGCTGGAGTGCCAAAGACCAATTATGTGATTAAACGTGGTCACATCAGGACAACTTAGCAACCTATAAAGAAAGTATTTGTTGGATTGCCAGCAGCAGCCAGGTGTGTGTTCAGTTAGAAGTTTCTGTCGAGTGCCACCAAGTGCGCGAAGCACTCAAGCAAGCACTCCATCCAAAGCCGTTGATGAGGAACGGCTGGCTTGGCAAGCGCTAACTGCTTGGTAACTGAACACATCCCAGATTGCCAGCAGGTTTTCCAGCAGTATCAGATGAAACAAGGAAGGTAGTGGAGATTCCATTATGCTCCATAAAACGTATCCAGTACTTCTGCATGCTCAACCATTTCAGATCTAAAACGATATTTCTTTCCTTCCTGCTAGCCTTGGTGACTGCGTTGACCATCGGCGTTCTTCTTGGAGATCTTGTGTGAGTCTTTCACACAGCGCTACAGGTTGGACGATCGACCGGGAACACCATGAGGTTTCTGGTTGCACAAACTCCTTTCGCTGACCTCGGAAGGATCACAGGCTGAATCAACCCACCTGTGTTAATTCAGCAGCTGGCAGGGCTCAAACTCTGGAAAACCTGAAGTTGTTGACTGCTTGCGGCTGTAGTTTTGCCAGCAAGCGTTGGTGGTGGCTTTCATTTCACCCAGCGAATCTTTCATGGTGCTGATGCCGTGCACTTCCAACATTTCCTGATAGAAAGTTTGGAGTCTGACTCCATAGCATCAAGATGCTGGATGGAAGGTGGGTGGGTGTTGTACATTTTAACGTTGAAATTACACCTTGGTCGAGCGGTTGGATCAGGGAAGGTGGTGTTGGGTGGCAGGAAGATGATTTCGTTGTTGAGATGGGCCACCTTCAGTGACTCAGGGAGGCCAGGAGCATTGTCCACCAGCAGGTGGACCTTGAAGGAGAGGTTATTTTCTGTGAGTACCTCTCCACTTGAGGGACAAAACAGTTGTGGAACCAATCCATAAAAATGGCAACTGTAACCCACACCTTTTTTTTTGCATTTGAGAGCATATGAGTTCACGGACAGCTCATCCGTCAAGGGGGAGAGCAACAAGACCAACATCAGCGCGTATAACACATACGAGCTTACCTCCAGACTAAAGACTGTATTGATGCTGCAAAGTCCATCGTTGGATGCCCGGACTATGGATGGCAACTCACTGAGCAAGGATATGCACCAATCCCTCTACAGACCCATTTCACCAGACTACCTCCTGACGTTTGCCAGCTGCAACTGGGCGGGGGACTGCAGCTCACTCAGGTGTGCTGTTAAAAAGCAAGGAGTCAAGTGTATTTTTGCTTGGCATCTGTCATGGTAACTCTTGCCTGAACATAAACCAGCTGGATGACAAGAGAGAGGAAGATACTGGGGAGTTGATGAATAAGGTTGTAAAAGCTGACAAGCAATATTTCCATTGACCACAGTTCTGTTAAAAATGTCAATAAAATACATTTTATATGATCAAGGAGTGTTTTTTTTTCTCAAAAATAATGGTTGGAATCAATTCAGCACCCCAAAAACCCCTAGTTAGACATCCCACAAGTCAATATTGGAAAAGTTAATTTTCCGATTTTTTCGCGCAGGCCCTCTGAGCACCCGAACTTTGATTGCCTCCCCAGAATTTCCACAAGGATTTGGGGGCACTAATTGATAGGTGTTAGTAGACACCTAGATTAAACATTAGTGAGAAATTTTTTGGTAAGCAATTTTTTCACAGATACAATTTGCTAAAATTCCCTTACTATAATATAAATATATAATATATATATATATATATAATATATATATATATATATAATATATATGTCCTATAGGAGTTTTTCATCGTGATTTCAGAATCTGGCAATGTTTTTCAAAATACTCGTTCTGTAAAATGAAAATTAAAAAAACAAATCTCTTCAGGAACCCCCTAAAAATTCTGCCGAAATCTACTGAAAGGGCGTAACACCACATGACGTCAACTGCAGGATGACAAAGGCTGCATGTAAATTACTCGGGTTGGTGGTCTACGACTCTACGTGATTGTATTGGCTTCCTGTGTGTTTTTCACATTCGATTGGTCGACTCAATCGCTTCGTTCATTTCTGCTTTAAAAAATCAAACATTTGGTTTTGAATAATGGATGACATGGACTTTGATTTGTCTGGTAGCAACAGTGAGTGTGAGAGAAATGAATAATTTTGGTCTGAATCACATGGAGAATTGTCGGATAACGTAGTCGCGGAGGTGAAGTTCAGGCAGCTGGAAATGAAATACGGCCTTACCATTCGAGCCCGAAGCAGGACAAGCAGAGGAAAATGGCGATGAAATTCCCGGCGTTCATGATGAATCGGGAGGACATCGAAGGAAGACTTGGCAATAACAACTGTTTTGACTAAATCCTATTCGTAATTCAATAATGTAAATTCGACTTGCATACTGCTCGATATCAGAAATATTTTAGTGAGGTGACGTGACCAGCGCAGCGGACATGTTGCTCCGCGGCGAATGAATCGCAAGCAAGGCCAGCATGTCATCGGCCGTATCTCTCCGCGCATAAACGAAGCAATCTCGCTGTCCGGATACGATGAAAACTTGTGGCAGAACACACCTTGTGACACAATTGTCTAGAGTAGCCCGATAAATCTGACGTTCTGTTGCATTTTTATTTATTTTATTCCTACTGTCGTCATGTAGCGCCAGTAGAAAACAATGAAGAAAAGAGAATAATAAAAGAAAGCTACAGCACGTCAGATTTATCGGCCGAGTCGGACGGACGACGGATTTATCGGACTAGTCTGGACTCTAGAGTTGAAAAGTAACTTGTATTAGCATGCACACAATGTATAAGTCAATGCGTAGAGTCCCGAGGCTATGAGGCCGTGTAATAGGACAGATAAATGTGTCTTTCATAGTTGTGCCAACATATTTTTCCCTTTTATTTATTACAGCATTTTGGCTAATTGTTAATGAATAGCAAGCCAATGGAAGCAGTACCTTCACATTTGAATAAACCCATGTATGTCGAGTGCATCCATACCTGGCTTGCATGTATGTGGAATCGTACCTATCTCAGCAGGCTGGTTTCAACGAACAATTCAATAAGCTGCAAAATGTGGTGCAGGTTTTCACATTGTTTGATTTTTAAATTATCTCCTTGCGCCTTGAAATGATGCAATATTAATCTTAGTATTTTACTTGTATGTCCCTGTAAGTTTCTTTTTGAATGGAAAGGTTCAACAGTCACATTTAATATTTTGTGGACATGGTATAGCCCTTTATTGTGCATACATGTATTGGATTTGTACACGACTAGGACAAGGTAGTAAAGGGATAAATAATTGCCTCGTGATTGTTGTGCATACACGGCTCAGAAGCAGAATTTCTTTCCGCGAAACAATCACAGGAATTAAGACGATCAGTGAGATAGCAAACACACGTGCACAATGCATTTGTACGTACTTTATACGGCGCGCGACATCGAGTCAATCCACTCTGTGCGAGTTTCTGCAGATGATGTGAAGGCTGCGGTTCGCTGAAGTCAACTTTATAAAGGGGCGGGCATAGCAAGTTGTGAAAAGCACCAGAAATGTTCGAAATATTGGTCTAATTATCCCATTTTTTATTTTAAAAAAGAAACATGGGTGATTTCTTCACTCGGAAGGTCAAGTTAATATATAAATAACCAGAAAGTTTTGAGTGTCATGGGACCTTTAAGGATGTTATAAAGGACACAAACAACAGTGTTCCGTCTCCACCTCGAAGACCGAAGCGAGTGCACCAGTTACCCACCCGGAGGATGTCACGGCAGAAAGAAAATAAAGACACCAATGTGCCTTTGTGGTGTTTTATGGTGAAACCTACAATGCCTTCATCAAGTATTCACACCCTCGACTTTTTCACATTTTGTTGTGTTAGCCTGACTTCAAAATTGATTAAATTTAAATGTTTTCACTCATCAACACAAAAATCCCCTAATGACAAAGGGAAAACTTTTTTTGAATTTTTACAAATTAATGAAAACTGAAAAATGAAATGTCTTTCTCTCGAATGCGTATCAACCCTCAAGTCAATACTTTGTGTGTTGCAGTGTTGCTTTGGCTGTATACTTGGGTAATTGTCCCGTTTGAACGTAAATCTTCGCCGCAGTCGAAGGTCTTTTGCACTCTGAAGCAGTTCTCCTCAAGGAGGAGGAGATTGGGACCATACTCGTGCAGAGCGTTGGTGTGCTTCACAGTCTCCTTGGCTATTGGGCACAATCCTGGAGGGTCGCCACTCCGACACAGTATACCAGCATGCTGGCAATCACTTTGCCGACTCGGAAGGATGACAAGCGAGTTAACCCACCTGGTTTAATTCAACAGCTGAGGGATTTAACTCAGGACCCAGGATCCAAAGCCGCACCCTACCATTAATCCATCAGCAGCCAACTCCTCAGATTGCTTGATTTGGCTCCATTCATTGTTCCCTCTATCCTTGCAAGTCTCCCAGTCCTGCCGCTGAAAAGCATCCCCATAAATGATGCCGCCGCCACCATGCTTCACGGTGGAATGTTTTGGATGGGTGAGAGCTGTGCTCAGTTCTTCCAGATGCAGTGCTTTGCATTCAGACCAAAGAGTTCCATTTTCGTCTCATCAGACCACAGAATGTTTTGCTCTTGCTCTCAAATCTTTCACGTGCCTTTTTACAAACTCAAGACGTGCTGTCCGTGCTTTTTCTCAGGAGTGGCTTCCGTCTTCCATTCTCCCATAAAGCCTAGATTTTTGAAGTGCTGCAGAGACTTTTGTCCTTCCGACAGTTCTCCCATCTAGTAAAATAACTCTGTTATCTGTCAGAATGGTCGTTGGGTTCTTCTTTACCTCCCTGACAAAGGTCCTTGTCCGGTTGCTCAGTTTGTTCGGTGCAACTCTGGAAGAGTCTGGGTAGTTCATATTCTTTCCATTTCTTATGATGGAGCTCACTGTGCTCTTGGGACCTTTTTACAAGATAAATTGATTTCATACTCTTCCCCAGATCTACGCCTCCTCACAATTATCTCGGAGTTATACGGACAGTTCCTTCGACTTCGTGGAAGAGTTTCTGCTCTGACCTCACTGTCAACTGGGACCTCATCTGCAAGGTGTGTTTCTTTTTCGAAATCATGTCCAATCATTTGAATTCACCACAGGTGACTCCAATCAAGTTTGTTTTTTTGTACACATTATCGAGACTCGTATGAGAGCGAACACACAACGCACAACAAGGGGAGTAGGAGAGGGAAAGACAAAACAATGGGAACAGAGACATTAGGAGATTTGTGGTAGGTGAGGATGTGGCGGGGAACACGGGGATTACAAGATGGACACACGGGGACTTTCAGGAAGGAAAGCAGGGAATTTGAATGAGGTGGGTTTGGGTGGATTAACTGGGGTAGAAAAGACATGGTTTTGGATGGGGGAAGATAAGAGGTGGTGGTGAACAGCTGTTTTGAATACCTGGAGGGAAGAGTGGGATTGAAGAGAGTGGAGTTTGTTCCAAAGGTGGGAAAAGAGGAATGAAAGAGTGAAGTGAGCAGTGATTCTTGGTTTTGGCAGTTTTCCAGAAGGGGTTGTTGGGACCTTGAGCGCCCTGCGGAAATATGGGGGGGGACACATCGAAGATCAAGGGGGCGGCGAGACCGGAGAGGAGACGGGAGAAGACAGAAAGACCACTGGCCTGCCTGCGGTGAGAGAGAGTGAGAGGCCCAAATACTCAGCCTCACCGCGGGAGAGGCAATGATCCTAAATGCCTTGGTTTCCACAGCGTGAAGCCGAGAAAGGTGAAGAGCGGAAGCACCAGCCCTGAGAGGAGAGCAGTACTCCATCAGGCTGCGGACGAAAGCTTGCATGTGGTAAGGAGCTCAGGTGGGCCGAGGAAGGACTTTGCACGATGGAGGATGCCCAGTCGGCGACGACTTTGGAGGCCAGTTTGGAAATGTGGCTTTCCCTGAAAGATATATGGCAGATAGTGAGACCCAGAAGCTTGAGTGAAAGGACTTCTTCAAGATGATTCTTGAGAAAGTAGATGGGGTTGGGGGGGGGGTTCCAGACTGTCCTTTCGGAGAGGCATCGTGAGAGTGTGAGATTTGTCAGGATTGAAAGACATGTTCCACGTGTTGGAGCAGTTTGTGATTTTTATCCAGATCTGAGAGAGCGAAGAAACTGCTGCTTGCCGGTCTGAGGGATGACAGATGGTACGACAGAGGGTGAGTCATCAGCAAATAGATAAAGAGGATTTTCCAGGGAGTCGGAGAGATCATTGATGAAAACCAGAAAAAGAACATGGCCCAGAACACTGCCTTGAGGAACTCCAGCCTGGACAGGAAGAGGGGATGAGAGAACTCCATTTAGGGCCACATGTTGACGCAACAGGAGAGGAGTAGAGCGAGATGTCTGGCTGTCATTAGAGAACCACAGAACATTGACAAGCAGTGTCAGATGAACCGATTGGAGGGGTGGAAGAGCAACAGATATTTCAGGGAAATTGGTCGAAATCAGATTCAGAAGAGATGGAGGCCCATTGGTTGAGATCCCGTTGGGAAGTTGACCGATTGAGTCAGTCTCAATGAGTCGCAGAAGTCTTTTGCTGAAATATCATGGCAGGTGACGGAGGTACCCACACCCAACCAATGTCATGATGGCAGTTGAAATCACCACATATGAGGAAGAGAGAGTTGGGATGAGAGGATATAAGTTGGTCATGTTTTCGGAGAGTGAGGTGTAAATGGAGTCATCACTGTTTGGTGGATGGAACAACACACATATATTGTTGTAGGCCGGGTTCGGTGGCGAAAACGACCACGAGGGGGACAGTAGGGTCGTCTCCACCGAACACCCGGAATTTAGGTCGTGACTCGGATAAGTCCGAAAGGTCTCCGGGTCCCTTAGCGAACCGTGGATGCCAATATTTGACGGCGTGAGGTAGGGTCCACTTGTCTATTCCAATTTACCTAAGTACTCACGCCGTCTAACTACCGGGGAAACCACACCCTCGGCCGACTCTGTCCGAACCGAGTCGCATTTACCGACTCGGGTCCGGCGTACCGAGCGGATTACCAGAGCCGCGCCGGTCCCAATGACAACTGACGGCACACGTCCTCCCTAATTCCCAATACGCACAGTGCTAAACCAATGAAAGAAAGTGACAGACAACGAGCTGGTACATTGAACAATTTGGGGGTTATTTATAATTGGGCAGGGGAGCACAGAGAGCAGAGTTATTACGACCATAAGAAATGCAATTTACAATGTACAAGGCACTTAAACAGTTTCTACTTACAGGACGGCGCCACACACAAACACACACACACAAAAAAGAAATGGACCCCGTTGGGTCTTTATTTGGCCTTTCAGCTCAGAGGGAAGGCGAGCTGAGGGCAAGAGCCTACACTTGCACCTGTCCGCCTCGTGCGGTCTGGTCGAGCTTGTCCGTGTGGGACTCGAACCCACCGCCACAACGCAGCACCAAGCCCCAGGACGAGGGAAAGAGCGACGGACGCCAGCCAGCACGAAGGCGACGAGCGAGAGATGACGAGGTGACCGGCGATCAAGCCCGAAAAAGCTTCCCCTGATCAGGCGACACCAGGCGAGCAGACCCAGACCGCCAGACAGAACGCGCCTATCACTCTGCCTCTCTTGAGGTCGGAGAGATTTCTTTCCTCGCCACTCGCCTCCTGATTGGATGGTTGCATCGCGCGATTCGCTGGCCGACCCTCATTGGACAGGCCCACACGGTAGGCGGGCAACTACCACCTTTCTGGGGCGGAGTCGGAGCTGAGGCGATTATAGCTCCGCCTACCTCCTCACCTAAGGCCACATACGTAATGGCGACGGTGGAGCGAGGCGACAGTCCGCTTGTTGTTGTTGTTGTAGTTGATAAAAACCTAATTAAAAAAATAAACCCGCAGCGCACACATGAAATTCCCTTTAGACACAGGGGATGGATTCTAACGATACACAATCATACTTGTCGAAATAACTGAACTGCGGGGGTTGCTGACTGACTGTGTGCACAAGGCTTCCAAATCCGTAACACTACCCCCCCCCCTTTTTTACAGACTCGTCCCGAGTCGTGAATTTTCGTGTGCCATGCAGGTGTAGGTTTTTCCCCGAGTACGTCTTACCTACGGATCCCTGAGTGTGACATTTTTATACGTGTCCCAAAAATAAATAACCTAGTGCGCTGCGTAACTAAACTATCAGACTCACTCGGAGAACTTAAATAAATTGCCGGCGCTAGACAGACACACAGGTGGGTTACAATTTATTTACATTTCTGACTTATCTATTTATACTAACCATGGCCCAGGACCTGTTATCTGTGGAAGGAAGGCACAGCAAAGTCAACAGTTTGTGGCTTGAAGGAAGTCTCTGGCACAGGGAATGGATGGATGCGGAAAAAACAACAATGCACGGGCTGCCAATGCAGTCCCTGTGGTGCGGCTGCCTGCAGGGCAGTCCTTGTAAAACACTGGGATGGATGGTCCTGGTGCCCATGGTTGAGATGGTGACACAGGGGCAATGCAAACAAGGGCAAGCAGGCATGGGGTCAAGGCAAAGGCAGGCAAGTGAGGCAAGGCAAATGCGGACCAGCAAATACAGAACAAAAGCCGGCATATGAAGCTGCCGGCTCTGGTCTAGTCGTGAGGTTCTGGAGGGAGTGCGGTGGTGTCGTCCGCTCTGAAAACGGGCTCGGACCTACCCTACTGTCTCCCCCCCAACCTATCGCCTTTGCCTGTGTCTGTCCATACCCACTCCCTTTGTTTGCTAAAACAAAATTTAGACTTCCCCATTTTTATTATTTGTATTTTATTATTATATATTTTTAAAATATTTTTCTTTACAATTGCTTGTCCCGAACCCCGTTACTATTCTTTGTCCGGCGAACCTATCCTGTCCGTCTACTCCCAAACACCGAAGATCTTTTGAAGAATAAGGGAGAGACTAGTGTCCTGCCTCGAGGCCCAAGGAAGCCTCAGAACAACCTCCACAGAGTTCAGAAATCTTCCCAAAGTGAGTCCAGCGGCCGACAGAGAGCGAAGGGATGGATGGTGCGAAGGGGTACATTTCCTTTCTATCCTAGGATTTATTAAACTTTAAACTATCCCAGGGGCTTTTCAACACGCCTGTCTCTTTAAACTATCGGTTCTGGCAACCATGATTCCCGTCGCCTTGGTTGTGTTTCCTTATAAATTTGGCCTGGACCTCAAATTTTCTCTCGTGCCCTTGCACAATTTCGTGGCTGGGGCAGCGTGGCTCAACTGGCAGGGACTTCCGTCTGCCGAACTCAAACTACGGCACCCCCGGGCACTGAGGCTGTCTCCGAGCCTACCTGCTCCCTATGAACGTGGGGAGTGCCCTTCCCGGCTATGCCCACGTATATGTCCACGTGCCATCTCGGTGCTCCGGGTCCCGTTTCCGACGGGCCACCCATGCCCAGTAAACTATCCTGGTCCCTTGGACCCATGGCCTACTCTGGCCGACTAGTCTGGTGCCTGGGGTGCCCTCCACTCAATACTCACCTTTCCACAGCCACGCTTCCAGCCGGTAA
>CM068959.1:113810216-113823969 GCA_035128595.1 Eptatretus atami
TTGCCTCCTCCGTTTTGGGATTGAGTTTGGGATTTGATTTCGGGATACTTGGAGATTGATTTTGTATATTACATGCATTTTATCATCCATGAATGTGGAGCACTGTCAAAAGCTTCCTTATAGTCCATCCCGGTGGTGGACAATTTGGTTCTTCGCATTTTGAAATTTCCTCAGTCGGGCCTTTTGTTCAGTCTGTGGTGGTGGCCTGTTGTTCTACCTTTACAGCCTTGTGGGTTCGTGATGAACTTTTCTTCTTGAATTTGTGAGTTTGTTTTGTTCGTGGAATATTATTGGCCGTTTTGTGGAGGAGTGGGGTTTCTTCGCGTTTTTTTGTGGAATGTGTTTCCTTCTCCAACTACTCATGCTTCGTTTCTTCTTTGGATCAGTTGTTGATGTTGGTGTGTGATTTGGAGGCTCAGTTGTTCGGTTTGGGAATTTGTTTGGACCTGGTTTTTAAGTTTGGTGCATTTTTTAGGTCTCTCTCCCGAGTGACCTAATAAGCACAATGTCCGTCGTCCCCCAACTTTTTTTCTTTCGATCTTGATGAAACTTAGTATGTGCGTAGAGGTCGATGAGGTTGCAACGATTAACTTTTGTCCGGGTTCAGGTTCTGGGTCAACGTTGGGTCCGTTGTTTTAAAAATGCCATTTTCAATAAATTTCGTTTTCTCCAAGGAAATTCGGCAATGGGTTATTGATTATGTAGAAAATATTATTTTGTATTCTAACCGGCAGATTTTTGGATTCCCGTCCGTTTGCGCCACGTAACTGGGAGATGGTCCAACTCGGTAAAGAAAGTTTTTTATTCGATTCTGATGAACTTTGGTTCGGGTATGAGTGTTCGAGGTGTACCCAACGCTATTTTTTTCCCGGATTCGAGTCGCGTAAGTCACAGAGTGTCCCGAAAGTTGTGAAAGTCGCGGTGTTTTCACCTATTTTTGTCTGTCTTTTAGGAGAGATCGCGTTTCGTCTTATGATAGTAAACTATATGGAGATGACGTCACCACAGGCGGTATTTTTTGAGTTTTTTATTTATTTTTCATCAGATTATATCACGGGGTACATTCCTCTTACTACAATAAGGTGCTTCTTCTTCTTCCCAAAGCGTCCACGATATCCTTCTGCTTCTTGTTGTTCCTTTCTTGATCTCCAGAATCTTTCCCACGATGTTCCAACTCATTGCTTCATGTCTTCTTTTTCAGCGGGAGTTGACACTCCTGCCTTTCATGTCTTCCCTAATTCCGTGGAAAGAAAGAATCTCTCGGGTTCTCTCAAACATGTGAATTAGTTTCCTCCCTGTTTGTTTTGTTTGCTCTCATGGTGTTCGTTTTTATTATTTATTATTTTTTTATATTTTCCGCCATTATTTCCAGATTGGTCTTTGTTTCACACCAAGCTCGAGTCTTATGTTCTTCACCGATCCGATGACTTTCTTTGGCCTTCTTCTCCTCCACCTGGTTGGCGTCCATCCTCAGCTCCTTTCCGCTATAGCTGCTCCCTCCTGTGCCATGTGCACCCATCTCAATCTGCCTCTTCTCCCTTGTTCCAGACGTCCTACTGCGCTGCTGTCCTTAATTCTCATTTCTTTCCTGTCCATTCCTCGTTCATCCGAGATCGCAGCTCTTTATCTGCGACTCCGCTACGCTCCGTCTTTTTGTCGGCGCAACCGCCTCAAACGTTACCATTGCTGGTTCACACGTCTTTTATTTACTTTCCATTACTTTGCAGCTACTTTTGTCACATCCACTCCTGAATTCTCCAGCCACTTCCTTCCTGCCTGCACTCTCTTTTTCACTATCTTACCACTCTCCGTTACTTTGGACGTTGATGCCAGTATTTTTAACCATTCACTCCCACTCAACTCCTTGCACCCGCCCTCACCCCCATCCTCTATTTAGACATGTACTCCGTTCTTACTCGATGCATATTCTTCCCTTCTTCGTGGTACCTTACCTCTCGAGGCTCCTAGCTGCCTACTCTCCGTAAGGTCTTTGTGTCATCCTGCGAACTATTAGTCATGGAGACTCCTGTCTTGATCTGCATCGTCACTTGTCCATCCCATTGCAAGGAAGGGCCCAGGTCGTCTGGGTGCTCCCTCGACCTAACGGTCCGTCCTACTACCGCACCCGCTGTCCCCTGTCTCATACTATCTGCACCCCTACTACTTCTTCCCTCCGACTTCTCATACATACACACTCCTCTTCTTGCACCCTATCATTAAGCTTTCTCTTATCCCAAACATGTAATCCTTCTGGAATTCCCTACTTCTCATAACGTCTCAAGACACTCGCTCAGTGGTGCTTTTCTGCATAGCCATATTGTGCCTCCATCAGTCCTCTCTCTCACGAGCTGTCCACTACTCTTTCACACTTCATGGTGTGGCTTAACAGTTTTGCCTCTGTAGTTCCAAGCTTTGCGACGACCCTTGTTCTTAAATCGGACCGTTACACTTACTCTCCATCTCAGGCATGCTTCACTTTCAAGATTTTATGAAACATCTGGTTAAAAACTCACTTCATCTCTCTGAAAATTCCTGCCTCCATGGTATGTTTGGGCCAACCGCTTCATTTCATCATCTTTCATGCGTCCTCATTATCCTTACTGATCCACCTTGCTGATTCACTATTCAACTCTTACAATTGCTATCTCTTCTTTTTGCTTCATTCTCAGCTTCCCTAGTTCTCGTTCTCACCTTCCTCGTTGTCGCCTGCCCTTTGGTCCTTTTCCTGCCTGCAGCACATCCTCCCAGCTCTGGTCCCTCGTTTGCTTTGTTAACTCCTTTTCTCTTCCTTTGTATCATTCTATAGATGCCTATGCCTTTTCTAGCTTTGCCGTCTTCTCTTCGCTTGCCGCGACTCTTGTACTCCTGTTACTTTTTTATCTTTGGGCTATCCCACTTCTTTTTCGCACTTTCTTATTACTTTCCTTTTCTCATTCATACCAGTTTCTTGTCTTTTCTTCTCTGTCCAGGTGTCAACCAAGTATCTTCTATGCTAATTGTTTTTTTTTTTTTTTGGTTTTTTTCTCATCCCTTCTTGCTGTGTTGCCCCATCATGCACCTCTTTCACATCAAACCTGTTCCTCTCCCTCAGTTTAGCACAAGTCTTCGCGTCAGCTGTGCATCTGGCCTTGGTTTCGCTTCACTCTCTTCGCTTACTCACTCCATCACTACGACCCTATCGTGGCTGTCGGTACCTTGCCCTGCACCTTACGTCTCTATCTCGTTCTTCAGGTTGCATCTCGGGTTAAGATTATCCCTGTGTGCCTTTCTCACTTTGTGTCCCTGTGTTCCTCCTTCTTTTCATCATATTTCCACCGTTTCATTTCTTTTTTTTTGGCATTACACCATTGCCCTTCAATTCCTTCGTTGCACGTCTACATCCTTTCATCTTTTTTCCCTTCGCCTTGCCATTGGAAATTGCTCCTTCACCTCTTTATCTTGGTACATCTCAACTTACGACTCACTCCCGAATCTTTCTTTGTGAACTCATCTTCACCCACTTGGCGGCTATTTCACTGATGCATTTCATACCCCTTAAATTTCCAACTTACATTCACTCGGTCCGACCTTCCTCATTCAATTACTCTTGAATTTCTCCTTCAGGTTACCCCACTTTTTCTCCATCACCCTGGTAGACGTTTGAACCCTCAATGTCCTGCCTGATCCCCATCCACTTGGTTTCTTGTACCAGTATTGTCCACCTTGCTTCTCTCATCTATCAGCCAACTCTCGCCTTTGCAGTATTAGTCCACTTCAGAGTTCCCTCTACCTCCACATTCTATTCCCCTCCTCATTGCCTCGGAAGCCTCTCCTATTCGCCCAGCATAACATTTCCGTCCCGATGACCAACCAGTACGGATGGCGGTTCGTTGTAACCGGGCTCGCCGATCAGTATGGAAATTCGTTTTTATTGTTCCGATAATGATTGGATAGGTTTCGCCGGATGCCCTTCTGACGCAGCCCTGGTCGCCTCTCGCACACAGGATTGGTACACCTATTCTAACCTGGCGTACCCGGGGCCGTACATGGCTACTCATTTCGCCGACCTCGAGGATGCAGGCTGTACCTGTGTATTAATCAGTGGCACAGGGCTTGATGCGGACCTTTTGGTCCAGCCGCTTCCAACCCTGCGCCAACAGGTATTGTGGGCATGTGGCCTGTTAGTAGTGGGTCTATGTGGGGTGTTCTGTCAAAGAACACGTGTAAGCTTCCTATTAGTATAGGTGCAATTTGGTTCTTCGATTTTATTTACATCCGGCCTTGTTCAGTAGTGGGTGTGGCCTTTGTTTCTCTCTAAATCCTTGTTGGGTTAAGTCATGGATCATCATTTTGTTCATTTCTGTTGGAAGTTGTGTGTTGTTTGTTAGACTGTTTTGTCTATGTGTCCCGTTTATATTTTTCACTTTAATTGTTACTCGCCATCGAAGATGGGCGGAGGTTCTGTTTTTCACCTCCTGTCTGTTGTTTGGTTTGTATTGTGAACAGTATTAGAAAATCCGACGGATTTCGGACTAAACTTGGCTGGGGGGATTCGTATGTCAGGATAATGCATTAGATTTTGTTGATCCAGTTTCATATGCCGCTATGGCGGCCATTTTTGAAAAATTTTGAATTTTTTTTTGATTTCTACTTATAGTGGCTTTCAACAGAAAAATGCCATTATATTACGGCTGAATTTGGCTTCGGTGGAGTATACCCCGGTAATCTTTCGTCTCAAGGAATGTAGTTATGACGATGATTGGTGTAAAAGTTCAGTACAAGGGAAGTTGCCAATATTCCTTCTGGCACTGTTGAGTCAAATGAATGACTGGACTCGGTTCACTTGAGTGACTAGCAGTTGCGCGGAGGTTTTGCCTTTACGAGTGCTCCCTCTATTTTCTCATGTTTCTGTGTGTCTTCAGCGAAGAAAATTCTTAAATTCGAGGAACTCCCGAGGGGAGATGTTTTTGTTGTTACTTGTCGACTTTGTTGTGGGCGGGTCGGTGGCGAGGGACGACCGCGGATGGGGCCATAGGCAGTTGCCCGAACCTGGAATTAAGTCGTCCCCGTATCCGGAGTCGCGGGTCACTTAAGGCGTGTGTGTCATCACTTTTCGACCGCGTTGGCTCGGCTAGGTTATTGTAGACCTCCAATTCCTATTAACGAGCGGTCTGACGGGGAGCCACATCGGCCGACTCTGTCCGACCGGTCGATGTACGATCGGTCGGTACCCGAGTGGAATTCAGGCCGCGACGGTCCATGGGTTAGCGCACACGCTATTACTTTGCGAAGGCCGAACCTTATAGGCCTAATGAAGGTGAAGGCCACGAACTGAACATTTACGGTTATTTCCAATAATTATCGGAGGGGGAGCAGAGTTTCGAGAAAACTCAGGACCATGTACGTGGCAAAGACTTAACATTCTACTTAAGATTGGCGACAGACACACCCAAAAGACTGGACCTCGAGGGGTCTTTTATTCGTCTCGGGGGAGCGAGTGAGATCAGAGTCTGGCGTGGTACTGCCGCCTCGTGCGGTTTGCGGAATGAGCGACTAGGATGGCGAGGCGTGAGCGAACCAGGTTGAGACCCAGCGCCGTCGGCGCCAGGGGAGACCGCGCGTCGTGCGACAGGTTAGGAAGCTGCGCGCGCGACCAGCGTTGGACCGCGGCGTCGAGCAACAGGTGGCCAGCCGCGTCGAGCAACCGGTTGAGCCAGCGCGTCGCGCGAACCAGGTGGACGCCGCGTCCGAGCGAACCACCACGCAAGGACACGGACCAAGGAAGGCCCACGAAAGCCCGCCGAACCAGACACATCCCCGAAGCGAGGACCATGGGACAGCTCGCGACTTTTTTCCTCTCCTGGGGGTGTCGGGGTCGACTCTGAGGCGATGATCCTCCGGAATTGGCGAGGGTGTCGCGGTCAGTGGCTCCCTCTTGGACGAGCGGAATTCTTGCGGGGCGGAGGCCCATGAGGTGATGAGCTCTGTGGTTCGGTGGGGGAATGGTGGCCCTCGTGAATGGGGTGTCCGGTGGAGGGGGGCGACACCTCACCGTGCATTGTCTTGGAACCGCGGACAACCAGGGGCACTATTCCATCCCCTTGTAGCGGGGCGGGAGGGATCTCGGGTCGGCTGTCATTGCCGGCGTGCTCGATTGGCGAGTCAGGTGGCGGGAGGGACTCACCGTGTACGTGACACGTTGCAGTGGGCGATGGAAGGCGATGGTGCTTGGAGGAACGAGAGTTTGTGTGTTTGGGAGGAAGGATTTAAGATGTTAGAAAACGCTATGCTGGTAAGGACCCCGCGCGCGGCCTTATAACCCATTTAAATAGGCGGGTCTACCTATCACTATACTTATTGAAGTTAACTGGACCTATGGGACTGTGACTTGTCTGTGTGCAAGGGCTTCCAGATCCGTAACATATGTTCATGGTTGGGAGAATGTTTCAAGTAAGGGAAATTTGAAATATATTTTTTCTGAAAACATTCACGAAAATAATTGACTTTGCTGTGTTTCAACTTCCACAGGTTAGCTAGGGTTATCTGATGAGTTCATCAGTGGTCTTTCCGCCTTATTGGTGATGGAGATCTTTCTTCTGAACAGACACACGTTCAGGCGCGTCCTTAAGTTTTTTGTCGGCTAATAACAAACAACAAAAAACACAAACACTTCGTTTTTTGTCACGTGCTTGATATGCGCATCATTGATTGAGTCCCGTATGGCGATCGTCGTTGCCGCGAGCTAATCTGTGCATTTTAGATTATACCAATTTAATGGATAATTCTTTCTAGTAGTGACCTTTTCGGCTTTAAGCAGATGCCCGATATAATTTTAAGTTCTGATACGCTGCAAAGGATCCTAATGCGAGGATGTGTTAAGGTGTTTGTATTCAAGGAGATCCGGTCTGTTTAAAGAGCTTGTCCGAAAGGTTTTTCTTCACAGAGGAGAAGAAGCAAGAAAAACAGAAGGAAGACAGCGGAGTCTCTGTGAGCAGACTGTTCGTACGCGACGCGGCTAAAGGTTATGTGGTTGATGGAACTTATTGAAAAATGCAAAACGAAACTTTGGACTACTACAAGACATCGCCAACAGGGAACCCTACCTCTGTGAAGCCTGGTGGTTGCCCAGCTCATGTTTATGGGTGTTTCTCATCATCGGGGACTGCCGCGTCTGACAACTGCAGGTAGGTTCCACAGTTATTTCTCTTTTCCTTATATTTTACTATAACCTGGCCAGATGATGGATTTGGAGAATGCATGCATGAAACAGTTATTTCGGTTGGGAAAGTCTCGCAGCTTGAAGGCAAGAGTCTTCGGCCGTTGTCACCCGGCCCCCTTTGGTCGTCTTCTTCTTTTTTATGTTTTCTTTCAGTTGCACGAAAGGACTCTCCCTCCCGGCGGCTTGCGCCATCCGGACGGCGTTTTTTGAGCAGGGGAGCCAGGTGCCCAATGCGGTCTCTGCTCATGCTGTGAGTTGGCAGTGAACACAATACAGGAGGTAGCGGCTGCAACTCGTCCCTGGCTCTTCTGCGATGAACTGGATTGGACCATGATGGAACCGACCATGGTGACGGGATGCCTGCGGGCATCCCGCACTTGTGCTAATGATTGGCAGCACATGGTGGTGGATGACAAGGGGCAACGCAAATAAAGGCGCAGGCATGGGTATCTGGCAGAGAGGCGACAAGACTGGCGAGGCAGAGCCGGACTAGGCGCTGTGGCCAACAGGCGGCATGTTGACTGGCAGCCTCTTCGTTTCGGGAGGGAGTGCGGTGGTGCCGGCCGTCCGAAGGCGGGTCGGAACCTAGCCCCGGTCTCCCCCACTATCGCCTTTGTGGTTGTGTCATACCCACTCCCTTAATTTGACAAACAAACCAATTTGGCTCCATCTTATTTTCGTTATTTTTCCTATTTCCTTCTAAATGTCACTACCCCCTTATGTCCTTGATCGCTAACCTCATGGTCATCCTCGGCCTATCCCACCCTACGCTTCTCTGAGATGGTAGGAGGTAGGTCCCTGTCTCGAGGCAATGAAGCCTCCGGATCGGCTCGTCGTCTCGGTCTTTCACACGGTGAGGTCCGGGCATCGAGAGCGAGGAATGGATGGTGCGAAGGGTCATTTCCTATTACCCTAACATTTATACGCTTTAATGCCCGGGTTCCAAACAACTGTCACTTACATATTGGTTTGCAACCATATCCGTCGCCTGGTTGGTGTCCTCCCTCAACATTTGGGCTCTTTTCTCTTATTTTCTCGTGCCTTGCCCGGTTCATGGCGGCGGGCAGCGTGGCTCAATTGTGCAGGAAACGTTCCTTTTTCCTCTGGCCTAATCTTACCGGCAATCAGGCTGCTTTTTTCAAGATCTGGAGTGCCTCCAGGCTACATCATAGTGTTGGCTGCACGGGTCCGCTTCCACGCGGCCATTTGCTTTGTGCTACTATACTACGGCCATATGTTATACCGTCCCGCTATGTGCTTCCTTTGCCCCACGGGGTTCTCTACCCCTGTGGGAATCCTGTTGGTGCGAGTTTCTCTTCTCTTTTCTTTGCGCATCGGCTTGTTGGATTAAACTTGTGTGTGCTCTTTCCCCGTTGACTTCATGGCAGCTGTCGAGTCCGCTCTGTCCCTTCTGGTCCGCAGGTTCTCTGCGCTCATGGTTGGCTCTGGCTCAAGAAGCTCCGTTTCGAGGGGTTCCCACGCGAGCCCGTGTGCTACTGCTGCCGGAACGTGCGCGGTATCCGTGACGTCACTGCGCACGGAAACGGGCGATTTTCTCGCGCAAGCGTGGGCACGCGTAACGTATCGGAGGAACTGTCGGCGCGCTCTGCGAACAGAAGGTGCGGCGTTGGCACGGAGCTCTACCCACGCTCGCCTGAAAACCCGTCCGATCGATAACATTTTCGCCTAATTGGGGTCGGCTGTTACTCCCCGGGCGGTTTGGATCAGATTTCCACTTATGCTGAAGGTTTGTTGTGCCGTGTGCTCGTTTCGGACCCACTCGTCTGGTTTGGGATGCGTCTCCTCGTTCCTGGAGTCGACCGTGCCACACTTTGATTCCGTCCCTATGTTCCTGTGTTGTGTCATCTTCTACTCGTCCATTCATCTCTATCTCCGTGGTCTCTGTTTTTATTCTGTTGTTCCGTATCCTGTGTCTCGCCATCACGTTTCAGTACCTCTTTTATTATTGTCTTTTTTTCTTTTGTTCTGTTGTCACCTCCACGTGTCTCACCAGTATTCACGTGTGAACGGTGTTTCCACCTCACTCTCTTGTGGGACCGGCATTTCCATCCCCCTGTCGGTGTTCGGGTCTCGCCACGTGGCGTGTCGTCCACATCTCGCACGGCTCGATTATGCCTTCATGGTAGTGTGGTGTGTTGGTGCTGCATCCCCCGTTGGGTTGTATGCGTCCTGATGCTTTCCGTCATTTTATCTCTCTTGCGTTCTTCGTGTTCGCGTCATCTTGCGCATTTCTGATCTCCCTTAACTTTCCCAATGATTCATGCAGGTACTCTCGCAGCGATCCGCCTGATCGTAAGTGGAATGGCGGCGGTCGGGAGGGGTTTGCGGCAGGGGGATGTCCGCGCCGCCCTGTGCTGAGTTCGGTGTGGGGGAGTTTCGACTGCATTGAGGGTGTCCTGGTCTCTGTTTCATAACTCTACATTATCTACTTCCCTCCCACCGATGCTCGGCTTGAGCTGCAATTTTAATCGGGAATAAAACTTTGACTGTCGCAATTTGGGGAACTCGGGTTGCTTCGCACCCCTTGATCGGTTTCTGATTAGTGTGGAGGGCGGATGATTTCGTGATCCCGTCCTGAAACACGCGTAGATACGAATTAGCGTTCGCGCCGCCGACGCTTAAGGACCCAACCGCGGTGCGCGTGCGAAAGCCGGATCAGTCGTAGTTCGGACAATCGGAACTGCTACGGATGCCTATACGCACATAAACTATGTCAATATTTGTCACGCGTTACATGGGTTATCGCGTATCTGATCTCGTAATTATCGCGAGACAGAAAGTATGAGAATTATATACCTCCCGAACGGACTCGGCGGAACGAGACGATCAAGGCGCTCGTTCGTGTGCGGATTGCGAGGGTTTTATCGCCAAGTTCGTTCGGCCAATTTTTGACTTTTAATTGGCTTATAGCGGTATTTCGCGGCGTGGAAGTAATGGAGGAAATGATGCACCTGAGACGATTTGACATTCAACAGATGGGGATTTATTTAGAACAGCCATCGAATCAGATGGGGGGGGAAGAGGACATGCAAGAAAAGCTGCAGCCGATGTCTTTATGTCCGGCAGACTTCCAAATTTCTTTTAGACAAGGTGCACGATCTCACAACCCAACATTCAAACAATGGGATTAGAAGCGCATCATCAATGGGGGGGAGGCATGACACCAAGAAAGCTGCAGTCCGATGGTCTATTGTCAGGCACGACTTAACCACAGTTTATTATAAGAAAAGGCGGCCACGACTTTCTACCAACCAGGAAAAGGAAACGCTCATGAGCCTTTTCCAACTCTGGGCCTTGGGTGACGGGCAGTCACAGAGGGCCGGGAGGTTACCTGCCCGCCCTTGTGACGGCTCGAAGGTTCTTCGGGTCAGTGACCCGGATGTCCTCTTGGCCTCGTGTCGGCTAGGCGTCGCTTAGCGCGTTTCGGCAGCATTGGCCGGCGGCTCGCTTGGTTCACCCTCGGTCGTCGGCTCACTGCGGCCTTGCTCCGGTCGCGGCTGGGGCGACGCCATCGGATGTGAAGGTGTGTCTTTTGCTCTTTTAGGTTGATGCTCTTGGTCCGATACTCCCTCGCGTCGTCGATCTCTCAGGCCGTTCGCACCGGCGACGCGCTGCTCGCTCAGAGAGGCCGAATCCGGAGTGCCCATTCTCCCGCGCCGCACAGTTGCCTCTCCCCGAATGCTGTCCGCTGTGCTCTTCCTCCTCCCGCGGGATGCGTCTCAGAGAGCGAATGAATCTTGACGGAACAAGCCCCGAACTCTGTTCGAGTCCGACCTATATATTGGCCGGGGCGGGCCGCTCTTTGATCTCTCAACCGAGGCCGGGTCGCCCATTTCACCTCCGCTTCTCCCCCTGGTAAGCTTGGCTGGAACCCGTCGCGTCGCGGTTTGGTTGTCGGGGAAATCCTCGTTTTGATTGATTATGGCAATCGGCGCGCGCCGTTGGCGCACATGGCGGCGTTGAGAGAGGGAGTTGTTTGTCGATTGTGATGGCGTTGTGCATGTTGTGTAGGAGATGATGCGGAATTGTCGATGTTTGTCAGGAGATGTGGCGTTGTGATGTTGTAGCGAGATGAGGCGTTGCGAGATGCTTTGTGGAGAATGATGGGTTGTGATGTTTGTTGGAATGATGGCTTGTGCTGTTTGTAGGGGCATGATGGCGTTGTGGTTGTAGGAAGATGATGGCGCTTGTGATGCTTGTTGGTAGATAGGCTTGATGTTTGTGGATGAGATGGCTTGTGTGTTTGTGTGTGGATATGGGTAGATTGTGGATGTTTTGGAATCGTGTGACTGGATGTAGGGATGATGGCTTTCGATGTTAGGAGATGATGCGTTGTGATGTCTTGTTAGGAAGATTGCGTTGTGGGTTTGGCGTGTTTGTAGGAGTGATGGCGTTGTGATTCTACGAAGGATGAGGCGTGTCGATGTTTGAGGAGATGATGTTGTTGTTGGCTGATGCAGTTGCGTGTAGTGAGATGATGGCGAGTTGTGAAGTATTGTAGGAATGATGCGCGTTGTGAAGGTTTGTTGGAGATGATTGGCGTGTGATGTTGTAGGAGATGATGGCGTTGTGATGGTTTGTAGTGGAGTGATGGGTTGTAAGTCTTTGTAGGAATGATGGCGTTGCTGATAGTTGTAGGGATGATTGCGATTGGAGTTGTAAGTGATGGCGTTGTGAGTGTAGGGATGATGGGTTTGGAAGTTTGTGGAGATTGATGGCGTTCGTGACGATGATGTTCGCTTATGTAGGAGATGATGGCGTTGTTGCATAGTTTGTAGGAGATGATCGGGCGTTGCGATGTTTGTCGGAGTGATGGGTTGTGTGTTTGCTGGAGATGTATGGCGTTGCGATGTTTGTGTAGGAGATGAGCGTTGGTGTTCGAGTCGCGTGTGCTGTTTAAGGGGAGAAGTTAACAGAAAGGGAGGCGAGATGGTTGAAAAAAAAAGGGGAAAAGGAGAAACAGGGGCGGGGTTGGCGTGTGAGTTTTGTAAGGATGCGTGGAAGTGTGGATGTGGCGTTGCTGATGTTTGTGTGGATTATGTTTTGCGTTGTGATGTTTGTGGAATGATGGCGTTGTGATGTTTGAGAGATGATGGCGTCTGTGATTGTTGTAGGAGATGATGGCGTTGGTTTTTGAGATGTGCTTGGTTGTAAGGAAGGATGATGGCGTTGTGAGTTTTGTCGGAATGATGGCGTTGTGAAGTTTGTAGGAGATGATGGTCGTGAGTGCTAGGTGATGGTTGATGTTGTAGAGAGATGCTGTGTGTGCGAATTTGCGGTGAGTTTGTAGGAGATGATGGCGTGTGAAGTTGTAGGGAGATGATGTTGCGTTGTGAAGATTGTAGTTGGAGATGGCGTGTGATCGTTTTGTAAGGAGATGATTGCGTTGTGTGTCTTGGGCGGAGCTATGGCGTTTGTGAGGTGTATGGAGATGATGGCGTTGTGAGTGTAGGAGTGATGGCGTTGGATGTTTGTAGGAGATTTGATGCGTGTGATGATTGTGTTGGAATGATGGTTGTGATGTTTGTCGAGACGATGATGGGTTGTGAGTTGTAGGAGATGATGGGTGCGAAGTTGATGGAGATGTGGCGTTGTGATGTTTGTAGGGATGGATGGCGTTGTATTGTTGAATGGATCGGTGAGTTTAGGCAGATTCGGGTGAAGTTTGTAGGAGTATGATGGCGTTGTGATTTTGTAGGAGATTGATGGCGTTGGATGTTTGTAGGAGATATTGCGTGTGTATGTTTGTAGGAGATGATGGCGTCTGGTATGTTTGATAGGGATGATGCGTTTGCGATGTTTGTGGAATGATGGCGTTTGTGAGTTTGAGGAGTGTGGCGTTGCGATGTTGTTAGATAACAGTGGTCGATGTTTGTATGGAAAATGATGACGTTGTGATGTTGTGTGAGTATGATTGCGTTGCGTGTTTGAAGGAAAGATGGCGTTGATGAGGTTTATGAGAGAGAACTTTGAAGTTGTGGCGAGACGTTGTGATCTTATGTAGGAGATAGACTATCGCGTTGCCCCCTGATGTTTGTAGGAAGATGATGGACGTGTGAGTTTGTGAGGAGATGAAATGGCCGTTGTGGTTGATGTTATAGGGATGATCGGCGTTCCGAGTTTTGATCGGAGATGAATGCCGTTGTGAAGTTTCTGAGAATCGCATATGGCCGTTGTCGATGTTTGTGGGAATGAGGCCGTTTGTGAACGATACCAAAAAAAAAGACAAAGAAACACCCACACAAATGCTTCTGTCTAAGGCAAGTAAAAACAGGATAATAATTATTTGTAAAACCTTTTAAAACACACATATGAAGGATCCACACAGGAACGAATCGTCACTTTCAACATGCTCCACACATAGTCATACCCAATGTTTCTCCGAAAAGGCCATGTTGAAATATCCGATATTTGAGGATTCCACTACAGGAGAACGCCTTCAACAAGTTGCTCCCCATGCATAAAGGTATTCTCTTTCAAATCGGCGGTTTGAATAACCATATGAGAGAATCCAACAGGAGACGACCGCATCAC
>CM068959.1:113823994-113835063 GCA_035128595.1 Eptatretus atami
CCGGGCAAAGACAACGAGGAGTCACCGAACCAGGACTTTCAGCGAGTCACCCACGGGGTGGCCCTGGCACAGCAGGTTGCGCCCGCCCGCGTCTTCTCGAACCTCGTCATCCTGGCTCCGAGTAATATAAAGCTCACGAGCCCCGGTTCTTTCTTTCTGGGGTTTTGGATGAAAGTCTGTGGCGCGCCTTAGTCTACCTAAGTAGAACTGAATAGTGCATGATTGTGGTACATGATAGTTAGACATCGGCTGTAGATTTTGCTCGTGCTTGTCCCCATCCCCCCCCCCACCCACCATTCATTGCATATGTGCTTTAAATAAATACCCTATTGTTTGAAGTTAACCTGCTCGTTGTGTCACTTTCTGCCATTGACTGCCATTGATGCGTTCGGAATATTAGGCTGGCTTGATTATAATGCACCGAATTTAAAAACGTACATCTGCTCCGACGGACTGTGGCGATATAACGCTCGAGGTAATCGCATAAAACGGAACGAAGTGCTTAAGCGGGCTGACGTTTTCGTGCAGCCCCGCGAGGTATAAACTCCCGACATTTCTGTCCCGGCGCGCGAATAGTTAGGTATATATCGACAATTCCGGCGATCGACCCTATGCAGGCGCGTGGACAGAAAGAGTTGGCTGGTTTATGGTGTGTTAAAAACACCGTAAAGCTGTTTCGCCGTTGATCCGGAAGCTGCCGACGAGAATTGCCACGTTCGTGTGGAGCGCGCTCGGCCCAAGTTGCGGCTAAAGGTGGTCGTCCGCACGCGGACGGGCGGAATCTACAACAATATATGTTACGGCTGTGGAAATTCGCCTTACACCATAAAGGGCCCGCAGGTGAGAATATCTCGATAATGTACATGTAGTAGCCCCAACCCGTTGTAGAAGGGAATTTATTGTGATTCATCCGTGGCTGCGGCGCTTTGAGTTTAGCCATTTTTTCTTTTCTGTCGTTTATTTTGAAACCAACCACGTCTCAAACCGCCAATCACACAACACACCCACCTTAACCACCACGCCAGCCGCATCGTCACCCACTACAACAACGCTCCAAACCACAGACAACAACCACAACGCCAACCCCCTCACCACAGAAGGGACCCTCCGACCACCTTCGCCTTTACCTCCGACGAATTCATCCCACATCATCGCTTCTACGGCCATTCGCCGCCACCACCTGCTGTGGAACAGCTGAACCGTCGGGCTGTCTCGGGCCCGTGCGGCGATTGGTGCCGACGCACCGGCCGCGAGCGCCGAATGGCGGCCTTTCCGAGGGGAAAATTCGGATCAGAAACGCTCACGCCCACTTCTCCTCCGTCCAATTAGCGACGCGGCGCGCTTGGCCCGCTCAAGCGTGCTGTATGTGAGTCCCGTATATGCCAAATTGTAGGATCAGGCAGAGCTGTTCACGCCCATTTTTGCGCCGACCAATGGCTGACGGGTGGGGGCGGCGTGGCCCGCCTCCAATCGCGATTCTTGATCCGAAAAATTTGCATATGCTGCTCTGCCGCCTATAAAAAGGCTCGAAGCGCAAGGCGAATTGGAGAGAGTTGGTTTTGGAGTTGCTGAAGAGTTTGTAGTGAGTTGCGGAATGAGTTGGTTGGAGTTAGCTGGAGAGTGTCGTCGAGGGTTACTTGTTGGGGACAAGGGAGCGTTGCGTCTGGTGGCAGTTGGAGGACGGCGGTCGGCAAAGAAGGACGGCGGTCGGCGATGAGGTGCGGTTGTGGGGGATCGCTCTCTCGTCGCGGGGGACCCAAGCCAGCCAGCCACTCCCCTCCCCAGGGCAAATCACAATTTCCCCCTTCCCCTCCCCTCCCGCGTGAGATAGTGCAAAAGGGGGCTCCGTTCCTCCCCCACTCCAAACGTGTGCCAAACAAGCACGCCAGGGGGGCCGGAGTCGGGCACAGCGGCAGCGGACCACTTTGCGCTGCCCGCCCGCAGCGCGTCACGAGGACGCGGGTAAGACCCCCCCCGGCGTCTCGCGGACCTGGCCGCTCCTCTAGGTCCCGCGCAATTTGCCTACGGCCTGTCTTCCTCCTTGTCTTGTGAGGTGCTTCTTCTTTGCCTTTATGTGCATTTTCGATTCCTGTATGGCTGTAATAATACTTGCCTTCCGTGCTGCCGCGGAATAAACTGCTTGCCTTTGTTGGAACTGTGCCGTTTCGCTTCGTCTTTTCTCCTATTGACTCTCCATCCGCTTCACGTAAGGGGTACGTAGTGGGTGCAACATTCCGGTAAGTTTAATCGCGGAAACCGTTCGAGGTCGACGATAACACCGCCGGTTATCACTGTAGCACGGAACGGACCCGCTTTAGCGGTTCGTGTCCGGAGCGGCCTGTGGCGTGGTACGGATCGCCGGTCGACCATTCGCGCAGGTATTAGGTAGCATCGAATTGGCGATCAATCCTATCCTAGCGCGGGTGGGCAATGACGATCGTGGTGAGTTAAACGCCCACCCGTGACTAACTCCCGGCCGTTGTTTCCGAGAGGGTCACGACTGAATTGTCGTCCGAGTGGGCGACGTGCCGCCGATTCGAGTTTTACGTAGCCGCTCGCACGCCCGGCCGGGCGCAAATCGCAACAATCATCTGGTGTGGATAAGTATCCACCCCCCTTATAACGCCAATTGCAAACGAAGCTTCAGGTTAACCGTCATCTTCAAAATCAAACACCAGGTAATTGACCTAACACCTGTTAAATTGTAGTGATTCTGATGATTTCAGAAATTTAAAATCAGCCGTTCCTGATGGGTATTCACTGCGGGTAGTGCACTTCACAGCAAATGCTTAACCATGAGACCCAGGAGTTTTCAGAAAGATCTCGCGGGATTTAAAGTTGTAGAAAGTCACAGATCAGGGGATGCGGTATAAAAATATTTTTCAAAGGCCTTGAAAATTCCTGAGAGCACAGTCCAAGACAGTCATTATTAAGGAAATGGAAAGCGTACCACCAAAGACCTTGCCGAGATCTGGTCGTCCTCCAAAACTGGATGACCCAAGCCAAGGAGAACTGCATCAGAGACCAGCAGAGGCCAACGGCAACTTGAAAGCGCCACATGCCCTTCATGGCAAGATTGATTCACTGGTGTGCTTGGTGACAACAATATCCAAGCATTCACAAGTCTGGGCTCTCCACCCAGGTGGCCAAGAAGGAAGACAGTCCACAAAAAAGCCCACTTGAGTCCGTTGATGTATGCAAAAATACACACGAAAGATTCTGAAAAGGTTGAAAAACTTTGTGGTATGATGGGAAATTATGGAAAAAAGCCAAAAGCACAATTGGGGCATTCACAACCCAAAGCACATCAGCCCAAAAGACACCATACCTACTGCTGAAGCCTGGTGGTGGCAGCTTCATTTGGGGGATGTTTTCTCATCATCAGGCAAATCCGGGCACTTTTATAGTTGCATACCAAGTCGAAGGCTTGGTAAGAGCTAATACACAGAACAGTATCACAAGACAGGCGACAAGAACGGGAGGGAGAGGACGCATAAATCAGGCGGAAATAAAGATTGAGGATATCTGTGGAGAGAGAGGGATGGGTGTGGTTAACAAAGATGGTACTTACAGGGTCTATTCAGAGGAAAACAGGGAATTTGAAGAATGGGTTGGGGTGGCATCAACTGGGGTCGTAAATATTCAAGATTTTGGATGAGGGGGATGGGGGGAATATGAGATGGCGTGAGTGTAAAAGCTGCTTGAGGACCTGGAGGGAGGACTCGATTGAAGAGGCATCGGAGTTTGTTCAGAGGCAGGGAAAAGAAAAAAGGACATGGAAAAATGTGAAGAATGAGCAGTTGATTCTGATGTGGCAGTTTCCTGAGAAGAGCTGTTGGGTTTTTGTCAGAACACATGAGTACCCTGAGGAAAATAAGAAGGGTCAATCACAGGACCAGCAGACGCAAGGGAAGAGGCGAGGGGCGGCCAAGGCCAGGGAAGAGGATGTTAGAAGATAGAAAAGATCACCGACCTGCCTTCGTTGTGTTGAGGATTGAGAGTCCAAGACTCACCTCATCACCGGGGGAAATACCAATATTAAAAGCCTTGGTTTCCACAGCGTGAAGTCGAGCTTGGTGTGAGGCATTAGCACAAACCCAGAGGTGGAGCAGTAATCCATCAGACTGCTGATTGAAAGTTTGTAAAATGGTTATAAATCTCATGTGTGTGCCAAGGAGCAGCACAATGGAGAATTCCAGGCTTGCAATTGACTTTAAGAGGGCCAGCTTGAGATGTGCTTTCCTTGAAAAAGATCAATGGCAGATAGTAAGACCCCAGAAAGCTTTGAATGAAAGGACTTCCGAACAAGGGGAATGTGAGAAAGTTCGATTGGGGGGCGAGTGGGTTGGTTCCAGGATGGTCCGTTCAGAGAGACAAAAGTTGAGGGTGTTAGTTGTCAGGATGAACGGAAAATGGATGGGAGCAAAACAAGAAAATCCGAGAGGTAAAACCGCTGCCCTCTACAAGAGAACTGAAATTGGGACAGAAGTTCACCTGATACAAAACTTGTATGGACCCGAAAGCACAACCAAAGCCACTCTGGAGTGGCTGAAGTTGTAACCAAAAAGATATCCTTGAGTCGCCCAGTCAGATCCCCGACCGAAATTTCAACGAGAATCTTTGGCATGACTTGAAGATTGCTGTCATCCAAAACACTCCCCACGCAGCTTGACTGAGCTTGAACATTTTATGCAGAAGAATGAGCAAGTATTACCCAACTAAGTTGTGCAAAGTTTGGTCGGACAATACCCAAACATACTCACAGTTGTAATTGCTTGTCGAAGGTGTTCCACCAAGTTATTTAAATCAGGGGGGTGGACACTTCTCCAACCAAGATATTCCCAGTTTGTATTTTCAATTAATTTTAATAGAATAAACAGAATTTTAATAGAATTTGTTTTTCATTGGAAGTTTTGGGTTACGATGTGTAAATAAAGGGGAACAGCTGATTAAATGTAATTATTCCAAGCTTATAAGGCAACAAAAATGGAAAATTTGAAGGGTTGAGAGCTTTCTATAGGCACTGTAAATACCCAAAACACCAAGGACACAATAAGAAGATGGCCGTGGAAGTCAATCAGGGCGGTTGCAGGTTCTTAAGGTAGAAATAGAAAAACACCATTCACGCTTCTCTCAAATTGAAAACCTCATGTCCAGAAACACCTGTGCACACCAAATATACAACAAGTATCGAGAGCAATCCACGACACATGTGCAAAAACGGTCAATATCTCAGTCTCAGAGAACTCTTGCAGCACGAATCAAATTGACACCAGGATCTGAAAAAGGACCTGGAAGTTAAAGTGGTCTAACGGCTGATCTCGTTGTATTCAACGCTGTATCCAAACGCGTGTCTTGTTCCAGTGTTAGCTGTTGAAGAAATTCTCAATCTCCGGTACAAATTGACTCAATTAAAACAGGCAAAAAAATTGTACAATCGATGGAGAATCGGGCACAAAGCAAACACACGTCTTTCCCCGACTCTGCAGTACATATGAAACTTTGAATTCTTATAGTTTCAGTGAGACGAGTCTGTTTATCCCAACATGTACCCATCGCTGCATTTGACGGGTCAAGGAAGAATCACTCCAGTGCTTGTCATGCAGCAGCATGCTGAAGGTCAGCATAATTCTGAAGGATAAGAGAATATTTATGAAATTAGTGAGATGAGTTTCATAGGGGTGAGATCATCCACGAGTTTTGAATCCTGAGACAGACAATGCCGGTCAAGATGCTAGCCCCTTTTGGTGCTGGGGATGATCACACATGCTCTTGTCCGGAGCGGAAAGTCAGACCGCATGGAAAAGGCGAGGGAAACGATTTTAATCTGCTTCGCCAGTCATTCGGTGGTTTTGTGGCCCAACCAGAGTTTCAACAGCGAAAACAGCTGGGTCAGAAGGCTTTAAATCACCATGTATTGTCGCGTGGTCACCTTATCCTGTTTCTTTGGATGTTCTTCTATTGGTCTGTTCGGTGTATCCAGTGTCCTGTTTGTTGGATGAGGTCACTCAGTGGCGTCCAGAGCAAGAACAAAATAAGCGAGGGCGGAAAAAGACTGTCTCCGATACCATATCTTTCATATCTGGTTATTCGATATTTCCTTCTGAGTGCTTTACTATCAACATGGGTATGTCCAAGAGTTCGCATTTGCTTTCTCAATCAGTTTTGATTGCTTGAGATTGATTTTGTATATTTACATGCATTTTATCATCGGGTGTAAAAAGGGGTTTTGACCCAAGGACCCCGTTGGGGAAAAAGTCGTTTTGAACCCGGGGACCCAGTGGAGGAAAAAGGGCGTTTTTGAACCCGGGAACCCCCATGAGGGAAAAGGGGTTTTGAACCCGGACCTCCGGGGCGGAAAAAGTGGTTTTGAACGCGGGACCCCCGTGGGGGGAAAAAGGGGTTTTGAACGCGGGACCCCCGTGGGAAAAAGGGGTTTGAACCCGGGACCCTGTCTGGGGAAAAAGGTTTTGAACCCAGGACCCGGTTGGGGAAAAAGGGTTTTGAACCCAGGACCCCGGTTGGGGAAAAAGGGTTTTGGAACCCAGGACCCCGGTTGGGGAAAAAGGGGTTTGAACGCGGACCCCGGTTGGGAAAAAGTGGTTTTGAACCCCGGGACCCCCTTTGGGAAAAATGGTTTGGAACCCGCGGACCCGTTTGGGGTAAAAAGGGGTTTGAAACCCGGGCACCCCAGAGGGAAAAGGGTTTTGAACGCGGGACCCCCGTGGGGAAAAGTGGTTTTGAACCCGGAGCCCCATGAGGAAAAAGGTTTTGAACCCGGGGCCCCGTGGGAAAAAAAAAGTGGTTGAACCAGGACCCCCTTGGGGGAAAAACGGTTTTGAACCGGGACCCTGTTTGGGGAAAAAGGGTTTTGAACCCAGCGGGACCCCCCGTTGGGCGAAAAAAGTGCTGGTGTTTTGAACCAACATACCCATATACTCACATACCATCATTCAAACTCACAACCCACATTCACAACCCACATCTAACCATATACCCATAATTACTCCGTTATGGACAGGAAGATTGTGACAAATACAAAAAACAAGAAAATAAAGATACGTTGATTACGTATCGAGGAATAATCATCGACGAACTCAGACTTGATTTTCACTTTCACAACACAATCTGGAAACACAAACAAATCCGTTAAAACGAAACGTTCAATCTTTTTATTTACTTTTAAATCATGGACACGTGATTGGGCGGAACCAATCAGCACCAGCGATCTCCCGATTCGCGTTATTTCCCAAACAGCTCGCTTCTCACTCGTTACACAAGCGTCCGTCCTTCACCGACACGACGTTGCCGGTAATCCACCACGACCCGAGGATTCTCAGAGAGAACACCCCCGCGGATCCACGAGCGGCTCCGATGGAGGATACCAGGTCGGTCCGGGAGGTTTCTCCGGAACGACCGCGGTCATGGTCCGGTCACGAGGCACAAGGTCCAGACCCGGTACGTGAGTTCACTCCGTACCGAGACTTGTGTTTCCGTGTGATCCGTGCTGTGTACTAACAACAGAACTCATTGGTTTAGTTGAAGTCACGATGTCTGGAGCGGAGCCGAATTGAATGTGAATCGAAATCCCATCCTGACATTTACCCTCCCTCTTGTGCTGTATGACATCATTATACCTCATCCATTCTTCATCATTCGATTACCTCTTTTGATCGTTACAACAATCGATGAGATTTACGGTTGTGTGATTGGACCTCTGCACCGAACACAGTGGCCTCTGTTCTTGAGGACTTGCAGTGGCATCTTAGCGTCCTCGAGGAATCACGGATGAGAAGACAGAGAATTACCTTTGCTTTCAGAGGAAGGTATGCTCACTTGCAACTCCTCCCGTGTGCATCACCAGGTTGCGAAGTTTTATAGTCGTCCTGTCACCAACTTATTTGAGGCCAAATTATTGTTCAATATTATATTTAAGATGTGAAGGGTGAACTTAGTTACCACTAAACAGTCGGCTGTTTGTAAAGCAAGTTGGTGAGAGTTTACCAGGAACTAATTAATTGCTGCTCGACTGGATGGAAGTCACAAGTTCAAAGTCAAAGTTTGCACAAAAAATCATTTTTCACGAAATTTGACCTGAAGCTGTACCTTCGACCTTTGACCTCTTAAGAACTGTATGAACCATTGTCAGTATAGGTATGTTGTACGACTCTGTTTATCTGTTTTGTTAAATATAAGCTATAAGCTCGGTGTTGTTTATGGTTGTGGGTGGTGGAACTTGTTTACTTGGGTCCTGAGTTCAAATCCACTATCCTGTTGAATGAATACCAGGTGGGTTGACTCAGCTTGTCATCCTTCTGAGGTTGGCAAAGTTATCCAGCTTGCTGGGATGATTGAGCCGTTGGGTTCCTGTGTCAGAGTGGCACCTGTCCAGGATTGTGTCCAATTACCCAGGAGACTGCTGTGCGCCATGATGCTTCTCTCTGTACAGAGTGTGGCTTCATGGATGATCATAAAGGACAGTTTAACAACATTCCACACCGCTACCTGAGGAACTCCAGCTGGACAGGAAGAGGGATGAGAGAACTCCATTAGGGAAAACATGTTGACTGCAACAAGAGAGGAAGTAAGCGAGATGTCTGCTGCATTAGAGAACACAGAACATTGACAACATGTGGTCAGATGAACCGATTGGAGGGGGAAGAACAACAGATATTTTCAGGGAAATGGTCGAATCATGATTCAGAAGAGATGAGGCCCATTGGTTGAGATCCCGGTGGGAGTGTGACCGATTGGTCGTCCAATGAGTCGCAGATCTTTTTCTGAAGTATCATGGAGGTGACGGAGGTACCACACCCAACCAACGGCATGATGGCAGTTGAAGTCCACCTATGAGGAAGAGAGAGTTGGGATGGAGGATTAAGTTGTCCATGTTTTTCGGAGAGTGAGGTGTAAATGGAGTATCACTGTTTGGTGAGGAACAACACACATATATACATGAGGTGGAGTGGAGGGGAAGCTAGTGGCAGAAGTATTCTGGGGGGGTGGGAGTGAGGTCAGTGCATGAGAGAAGTGAGAGATAGAGCTTTGATGAAGAGGAGCAACTCCTCCACCAGGACGAGCTCAGGTCTGTCATTCGCGGAGGAGGGATTATCCAGGGAGAGATACGAGAGTAAGTTGTGGAGACATCTCAAGGATAATACAAAGAAATTGGATGCCCTGAGCTCAAATTTGGAATGCCATAGCAAAAGGGGTTGAATACTTAATGTTGCAAGACATTCTGGTTTTTTTGGTAAAATTCCAAAAAACATATTTTCAATTTGACATTATGGGTATTTTGTGAGATCAGTGACAAAATAAATTGTGTGGATCAGAGTCGTAACTCACGACTCTTAAGTTGACAACTGTATCTCAGGTAACCATTTTTAAAATATTACCACAGCAGGTTATAAATGGGTGAAAGGTTGGCTGTGATCATGTTCAAAAATTTTGTCAGTGGGCTGTCACATCGGATGAATCCCAGGCCAATTGTGTCGCAAAAGTCCTCAGAGGGTGAAAGCTTTTAACACCCCAACCATGGAGAACAACCTAGTCCACAATCAAGCTGTCCAGAGGAGGTTGAATTGGGGTTCTCCAAGCTATGAAGACAATGCGTGACTGAAGCATGTGAGGAGAGAGTGGAGGAACGGGCAGGCTGCGCTTTTCGATAAGGCCAGCAAGGAGATGCCTGCTTTGAAGTATCTTCCAAGACAACAGCAGGGAAGTAATTTGACGAGTCGACCGCTAGTCGATGAGAGCAACGTCAACATACAGCGGGTGAAGTTGGTCTTTGTCGTCCAGGAATGGTTCTGAATACCCACTTCAATACGTGGACTCCAGATTCCCCTTCCACTGTTTGGAGTAAGTTTTAAAAATTAATTTGTCACATGAAATTCAGGAGAATGTGCCTTTCTTGCACCACATTAAAATTGAGCAGTTCAGGAGACAGCTTTCTCTCCTTTGCCTCCTCCGTTTTGGGATTGATTTTGGATTATTTTTGGGATACTTGGGAATTGATTTTGTATATTTACATGCATTTTATCATCCATGAATGTGGAAACACTGTCAAAAGCTTCCTTATAGTCCATTCCAGGTGGTGGACAATTTGGTTCTTCCATTTTGAAATTTTCAAGTCGGCCTTGTTCAGTCCGTGGTGGTGGCCCTTTTTGTTCTATCCTCTAAACCTCCTTGTTGGGTTCAGTGAATGGAACATATTTCTGTCATTAATTCCTGTTAGAAAGTTTTGTCATGTTTTCGCTGGACATTTATTGGCCATATTTGCTGAGGCAAGTTGGGTTTTCTTCAGGTTTTAGAGTAGAAATGTGTTCCTTCTATTTTCCAAAACCACTCATTTTGCACTTTCCTTTTCCCTTGGAATCAGTTTTTTTGAATGTCCTGGTTATTCGTCGTGATGTGGGCGGAGAGCATGAGTTGTCTTTCAAAAACCCCAGAAGTTTTTTTGGAACTTTCCATCTGGGGCACTGGGGATAAAATTTTTTTTTTTTTTTTTTTTATTTTTTTTACAAGTAAAACGTTACAACAAAGAACGTATAAGTTTGGGAATAGGTGTGGCCATTTCTTGAAGTTGGTTTTTAATTATTTTATTTTTTCATCAATTAATTATCACGGGGACATTCCATTCTTACCTACAATAAGTTTTTGCTTCTTCTATTTCCCCAAAGCGTCCACCGATTCCATTCTGCTTCCTTGTTGTATCCTTTCGATCTCCAAGAATTCCTTTCCCAGATGTTCCAATCTTCATTTGTTCACATGTCTTCTTTTTTCAAGTCGGGAGTTGACACAATCGCTGCCTTTCACTGTCTTCCCTAATTCCGTGGAAAGAAAGAATCTCTCAGGGGTTATACTCTCAAACACGTGGTTTTGTTTTCTCCTGTTGTTTGCTTCCTCATCCGGTGGTGTTATTTATTTATTTATTTTTTTATCTTTCCAGCGATCATTTCCAGATTGAGTTTGTTTTCAACACCCAATCACTCGAGGTCTTTGTCTCCAATTTTATGTTTATTTTTTATTTTTTGAATTCTCTTATTTAGTTTTGGTTTTCTCTTTCCTTT
>CM068959.1:113931520-113947054 GCA_035128595.1 Eptatretus atami
TGGTGTGAAGGCGGGAGAGTTTGCACCCCACTCCTCGACACCAGTGTTACAGATTTCCGCCCGCCGGCGTGCGAAGGACCGCGTTCAACCAATAGCGGCCGCTTCGCCCACCGAATGGACAATCCAGTCGCGACTTTCCGGACAAACGAAAACCAGCCACAGGTGTGTTTTTTAAGCCACCACAACCTTGTCCCTACTCTACCCGCTACAGGGTCAATCCCGAATTGTCGATACCTTAATTAATCGCGCGGTAGATTACCAGAGATTGTACCTCAACCGGACGCTTGGAAAAGACCGCTTAAGCAGCTTGCTTCCTTTTGGGATAACCGAGCGGGGTATTATCGCGCAGTCCCGTTGGACCCTATCACTTTACCGCTATTTAAAACCAACTATATTCGAGAGCAGATGGCAGCTCAATTAAGGAAAAGACGCAACGAACGGGGTACATTTAAACAAGCACATTTATTTAAGAACAACACATAAGCACGTATAAACAATGATGCAGTCATGCAGGTATGCAAAACACGCATGCAATGTATCAATCAAGCAAAAGTAATGCAAAAGAGCTACTACCGTCTATCATTACGTACAGTCACTTATACAGTTCAATTGCACATGGCGCCACAACATTCATTCAAAAGTAAAGAAAAACCCCAGGACAGACGGGCAGACTGGACCCTTGGGGTCTTTATTGACACGGAGCCGTGTAGACCGCAGAGCTCCGCGAGACCGGGCTGGCTACCTTCACCTCGCTGGGGCGGCCCGCGGCGTCCTCTCCACGACCCACCGGTAAGGCATGGCTCGGCAGGCCACGCGCCTTGGCTCCGCTGCGCTCTCTCCTCCTTTCCACACGCCTCCACAACCTCCCGCAGTCGACAGCTCAGCGACCATGACCTCCAGACCCAACCCTTGACAGAACCTTGACAGACCCAGGCAGAGAGCGACCATGGCCTGCAGACTTGACAGACCCAGACCCACAGACTTCCAGACTTTGACCCAGGCAGAGAGCGACCACGACCTGCAGACCTCGACAGACCCAGGCAGAGAGCGACCACGGCCTGCAACCTTGACAGACCCCAGACCACAGCCCTCTCGTTCCGCATGCCCTTTTATCTCGACGGCGCATCGCCCCTCCCTTCCGCGCGCGCGGGGAGGAAAATTCCAGGAGAGATCGGCCCGGCTTTTTTTTTTTAAGCGCTGCTCCCCGCGTCTCTTCGCACGTGCTTTTCGTTGGGGGGGGAGGGTGAGCCGTCATCCTTCTCTCCCGACGAATGTCAGGCTCTCTCGCAACCCTGCTGAGTGGCAACCTGGTGGTGTTAAGTGGTGTTGTAATGGTCGCGTGGCTGGCATTTTGTGGTGGTCGTGAGGGTGGTTGGGGCGCTTTGTGTTAAGGTGGTTGTGTGAAGTGGTGGTGGAGAAGGTGTTGGTGGAGGTGTGGTTGTGAAGCGGTTGGTCCAAAAACGATAGCAAAAGAAAAACGGCTAACTCAAACATCACAGCCCTAGCACACGAATAATCCCATTAGACAACGGTGGGGAAATCTATCTGAACACAGACTTATCGGCATAACTGATCTAAGGACCTATATGGTGCTCTGCGAATTTCCACAGCCGTAACATATATATATATATATATTATATATATATATGTATATATATATAATAATATATAATATAATATATATAATATAATATATATAATATATAATATATATATATATATAGTCAGCTCTGTAAAAAAATTAAGAGACCACTGCAAAATTATCAGTTTTTTGTTTTACATTTATAGGTATGTGTTTGAGTAAAATGAACATTTTTGTTTTATTCTATAAACTCTGACAACATTTCTCCCAAATTCGAATAAAAATATTGTCATTTAGAGCATTTATTTGCAGAAAATGAAACTGGTCAAAATAACAACAATGATTCAGTGTTTTCACACCTCAAATAATACAAACAAAACAAGTTCATATTAATTTTAAACAACACAATACTAATGTTTTAACTTAGGAAGAGTCAGAATCAATATTTTGTGGATAACCCTGATTTTCAATCTCAGCTTTCATGCGTCTTGGCATGCTCTCAACCAGTCTTTCACATTGCTTTAGGTGACTTTATGCCACTCCTGGCGCAAAAATTCAAGCAGCTCGACTTTGTGATGGCTTGTGACCATCCATCTTCCACTTGATTACATTCCAGAGGTTTTCAATGGGGTTCAGGTCTGGAGATTGGGCTGGCCATGACAGGGTCTATCTGATGTCCTCCATCCACACCTTGATCGACCTGGCTGTGTGCATGGGAGCATTGTCCTGCTGGAAAAACCAATCCTCAGAGTTGAACATTGTCAGAGCAGAAGGAAGCAAGTGTTCTTCCAGGACAACCTTGTACGTGGCTTGATTCATGAGTCCTTCACAAAGACAAATCTGCCCGATTCCAGCCTTGCTGAAGCTCCTCCAGATCATCAGTGATCCTCCACCAAATTTCACAGTGTGCGAGACACTGTAGCTTGTAGCCTCTCCAGGTCTCCATAACCATTAGACACCAGGTGTTGGCAAAGCTGAAAATTGAGCTTATCAGAGAAGATGACCTTACTCCATCCTCTACGGTCAATCATTGTGGTCTTTTGCAAACGTCAGCCTGGCTCTCTTTGCTTCTCATTGATGAAGCTTTTTTCTAACTTTGCACGACTTCAGCGCTGCCCTAGGAGCCTGTTTCGAACCCCCTCGTCGCACGTCACCCAGCTGCGTTTGCCATTCTTTTGTTAGTCACTTGATGTCACCTACGGTTGTGAGTGACATTCGAATGATGTGGTCATCCCGGTGATTGGAAAGTCGTTTTGCCTCTGCCAGTCTGTAGCTTTGTTCCCAATGTCTGCTGCTTGACCTTGTTCTTATGAACCCGTATTTTGAAATTTTAAGGATGGAAGCAACGTGACGCTCACTGTATCCCTCTGCCAGTAAAGCAGCAGAATTGAACCCTTCTTTTCCTCACTCAAAACTTTCTTTTCAACTCTTTTGGCATGGTCAATAGTTATTTTTGATTCCAATTACTTTTAGATACTACTAGCACTTTTTTTGCCATCCAGCTGTCCTATTAGAACAGGATAAGATGACCACAGTAGTGGTTTTATACTTTCCTTGTTAAATAAGATTCGGTTCAGATAATCACCTAATCTACCTCACTAAGTAGAATGAGGGTCCTGTGTTGGAATTCAACACACACTGGAATGAATGGCTGCCATACATGTAGAGATCTGATTTAAATTTTTTTGGATGTGTCTTATTTTTTCCAGATACATATAAAATATATATATATATATATATATATTATATATATATATATATATATATATATATATATATATACTAGCATATACCCGTGCTCCGCACGGAGTTGAATGGGTGGCAAAGGTGGATGAGGCATAATAGTTGATGTTATGGGAAGCTGGGGAGGTGTCATTTGGGATGTGATGCACATGGTTACCTTTCCTTAGTTTCCTAAAAACCTCCCTGTAGATGACATTTTGAGTGAGTGTCTTGTGCATAATCCTTGTGGAAATATAGTCCACTTTGATAGATATATATGAGTAACGTCTTGCACGTGAAAATGCAACATATAGTGCCATGGGAGAACACAGGGTTGGGAGGTATATTCCGAGTTTGTCAAATGTTTGCCCTGGGATTTGTTTATGGTATCGAGTATGCGAGTCTGACTGGAAATTGCATCCTCTGAATGTGTGACTGGAAGGGTGGCTGATGGGGCAAGTTTAACATATATAGGCCCAGCCCTAACTGAACAGAACAGTGGAGGGTGACCGAGAATCAGAATGCAAATTTCAATGAACGCACTTTTTGGCGCACATCCGACGATCGAACACCGCTTGGACGCTTTAATTTGAAGATCACACACGCAAGACACAACACAGTATGATGGCGGTTGATATTGACAATTAATGAAATGAACGGCATGTTTTGGTGCATCCGACAATCGAACACCTCTTAATTTGAACAGTTAACACGCACACATTCAAGGTACAGAATCTATTGTCGGACACGCGCGCTTCGAAAAACAAAAAAGAAGAAAATCCGGGCAATGAAGGATGACCTCATACCCATTCCCTGGTTCCCCTACCTTCAATTATAGCCTATGTTATCTGGACGTAGGCCTATTGAACTTATTTTCGGTGTTTTTAATATGTACATTGGATTTCAGACACAAATTGACAGTAGAGGGCGTGTTCAGTCCGGAAAGAGCCAATCGGGTACATCATGTTGGCAAGCTCTCTCGCTCACGTTCCCCTCCTTCCATGCTGATTTTAAAACATGACAACCATTGCTGATGTTCTTGACTATACTATTTATTATCAGTTGTGTTTATGTTCAGTGTTTGATGCAATGTGAACTCCCTTACTCGAGTTCATATTTTTGGATAGCATGCAGCACTTACCGGACAGCAGTTCAGCGATGGCGACCGAACGGGAATAAATGCGGCCGTCGATGGGTTGAAAACCGTTGAGCCACGTTGTCATCCAATTCCAGCTTAGAAATCAGTGCATCGTCCTCACATTAACCCTCTAGAGCCCAGAAATGTTCTGGGTGAACAAAAAAATAACCCCTGGGGCTCCAGAGGGTAAGAACCCCAGTATATGTAAAATGAGAACATTCCTGCCACGGGTTCGGATGAGAAACGTCAAATTACGCGCAGACGTTAACATAAATATATATTTAAAAAATAAATCTACTTCATATACAATGTTTCTTGTTCATTTTTTGTGTCAAATTCACCTTCTGAGGTAGTCAGCATGTGCAGAAGAGGGTTTTACATTGCAGATGCTGTTTTCTCGGAGTGGCATTACCCCTCTCAGTGTGACGTCACACTCCCATGCAAAATGTAAAAATTAGAAAATCGCCCAAAATTCCCAAACCTGTCCGTCTGGCGCGATCTCACATACCCATGCTGTTCATTAGACCACAGACCACCCGCATGCCGAAAGTGGCGACAATCCGTCTGGCAGTTTTGGAGGAGATACGTCAAATTACACGCAGACTTAACAGAAATAATATATAATATATGTATATACTTATATACATACATACATAATACATATTATATATAATATACATACATATGTATATATTATATATAATATTATATATATATGATATGTGTTATATGTAGTGTGGATGATATAAAATTTCTCGTTGCAAACACCTCGATTCATCGCCCATCATGTCGGCAGCGTAAAGGAGCCTTGTTCTTACAGTGGAAGTGATGTCTATTGCATACTACCTATTTACCAGATTTATGTTTGGCAGTGTTTTCAATTTCATGTCCTTCATTATTTTCAGGTGATATCTATCCTGTAAATGGGGAATCCAGACGACCCAACGGTTCATCTATCTCAGAAACTTTAAGATCTGCTTCTGTAAAGGAGGATTCAGATGTTCATTTGACAAATGGCAGTCCTGTCTGTTCTGCAACAGGTGAGCAGAAACCTTCAAAATGAACATTCAATCTTTTGAATTCAGGGTTTATATAATTTTTGAAATTTTGAAATGTTTTGCATTTTTGTGAGTTTGACAAAAAAAAATCGTCAAATAACTTGTTCTTTGTTTTTGTAGAAAAATCAAGAAATCCAGTTGTGCAGATAAGGTCCATTTGCAGCTTGAGAGTGAAGAAGATGTCTATTTTGAAGAAACAATCCCAAGAACAAGACTCACAACCTTCAAAATCCAAGTGCACGTCTGGTGAAAACAGCACAAAGATCAATATCAAATTAAACAAACCCAAAAATGTGATCGAAAGGCAAATGCGTTATAAGTGTAAGATTTGCAGTGTAGATTTTACTTCACCGAGAAACATCAAAATACACATGAGGACCCACAGAGGAGAACGCCCACACAAATGCTCTGTCTGTGATAAAGGTTTCTCTGAAAAAGGCAATTTGAAAAAGCATATGATGATCCACACAGGAGAGCGTCCTTACAAATGCTCTATCTGTGATAAAGGTTTCTCTCAAAAAGGCGATTTGAATGTACATATGAGGAGCCACACAGGAGAGCGTCCTTACAAATGCTCCATATGTGATAAAGGTTTCTCTCAAAAAGGCGATTTGAATGTACATATGAGGAGCCACACAGGAGAGCGTCCATACAAATGCTCTGTCTGTGATAAAGGTTTCGCTCAAAAATGCAGTTTGAATTTGCATATGAAGATCCATACAGGAGAGCGCCCGCACAATTGCTCTGTCTGTGATAAAGGTTTCTCTCAAAAGGTCCATTTGAAATTGCATCTGAGGATCCATTCAGGAGAGCGTCCTTTCAAATGTTCTGTCTGTGACGAGGGTTTCTCTCGAAAAGGCCATTTCAATACGCATATGAGGATCCATACAGGAGAGTGTCCTTTCAAATGTTCTGTCTGTGATGAGGGTTTCTCTCATAATGACCATCTGATTAAGCATATGACGATCCACACGGGAGAATGTTCTTACAAATGTTCCATATGTGATAAGGGTTTCTCTCTGAAAGGCAATTTGAATAAGCACATGAGGATCCACACAGGAGAGCGACCTTACAAATGCTCGATATGTGATAAAGATTTCTCTCAAAAAGATAATTTGAAAAAGCATATGAGAATCCATTCAGGAGAGCGACCTTACAAATGCTCCATATGTGATAAAGGTTTCTCTCAAAAAGACCATTTGATAAAGCATATGAGGATCCATACAGGAGAACGACCTCACAAATGTTCCATATGTGACAAAGCTTTCTCTCAAAAAGGTATTTTAAATTTGCATGTGAGGATCCACACAGGAGAGCGTCCTTACAAATGCTCTATATGTAATAAAGGTTTCTCTCATAAAGGCAATTTGAAAATGCATTCGAGGATCCACACAGGAGAGCACCCTTGCAAATGCTCCATATGTGATAAAGGTTTCTCTCAAAAGGGTTATTTGAAATTGCATATGAGAATCCACACAGGAGAGCGTCCTTACAAATGCTCTATCTGTGATAAGGGTTTCTCTGATAAACGCAATTTGTGTAAGCATATGAGGATCCACACAGGAGAGCATACAAAAAGAGCAGACAATAAAACAGGAACTAGGAAACGAAGCATCCTTCAAATACCTCAGAATAGAAGAAGGCTTCGAGGGACAACACAAAAAATATGTGTAAAACGATCAGCAAAGAGTACCTACGCAGAATAAGACTAATTCTGAAGTCATCCCTCTCTCCAATGAACAAAACAAAGCTATAAACCGACTTGCATTGTTGGTATTCCAATGTAGCTGTGCAATTATAAACTAGCCACAATTGGAGATCAACAATTTAGACACTAAAACAAGGAAACTTCTGACTATTCACAAGATGTTCTCCAAAAACCAATGCAAACCGAGGTTGTACTTACCAAGACGAGAATGAGGAGGTGGTGTGATGGAGCTTAACCAAGTGCACAGAACACCTTGTGTCGGACTAGCAGAGGATATGAATAGCTCAACAGATGAAAGAATGAGATTTCTATCCAAGCAAGAAAACAGCAGAACAGAAAAGGGATCCTTAATCCATTTAGCAACAAACTTCAAAAAGCAGGTGCAAATGATGGACACTACACAGGAGAATGAAACAAACAAACACAGCCCCAATTATTGCAAAGTAAAAAAAGAAAAACTGCAAAAATAAATATCAGCCGATATACTCTGATAAATGGGAGAATGACAAAGAGCAGGAAGTCTTTTAAAAATAGCTTGACAGACAGGGATCGACAAGGAATGCTCCTTGGAATGGCTAAGAAGGTCAAATTAATTTGGATTGAGAATGAGTCATCATAAATGCTCAATATCAAGGACTCTACACCAATGCCTTTAAGAGAATGGCATGATTGAGCCAACCAGATAAATGCAGGTTTTGTGTAGAAGAAACAGAATGTACCAGTCACCTCCTTTTTGGATGTGAAAAAACTCCAGGTGGAAAAGCTGCACACAGAAAGACATGACAGTGTCTGTTGAGTAATCCACTGGCACATCTGTAAACATTTCAACAACCGGTCACAGAACAATCATGGAAATGCAAAGCAAGTCCGATCCTTGAAAATGAACATGTAATGCTCACGCATGACAAGATGATCCCGTCAAGTGTCGACATCACAAACAAAGCATTGCATCCGGAAATGGTGCTCAAACTCAAAAAGGAAAAGTCAGCATTGTTGATTGTGGTTTCAGTTACCAATGACTTTTGACTAAATGCGACAAAACTCAGGAAGATGATCAAATACCAGGATCTGTAAAATAAGGTCAAGATTTGTTGGAAATTGAAGAAATCTGAAATTATTCCAGTGATGGTCGGAGTTACAGGAATGATTGAAAAAAATAACCCTGAGTACTTAAAAATCATTTCTGGGAAAGTGGAGGCTGCCAGAGGTCCAGTGTAGACTTTGAAAAGAGCCCTTGGAACGAGACCATGAGAATGACATTTCACAGTTTGGTTCATGAATCATTATCCCTTACCAAAATGGGCATGGAGATTTTGAGTTCTGGGAGAACTTCCTCCCACCTCCTCAAATCCAAATGGAGATAATAACCAATGAGAGCCGACTGGTGGACTGCATGTTTCTTGCATATAACTGGGAGAGAGGAAGCACGTAGAGGGTGCAAGACCAGAAATGAGTCTGAACAAGATAGAGACCACCGACCTGTTGGCGATGGCGAAGTGATAGGCCCATAGACTTGGCTTCATTGTGAGAGATTCCAATGATCTTCAAAGCCTTGGCTTCCACAGTATCAAGCTGAGCAAGATGTGAGCCAGGGGAGCCAGCACAGATGGGAGCCAGCACAGATCAGTACTCCATTACGCTGTGGATGAAAGCCTTGTTTGTGCATAGGAGTTCCGGTGTGCCAAGGGAGGACTATGCACAACGGAGGATGTCCAGTCTGGTTTTGGAGGCCAACTTAGAAATGTGGCTTGCCCAAGTGAGATCATGGCTGAGAGTGAGTCCCAAGAGTTTCAGTTTCTGAACCTCTTCAAGAGGGGTTGTTGAGAAAGTAGATGGGTTTGTGGTGTGGTGCTTGGGGGAGAGAGGGGTGAGAGATGGATGTTTTACGAGTTTGTGATTTTTGTCAAAGTCTGAAGAGAGGGAAGAGGCTGCTGAGTGGAGGAAGTCAGTCATTCAAAAGTGCAGTTGGCATGGGATTCGAGAGGCAGACAGTTTGGAGAGAAATGCAGGATGCCAGGCCATATTGAAAGCTCGAGATATACCCAAAGAGACGGCTCTGATATCATGTTCTTTGCTAAAAAGGCCTCGAATCATTGTTTGGAGAGTGAAAGCAGCATCTTCAAGGCAAATTGACCTGGTCTTTATCCAAATTCATTCTTTGAGTCGAGACTGTTGGAGAAAAGGGATGATTTAATGTCAATTGTGATGATGGATTTCATGACCTTGCTGATTGGTTTGTAGTTAAGGAAATCCATTTTTGCACCTTTTTATGTGATGTTGGCTGACTTCCAAGCAGATAGAAGATTACCTATTGTAAATGGCAGGGTAAAAAGGGCAGAGGGAGGAAGTGCAAGAGTAGCAGAGCAAGTGAGTAGGACACGTGAGCTGATGCCGTTCGGTTCATTTGCAGTCAGTCGGAGTCAGAATCAAGGGTTGCATGAAACTTTTATAACTTCTCAGGTGCAAAAAGACACAGAAGACAGGAGCAGTTGGTTGTGATTAGTTAAGGTGGGAGCAGAGAGAGAGAGAGAGAGTGGTTGGGGACACAAGATTTTGAAGCAAACACAATGGATTCCATGACCTATGGAATCTGTTCAGACTCTCACTCTCACATGTCCTCACAACCTGCTCTGCTGCTCTTGTCGTCCAGGAGCTGAGTTTTTGAGTTCAAAAGTTTGGTTAGTTGTTTTATGGGTAACAATGTCTGGGGAATTTAAATATGCTTGTCTTACAAGCGACAACCTGGGTGATCTTGGTGAAAATTCCAGGTTTTGATGCAGCCATGGCCCCCACTTTCCCAACAAAATGATGGGGTAGGGCAACCATAAATATGCGTAGCTTGATTGATTTTTGTCACAGGATTCCAAATTTCACCTATAATTTATTGGTTCACTAAAAAATATTTTCACGAAAAATATAAGTGACCACTATATTCGTTATTGTTGTGTGTGTCTGTCTGTCTGTCTGTCTGTCTGTATGTCTGTCTGTCTGTCTGTATGTCTGTCTGTCTGTCTGTCTGTCCCGAGCATAGCTCCGTGGGTTTTGATTCGATCCTGATGAAATTTTGGTGGGAGGTTTATATCATGATCTAGTTGTGTTTTCCTGAAAATGGGCGTGGTCCGCCCATTATGGGCGGAGACACGCCCAAAAAAACATGTGTTTTTAGGGGGTAGCCGGTTTCAATTTGCATCTTCTCCTAGGGGTTTTGTCGAATCTGACAGGGGTTTCGGTATTTGGTTAGCCCAATGGCACCTGCATAGCCCCTCGGAACTCGATTTTTCATTTTCGTCCCAAGGTCAAGGTCACAAGGTCAGGAACTTAGAAAATTGCGATTTTGACATAAAAAAAAAATTCTTCTCCGAGGAGTTTGTCGAATCTGGCAGGGGTTTCGGTATTTGGTTAGCCCAATAGGCACCTGCATTGCCCCACGGAGCTCGATTTTTCATTTTCGTCTCAAGGTCAAGGCCACAAGGTCACGAACTTAGAAAATTGCGAATTGTGTTTTTAGGGGTAGCCAATTTCAATTTGCATCTTCTCCTAGGGGTTTGTCGAATCTGGCAGGGGTTTCAGTATTTGGTTAGCCAATGCACCTGCATAGCCTCACGGAGCTCGATTTTTCATTTTCGTCCCAAGGTCAAGGTCACAAGGTCATGAACTTGGAAAATTTCGAAATTTGACATAAAAATCAGACGACCGCCCAAACTTTGAGAGCTGGGATGACAATAGTTTTTATGCATAAGCTTGAGGTCATTCCCCACCTAAAGTCTTGAAACCATTTTTCTCTATCTCGAACACCTTGCCCGTGGCGCCCCCTTCAAGTTTGTTTTACGCTGATTTCATCAAAGTATGGATAATCCGAGGAGTGTGAAATGCCATATAGCCTATATGACGTTATATTGTTCCTGATGTTCCAGAGGAAGTTTTGCACCAAAGGTCATAATCCTTGACCTTTAACCTTTAAAGTTCACAAAGGTCAAATTTTCAAAGTTGTGGAATCGAACCGGGTTTTCGACCTTCTTCGACGAACTAACTCCATAAGCTATAGCACGTATCCTGTTTCCTTATTTTAATGTCCACAACATTGTTTTGGGACCTTTAAAGGTTATGCAAAGGTCAAATTTTTAAGTTGTTGAACGAAACCGGGTTTTCGACATTTTGCAGCTAATAACCTGTCACTCGTACACATCATGTTGATCATTTTATAACTTGGTCAAACATTATCACATTGTCTCATCCTTGACTTCTGAAACAATCTACATCGTCAAATACCGCTCGTGAACCATCGTCGTCTTCAGACTTGTCGTATCTAAACCCTCTTTCAGACAATATAATCGCAATGTAAATCTACACAAGTAAATGTGTGTGTGTCCGTCCGTCCGTCTCCTCCATAACTTCAAAACCATGAAACCTTGCAACACCCATCTTTGCATGCATACTGAGGGAACTCCATGGTAGTGCATTAATGAAAATTGGGTGTTTCGGTTAATTTATGCACCTTTTGAAGATAATTAAATACCTTATTTAATCATCCTTTATCAAAGCGGCATTAGACTTGGCCACCTCGCTGGGTCTTAATTCGCCATTGATTTTGGCCTGCTCTGCAATGCCTTGACTTGGAATAGGCCACAACAATTTCTTTATGATAAATTTCACTTTCTTCATTCATGTCATTGAATGCCTGATCATCATACCTATGAATTGCTGGAGACATTGTAATGCTTATAAACGCCTGGAGACACCAGAGTTTGTGGCTTTATTTCATTTCCGCACATGCCATAACTTCTGGAATCTCTTGATATCAGCTGAATTTCAAAATTTGAATTTCTTTATTGACTTCAGCAGTAGTTCCAACTGCTAAAAAAATTGTATTCATCTGTCCAATTCGGACATCGCTTGACATTGCGGGCGTCTGCGGGGACAAAGTGTTTATATATCCGATCGGCAATTGCTAGCCAAGCCAGACGTTCCTTTTCAACCATTTCAATGGAGTGTTTGCTTGAGTGCTTCAGTCACTTGGTGAGTGCTCTACAATATTCACAGTCACTGAATATATTGATCGACTTGTACAAAGTTCAGGGCCCATTCTCTTGCAGTTGGCTGTGCGGTGCCTTGGGCCATGAGTCGGTCAGTGGTTCGCTTGCTGAAAATGTGCAATTTTCTTATGCACCACGTTTCCCCCCTTTTTGTGTGATTATTTACGATACGATATTTTGTAATGTAAATTTACGATATCTTTTTGTACGATACTATATTTTGTACCTTTTTGTATGATATAATTTAATTATACAACCCGTCACTTCGGCACTGAGTGATAGATACAGACAAGAAATGAAAAGTTTCGTTTTTAAAGGTTTATTCATCCATTTTGTTGGAGTGCTTGCTTGAGTGGTTGAGGCACTTGGTGTATTGGTGTGTTATATAATTAACTAGAAGCACACTCGGTAGAGCGTATACCTTTGCCACGCAATGCCCGATCCAACAGAACATATTGGGGTCCATAATTTTTCGAAATATCATGCTTATATCATTTTTGGCTGCCTCTCTCAATGGTGAAGAATCACTTTAAAAATTAAAAAATTCTTGCATCCGGATCTGGATTCAGATCAAAAAAATTATCGTCCTTGTGACACACCCAACCTGTCCACCACATTTCATGCAAAGCAGTCCACAACTTCTTGAGATATACTGCACACAAATAGAAAAACAAACAGACAAACAAGAAAGACATCTTGCAGAGCACGACACTTGTGAAATTCCGAAAACAAATTTGATCATAAAAATCATTGATGGTTGAATTCAGTGACCGGATATGCAAATCCCCTTCAAATTTCAAGTCAATTGGATGAAAATTGAGGATTTTAGAAAATTCACAAAGTTGTTCACCTTTGTCCTATGTTGACCTTTTGACCTCAAACAACAGGCTTCTTGCTTATAACAAATGTAGATGGTGAAGTTTCATGAAGATCCTTTTGAAATTGTGACCTGTAGGTGATTGACATGCAGACAGACAAACAGACCGAATAACACCCTCGACCAACCAATATACTTAAAAAATCTTCGATTTTCAGAAGTAACATACAAGTAAACTAGAAATCACTCATGGAGCGACACTTGGCGAAACAGAACCATCATTTTGATTCTCCAATACAATTTTCTGTTGAGAAAAAAAAAATCAAGTGATTAAATAAAAATATAAATTAACAAAATTTGGCCAATGTTGACATTTTGGGCAATGTTCACCTCAAAAATAGTTGGTATTTTAATTCAGTGAACTGATATGAAAATGTTTAAATTTCAAGTCAATGGGATGATAATTAACAAATTTGGCCCATGTTGACCTTTTGGCTGATATTAACTTTTTGGCCTGTAGTGACCTCAAAATAATAGGTGTTTGAATTCAGTGACCGGATATGTATATCCTCTTCAAGTTTCAAGTCAATCGGATTAAAATAGATTTTAGAAATTTGGCCTATGTTGACGTTTTGGTCTATGGTGCACTCAAAATTTACCTCAAAATTAAAAGGTGGTTGAATTCAGAGACCTGATGTGCAAATTCTCTTCCAATCTTCCAATTTCAAGTTAATCAGATTAATATTGAGAATTTTAGAAATTTGTCCTATGTTGATCTTTTTTGTCTATGTTGACCTTTTGGCCTATGGTGACCTCAAAAATAATAGGTGGTTGAATTCAGTGACCTGATCTGCAAATCCTTTTCAAATTTCAAGTCAATCGGATGAAAACAGGATTTTAGAAAATTTGGCCCAAATTAGCCTTTTGGCTGAGAGTTGATCTCAAAAATAATCAGTGCTTGAATTCAGCATCCTGATATGTAAACAGTCTTCAAATTTCAAGTACATTGGATGAAAATTAACAATTTTGGAAACAATTAAAAAACCACCAATGTTGGGTTGACCTTTTGACCTATGTAAACCTCATTACATAATAATTAATAGGCGGTTGAATTCATTGACCTGATTTGCAAATCCTGTTCAAGCTTCAAGTCAATCGGTGAAATTTGAGGATTTTCGAAAATTTGGCCCAAATTGGCCTTTTGACCTATGTGGACCTTTTTAGTCGACCGAACTTTACGAAACTTCAATGCAGAACTGTCGCAAGGTCGGTGACCATAATCTCCGAAAATTTCAGAACGATCTGTTGAACGGTTTGGGCTGGAGGCGAGTGGACAGACAAGCAAACAAACAAATTACACGTCGAGAGACACATGGCAAAACTGCACAAAGTAGAATGGCACTCAGGAGAGTACATTCCTCTGCCAGGTGGAACAGTTCACGTTTTGTATCTCACAAATGGGCTGGATCTGAACCAAATTCTAATCTGCTTGTTCTGTCTCCTAACCAACTCATCCACCTTGTTTTGTCATAACTCGTCACAGCTTTTTGAGATATAGTGATTGTCGGCACAATTTCTCCAAAATTATCATAATGGGCTTGGGGGTGATAAAAACAATAATAGAATGTTGTCAGTTAAAACTTGATATTATAATCAATGTATTGTTATAAATCTGTAATGGAAAATGTACTCAAATATGGTATGATTTTATGTGCTTGATCATGTATCTATTTTAATTTTAATTTATATAATCATATCTTTCCTCTGTATTGAAAGATGATCAATCTGCCTAGTAAAGATGTTAAAAACAGGTTGACCTTTCAACTCAAACTTTAATCATTATTCAGTATAAAATGAATTGCCTATCATTTAAAAACTATCTTGCTTTCTCAGGGATTTTTTTTATGAAAGGCAATAGCAAGCTAGATAGGGAATATGATTTCAGTGCAACTGGAATGTTGGTCTAAGGAATTGTCCAGATGTATTCACGAAGCTCTAATTGCTTCAAGATAGTATATTTCCCCAGTCTGTTAGAAGCGGACTGACTTTTAACCTACATACTATAGAAATCCAGCAAAATACCCAACAGGGTTGCAGTTTTGACATCATTCTATCATTCTGTTCATAATTTTGTGCCGGGAGAGAATCTCCACATATGGGTTTGAAATATATGCTACAATTCTTCAACCAAATCAAGCTAGCGGGTGCACGAAGGTTGAAAATGAGCTCCACCTGAGAATATCAAGACCTGACAAACTGTAGCACCAGTGTTTGGAAATAAAAAATGCTGTCTCACTGGATTCTATATAAAAGACTTAACTCTATCGTGTATTTCAGAGATCTGGAGCAAGACTGTGTTGTTCTTTTCAGATTACTCCAGATGCGCATATGTATTTGTTTGTTGAATAAATGTTTCAAATGTACAGGACTTGAGAATTTCTTCTACATGAGATGTGTGTGTTTGTGTGTGTGTGTG
>CM068959.1:113960610-113972877 GCA_035128595.1 Eptatretus atami
ATTTTTAATCTAATATAAATGACTTATGTTGGTAAAGATGGTTCGATCTTTGGTGTATCCCAAGAACTGGTTATTGATTTAACAAATTATTACACAAAGGCACAGGCTGAACGACATAAATATCGTATAACAAAAAATATTAATATGAAAAACTGAAAATGTATAAATTAAAAAATTAATCCAGCCCGACTGACAGCGAATGATTGGTGAGATTAAGCGATTTATCACAAATTATCCTTAAATAAAACGGCCGTGTATTCAAGATACAGAAGTGGTTGATAATATCTCCAGGTCAATACAGAATTACAGTTCGAATTAAATAAATTTTTATAAAGAAGGGCGTATCATTTGTATGAGATAGAAGCAATGGGGTATGATATGGATGATTTAGGGTATAATTGGGTCATTTAAAATTAACCTCGAAGACCTGGACCAATTAAATCAGTCCTCGTAAGGAAGAATATTATCCCATTGGTATCGAGAATGAGTTTTGGTGGGTCACGATTAGTAAACAACAAATAAAAAGAATTTTAATAAGGGTAAATCATATAATGGTTTTGCCATTGGGTTTTGCCAATAATGTTTGGGTTTGCCAAACAGATTATATGTTAAGTAGGGAAATACAAAATGATTTAACTATGGGAAGATGGGAGGTGTTTGTGTCATAATATTATTCTAACATATATTTCTAATACATAAATGACGGCAAGAAGGCTTCAAAGAAAATTATCATTTCTGTGTCCAAGCATAACCTTCAAGAAAGGGTATTCGGTATTTTATAACTATGTTCTAAACAACATAAGAATGATGTATTTTCAATAAAAATTGGGCTTTATGCTGATGTTGATAAACCGACAACTTTGGAATTAACTAAAATGTTTAATACCTTTAATGACGATATTTAATAAAGAAGAGAAAACTAAAAAATTGTGACTGTGAGGGTAGAGAGTTTTATAACAAGACATCTTATGAATTTCTAAAAATAACAGTATACATTATACAGCTACCTTAATGAAAGGGAAGGGCGGTTGTTGTTGACCGATTTAATCGTACTTAAAAGAGAGACTTATAAAAAATTCACACAACTCGTTCACAACAATGGTCATCTTTTATTAGGATATTGTGGATAAGTATAATAACACGATTTCATACGTCAACAAATATGAAACCATCAGAAATTTAGCAAATTAAATAATGAAAAAAGAGATTAATGTAGAAAACCTAAGTTCAAAGTTGGTGATATCGTAAAATATACAGGCTGGAAATCTCATTGAAAAAGGTTTTTCGTAAACGATGGTACTAACGAACTTTTTAAAATTGTTGATGTAATAGTACGGTTCCTTGGACTTATAAGATATTGATTTGGAAGGGGAAGAGATTTTAGGTTCATTTTTTCACAGAATTACAAAGAAAAAACTAAGCGATAATACCCATGGGAGCAATGGTTGCCCTTCACTCCCTCCTACATACACGTTTGTGGACACTAGAGGGGCCAAGTCCGAGGTGATAACAGTATATAATGGTGTGTCAAGGGGGGACGTTCTTAGATCTGTGAACGCAAACCAGAATCCTTCAACTGAATCGTCAAGGCTTAACATTGTTTGTTGAATGTGGTGGTGTGTGTGTGTGGTGTGTGTGCGTATGTATGTAATGTGTGTGTGCGTGTGTGTGTGTGTATGCGTGTGTGTATGCGTGTGGTGTGTGTGCGTGTGTGTGTGTGCGTGTGGTGTATGCGTGTTGTATGCGTGTGTGTGTGTGTGGTGTGTGATGTGTTGCGTGTGTGCGCGTGTGTGCGTTATGTATATGGTGCGTGTGTGTGGTGTGACGTTGTGCGTGTGTGCGTGTGATGTATTTGTGTGCGTGTGGTGGTGCGTGTGTATGCGTGTGTGTGCGCGTTGGGTGTGCGTGTGTGTGTGTGTGTGTGTTGTGTGCAATGGGAGCAATGGGTTGGCGCTTCAACTCCTCCTGCTATAATACACCATTGTGGAACTCGAGGGCCAAGTCGAGATTTGTATACAGTAATATAATGTGTGTGCAAATGGGAGCAATGGGTTGGCGCTTCACTCCCTCCTCTATACACCATTGTGGACACTCGAGGGCAAGTCGAGGTGTAATAACAGAAATATAATGTTGTCAAGGGGGACGTTCTTAATTGTGAACCCCAACACAGAATCCTCAACTGAATAGTCAAGCTTAACTTGTTTTGTTGATGTGTGTGTGTGTGCGTGTGCGTGTGCGTGTGCGTGTGCGTGTGTGTGCATGTGGTGTGTGCGTGTGTGTGTATGCGTTGTGTGTGTGTGTTGTGTGTGTTGCGTGCGTGTGTGTGTGTGCGTGTGTGTGTATGCGTGTGTGTGTGCGTGTGGTGTGTATGCATTTTGTGTGTGTGTGTGTGTATGCGTGTGTGTGTGTGCGTGCGTGTTGTGCGTGTGGTGTGGTAGCGTGTGTGTGTGTGTGTGCGTGTGTGTGTATGCGTGTGTGTGTGCGTGTGTGTGTATGATTTGTGTATGTGTGTGTGCGTGTGCGTGTGTGTGTGTGTGTGTGTGTGTTGTCCAACCTCAATTCAAATCTCAACCCCAACTCAATCCTCCCCCAACACAATGTCTTTTTCAAAATGAGATTTCCACTATATATTTTTTAACGTTTTTTTTTTTTTCTCTTCTTCCAATTCTGTCTTTAAAGGCTTTCAGGTTTGATGACGTAGAAAGGGGGAGTAAGCCTGCAACTTTCTTCCCAGAGAATTTCTTTGATCTTGCTCCAATCAAGCACCATCCAACAAAAGAACTACATCGATAGGTTTAGATCCATGAGTGATAGCATTTCAAGTCTCAAAATAAACCAACTTCGCAAGTTCCAAGGTATAACTCTTTGGTTTGGGTCATCAAGGACGAACTCGTTTCTGTGGTCTGGTCGCTCATGAGGTGGCTTCAAACCAAGCCAACAATTTCGCCCCAAGTTGTGGCAAAAATCGGTATTTCAAGATACAATTTTCCTGTGAGAGAAAAATAATAATGTATTAATAAGTTATTTAATTATTAAATGCAGTCAATGTTTAAAAGGAACTGAAAATAGGAAAAATAAAAATCTTACCTCAACAGATAATAGGTTTGAATCCAGTACATCAAGTTGTAGTTTAGTTCCATACAAATAGTCGATATCAAGGAACCCCAAAGTCATCCACTCAAGATCTGCTCGTTCTGTGGGTCTTGGTCGCTCATGAGATCACCACGTATAACTCTTGTTGGGTCTCAAGATCGAGCTTGTTCTGTGGGTCTTGTCGCTTCATGAGGTCTTTCAACCAAGCCAAACAATTTGCCCCAAGTTTGTGGCAAAATCGGTATTTTTTGATATTGCATTTCAGATAAATTTCTGTGAGAGAAAATATAATGTATTAATTAAGTTATTTAATTATTAAATGAGTCGAATGTTTAAAGGAACTGAAAATAGGAAAATAAAAATTTACTCAACAGATAATAGGTTTGAATCCAGTACATCAAGTTGTAAGTTTAGTTCCATATACAAATATTCGAACTGCAAGGAACCCCCAAGTCATCCCACTCAAGATCTACTCGTCTGTGGGTGCTTGGTCGTCATGAGGTCTCCAAGTATACTCATCTTGGTTGGGTCTCAAGGACGAGCTCGGTTCTGTGGGTCTTGGTCGCTCATAAGGTCTTCACCAAGCAACAATTTGCGCCCAAGTTGTGGCAAAATCGGTATTTTATATTGCATTTTCAGATACAATTTCCTGTGAGAGGAAAATAATAATGTATTAATTAAGTTATTTAATTATTAAATGAGTCGATGTTTAAAAGGAAACTGAAAATAGGAAAATAAAATCTTTACCTCACAGATAATAGGTTTTGAATCCAGTACATCAAGTTGTAAGTAGGTTCCATCAATATTCGAACTGCATAGGAACCCCAAAAGCTCCACTAAGGTCTCCTCGTTCTGTGGGTCTTGGTCGCTCACAGGTTTCAACCGCAAGTCATCATTCGCCCAAAGTTGTGGCAAAATCGGTTATTTTCAGATACAATTTCCTGTGAGAGAAAAATAATAATTGTTTATTAAGTTATTTAATTTTAATGAGTCAATGTTTAAAAGGAACTGAAATAGGAAATTAGATCTACCTCAACAGATAATAGGTTTGAATCCAATTCTTCAACTTGTAAGTTAGTTCCATACAAGTCATAGAGTCTCCAGGCAAGCCTCAGCACAGTAGTCCATTCTCGAGTAAAAGTAAAATAGTTTAAAATGGAGCTGGGCCTGAGGCTTTTATAGAGAAAGACTGTGGGACGTGGTTTCGCTGTGGAAATCCCTGGGCACAGGCCATGCCTTCGTTCGGAAAATTTTCAAAACCATAACATTGTAGAATTTTCTAGTGATTTCTTTGTGAGTCAAGAGATGAACTGGAAATGATGTAAGAGTAGGTGGGGGCTAAGACAAGTGGGCTGGGGCTTAGGGAAAGTGGGCGTGGCTTATGAAATACCTCACGAAAAGTGGGCCGGGGCTATGAAAAGTGGGCGAGGCTTAGTCAAAGTGGGCGTGGCTTATGAAACACTCAGAAAGTGGGCGGGGCTTATGATAAAGTGGGCGGGGCTTAGGAATAGTGGGCGGGGCTTATGAAAAAGTGGGCGGGGCCTTATGAAAAAGTGGGCGGGGCTTAGGAAAGTGGGCGGGGCTTATGAAAAAGTGGGCGGGGCTTAGGAAAGTGGGCGGGGCTTATGAAAAAAGTGGGCGGGGCTTATGCAAAAATGATATGCAACTCAGGAGTGGTCAGATGAAAAGATCATTAGAGAAGTATTCATTTCATATGGACAAAAGGGGTATCTTGAAAATATAAAGATTCAAATGTTTTGTTTTAAATATTTTAGATGGGATTATTGTGCAAGAAAATTAAACTATGAAGGATTTGAAGAATGAACAAATTTTATAGGTTTCAATGTGTGAGCTAAACATATAATTGGTTATTTGAATAGCTAGGCCTCCTAGGTTACAAAGGGAGACAAACCAAATATACCTGGGATAAAAAGGGGGGTGTAAATTTTAGGGGAAAAAAAATGTGAATCGCTTGAAATCCCCATTCATTTACATGGGGAAAAGTGAGCCATCGAATCAGTTATTCCAGCCTACTGGTGCCTCCCAAGCACTCCGGAGTGTGAGTGAACCCGTGTGCGAGTGAAAGGGCATGCGTGAGTGAATGGCCGAGTGCAAGAGAGACCATGTGTGTGAGAGAGCGGTATGTGAGGGAGATGACGGTCGGCATGCGGGAGCATGCAGCGCGTCTCCCGGTGTGAGTGTAATGGTGCGGTGTGTGAGTCTCGTGACAACGCAGGTGGCGTGGGTTGAATGGAGCTTGAGCGCGGAGAGTGCAACGGAGACGACGGCGACAGTGAAAGACAAAGGCCGGAGTAGCGGCCGTAGTTGCATTTGGGGACCGTGCCGGGTTTGCACAGCAGCGCCATCGAAGGTCCGTGCCGTGCAGCGCACGAGGCCGCAACGTGCAGGCTGGCGGGGTGGAAACCCGGTCGTAAACGCCAGCGGTGGGATGTTGCGATCCGCGGACGGACAAAAGTTAGGCAGGATTACGGATTTGGACCGGACGGGTTCTCACGCGAGCTTGTGTTAAGCCAAATGGGCAGAGAATGTGTTCGCGTTGGGAACCCTCCGAAACCCGTTCGAAATAACCCGGGGGCTTTTGTTTTTTGATGCGCAGGGTACGTCATGCTTGGCACGTAGGGTTGGAATCCCGGCAGGAGGGTGGAATCCGGCGATGGTAGGTTCAAGAGGGACGAGGTGTGTGAAACAGCTTGCCATGACGTCCACGGGGAGTAAAAAGCGTGAGGCGAGTTGGCCGCGCTGGGTGCTGCGCGAATAGGAAAAAAAAAAGCAAAGCCTCGCTTCGGGTGAACAGGATTTCCGGGCCAAGGGGTGGAAATCCCTTGGCCTGGGCAAGAAAACAACTAGTTAGGGGGAAGGTTAGCTTAGCTAGACCGCTCCATGGGGCAGGGTAAGTCCTCATTTGGGGCCGTGGAAATGGTTAGGTAGAGGGATTCAGTTCAGATTTAGGATGGGAAATGGATTTTTAGAGTTTGAGGACAGTGACAGACTGTGAGTGTGTAGAGGGGACGTAGTAGCTACGTAGTGTTTAAAAGGAACGTGCTGTAGTGTAAGGGACGACGTGGGAGAACGAAGGTAGTTAGGGGTAGTGAGCAGGATGGCAGCGATCACGATGGAGTGAAATGAATGGAAACTGTTGAGTGAGTGAGGCCAGCGAGCCCTGTGTGTATGGAGTGAAAGGGGAATGAATGGTGGGCGATGAGTGATTGGGGGAGGAGTGATTCCGCCCAAGGGACCCGGGTAGTGTAAGAGTGAGTTAGCTGGGTTGACAAATTGAAAAATGGATGTCGTTTTTGTTGTTGGGTGGGCAAGTAGGCTCGATCCTGTTTGGAGGGGTGCAGGAGCCCTGCTGACAGGCTGGGAGCGTGGCTGCGAAAGGTGGAGTATGCTGAGTGGGTACCGGGACCGGGCTAGTCGCGTGGTAGGCCAACGGGCCCAGGGGGGGAGCGGGTTTAGCGTAGTGGGCACGGTGCGCCGCATGATGCGGGGGCGCCGGCGCCATTGGCCGCGTGTGCAGGTCGGGGCACGGGTGACCCTCGGAAAAGGGCCGGGCACCAGCCCTGCCACGTGAGCGTTTTCAGGGGAGTCGCAATGGAGGGCACCCCGTGTTAGGAGCTGGTAGGCTCGAGGCAGTGCAGTTGCCCGGGAGTGCCATCGTTGGGGAATCGGCAGAGGTAGTTCCTGCCACGGGGAGCCACGCGTCGCAGCCACGAACGTGTGAGGGCACCGGGAAGAAAATTGGGGGGCATGGCCGGAAATTGCGAGGACACCAACACGGCGACCGGGAATCTGGGGTTGAATAGAACAGTAGATTAAGCGAGAGGCGCTTGTTGAAAAGGCCGGGGTAGTTTAAAAAGGTTAATGGATAGGGTAGATAGGAAGTGTACCCTCCGCACAATCCATCCTCGCTCTCGGTTGTGGGCCGCTGGACGCACTTTGGGTAGATCGTGAGTCTGAGGAGGATCGTGAGGCTTTGTTGGCCTCGACACAGGACGCTAGCTCTCCCTTATTCCCTCCAGGAAGGAACGTAGGGGGGTTGTTTTTGGGGAGTAGGCTAGGAGACGATAGGTTCGCCGAACAAGGACGATAAAGGGGGTTAGGAGACGAATTCATAGTGGGGGAAATAAAAGTGAAAATAAAAACAAAAAAATAGTTGGGCTAATTGGGTTTTGACAAATTAAGGGAGTGGGTATGGACAGAGACCAGGCAAAGGCGATAGGTTGGGAGGGAGACAGTCAGGCAGGTCCGGCCCGCCTTCCGAGTGGCCAAATGCACACCGACTCTCCACGCACCTCCGTTTCAAGGCAAGAGGCTGCCATTCGTCGCTGGCTGTGTTCTTCGAGGCCTGTTGCCGGCCACTTCAATCTGCTGGCTGTTGCTGCAGGCTGTGCCGGTCGGATCGTCTGCTGCGTTGCTTCGAGGCCTGTGCGGCCACTTCGTCTGCCGGCTGTTTTTGTTGGCAGCGGCCCTTGTCATGCCATGCCTTGCCCTGCCCACTTTGCCATGATCCATGCTGCTGGCCCTCGTCATTTTACCCCATTCTGGTTTTGCATTCCCCCCCCCCTGTTCATTGCCATGTTGACCAGGACCACCGCGCCAACTGCCAGGACTGGCCCTGTTAGCAGCTACAACACGGGCCTGCAGTGGCGGCCGTGCACTCGTGTGTTTGATCCATGCAATCGTCACTGTTCATTGCATGTGTCACTTGGAGCTTGACACGGAGACTGCATTTGCGCAGCTCGTGCGCCGTTGTGTTCGCTGCGTCATTTCCGAGGGGAGGCTTGGACTGCGAGTGAGCAGCCGCCTGTTCCCTGTCACCGCATTTCATGAGCCAGAGACTCGCGTGCGAGCAGCCTGGCTCCCTGCTGACTTTTGTTTCTTCTTGCAGAGTCCATAGATCTGGGCATGGAATAGTGAATTAATAAGGTTAAGGTGTTAAGTTGTGTATTGGTATATGAGTGCGCCCCCGGCATGTGTGTCTTAGCGCCCGGCAAATTTATTTAAGTCGTTCCGTCTGAGTGGGTTTGTTTAGTTAGTTACTCAGCCCGTAGGTTATTTATTTTGGGGACACGAATACACTGAATGTCGCACTCAGGGGTCAAAGGTAAAACGTACTAGGGGAGACTTACACATGATGGCAACGAAAATTCGACGACTCGGGACGAGTCTGTAAAAGGGGAGGGGGTAGTGTTACGGCTGTGAAAATTCGCATCACATACAGGGTCCTCATGGTGAGATATATCGATAAGTTCATGTGTAAGTTAGCAACCCGTTGTTTAGAGGGAATATGTGTGATTTCCATTCGGGCTGCGACGCTTTAGTTAGCATTTTTCTTTTCTCTATCGTTATTTTGGATCCAACAACCTCAACCAACCAACGACAACGGAAAAAGAAACCCGCGCTAGTGCGCGGTTTGCGCACTCCCTCTGCGGTGCCCAAGGCTCGGCACGGGAAGGGGGCAGGGCAAAAAGCTCCTCCCCATTGTGGAGGCCCGGCGTGAGGCGGTCGAGTGGGGGCCACCCCCCTTGAGAGCCTTCTGGAAACGCCTCGAAGGGAAGGTGGAGCCGCGAACGGGCGGAGCCGGGGCGAAAGGGCGGAGCCCGCCTGGCAAAAGGCAACAGACGCGAGGCTAGTCTCTCTCTCTCTCTCTCTGATCGTGGCTCCATGTTGGGCTGTAGCTCTCTCCGAAAAAGGCACCAGCTCTCCTCCAAAAGGCTCAGATCTCTCTCGCTCTCTCTCAAAAAAAAGGCTGGTCTTCTCTTGGGTCTCGCTCCCAAAGCGCTCCCTTCCTGCCTCTTCTTCGTTCCAGCCTGCAGTGGCCGGCGCGGCCTGTTGGTGGGAGAACGCGGACGGAGGCGCCGCAGTGCGGCCTGTGGTGGACCTGCGCGTCTGGACGAGGGGTGCGGAGAGGGTTCGCCGGCTGGTGGGAGGCCGGAACAGGCGCGACCGCGCTGACGGTAAGTGGAGAGGAGGACTCGACAGTCCATGAGAAGTCATTCTTTTCTTTTCTTTTCGGGCTTTTGGTATGTGTGTTTGTGGTGCCAGTCTTGCAAAAGTAAAACCTGATAAGTGATGTGGCTGTAAATAATTGCCTTTATTCGGTCGTAGTGCTTTGCTTTTGGTCTATTTGGCCTTGCTTTGTTCACTATTTGATGCTTACGTGTGTGAAATAAAAGTGCTTGTTGTTGAAATGTTTCCCGTTTCGCTTCGTCTTTCCTTTGTTTGAATCTCCATCTTGCTCCGTAGGGATTGATAGTGGTTTAAAAACACCGGTAACCAATCTGAACGCGTCAAGGCGACGATAACTCCGCTCGGTTATCACTTTAGGCCGGGACGCGCGCTTAAAACGCGGTTCGTGTCGGAGTCGACCTGTGGCGTGTACAACCCCTCGGTAAGGTTAACCGTGCGAGACTTCGGTATACATCGACTTTCGGCGATTTTCAACCCTATTTCGGCGTGGGTAGAAAATGGGACTGGTTGTGGTTGAGGTTAAACACCCACCCATGACTAGCTCCTTGGCGATAGTTTTCCAGGAGGGTCAGCGACTGAATTGTCCGTTCCGGTGGCGACGCGTCGCGATTTGAGTTACGTGGCGATCGCACGCCGGACGGGCCAGAATTCGGTAACAATATATATATACTATATATATATATATAGTATATATATATATATATATATGTAGTATATAATGTAATATAAAAAATTATATAAATATGTAAATCTAAAATATAATATATATAAATAATATAAATACTGTATATATACTATAAATTAAATATAAATATATTAAATAAATAATATATAAGAAAAATATATAAAAGATATATATATATAAATATAAATAATATATAAATATAAATATATTAAATATAAAATAATAATAAATATATCGATATCAATAGATATATATAGAGAGAGAAGGTGCGGAACACTGAAACCAGCCAAGTTAACATGGTTGGGTTAGGAAGGGTTAATGGGGGTAATTACAGATAAAGGGTTTGGGATAGGGGATGACCTGAGGTGGCGGTGCACTGCCTGCTTGAAGCCTGGAGGAAAGTGGTGGGAAAAGACGGCCTCTGGAAGGCAGTTATTTCATACTCAGCTTTTATTCCTAATAAAAAGGACAGTCGAATAAAAAGACATTCAAAAGTTTTTTCGGTTTTGTAACAACCTGGGACCCTTGTAAACATCACAGTTTTTGCAAGTGCCCAAAACAATAGTGTTCATTGCAGCCACAGTGCATGTTAAATTGATGAGAGTTTTCCTCGGCTTTGTCTCTGTCCTGTCGTTCTCTCATACCTCTGCTTCTCCTCCCGTACTCTGCCTCTCCTCCTCGTACTCTGCCTTCTCTCAATAATCGTTCACTTCAGTTCAAACTGTCTTTCTTGTATTCTTGCCATTTTCTTAGCAATGTCAGTCAAGCTCAAGAAGTTTTCTTTCTTGCTGCAGAGGGAATGCAGGAGATGAAACAAAAGCATGTTGGAAAACTCACAGGCTATGACACGTACGAGATGGTTTGTCGTGAGCTATCCATTTAATACACATGTGTGGTGGGAGAAGGAGAAGAGAGTATGCTGGGGTTTGAGGGGAATAAAAGGTGAAACAACGTAAAATGAGAAAGGGTGAAACAACGAGGGGAAGTGTCGAGGAAAAATCCATCAATTTGAGGGTTAATAAAAATGCACAAACTCATCTGTATCTAAGTGTAAATTCCAACACTGCGGCGTTGGTGATGGACAAACTGATGATGGAGCGGAAAAAAACTGGCGATTGAGCAGCTGGATCGTTCTTCAGCAGTCTCATTAATAGCACGTTTATTATCTGCACCAAAGTGTCATATGCGTTATAATTTCATGAAACGGTCTTCCAAAAAAAAATTCTTTAAATTCCAGATAATTTAAAACAAAGCTCCATGTATGAACTAATTTAAAGAGACAATGCCCATGTAGTCATTGACTGAGTTGGCTGATTCAGATCTTTCAATTCACCCCCAAGGCAACTTAGTTAAACCAAAAATGTATAGAACTTAACTCCGAAAAAATAATATTCTGCTTGTTCGACAGAATGAGAGGTGGTATTTTTCTGAAGGTAAACAGAATTAATTTTTGGGATTATTTAATTCAGTGTAAGCTCAAAAGCAACTCTTTTTTCAGTTTAACCGGGATGATGCGATGTTCAATGGTTGATTGAGCCCGGACGATAGTGCATCCTTATTTAACTATCACTGTGGTGACTGTGTAGATAAGCTTGATCTACGTCGATAACACAAAATTTTCTGTCAGGCGATGCAAAGAAATTCTCAACTTTGACAGAATTGTTGTGTGTTGGTCAAGCTATACAGATCACGTAGAAAAGGTGCTAGGTCAGAGCAATTCATGCAGCATGTTTATATTGGAAGAAGGTTTGGGAGCTGGATTTAAAGATGTGCTGATTGTCAGTAGATCAATTGTCTCTGTTCAGTAGCTTGGGTCTTGTCTTGTAAGCGCTACATGTTTTGTAAAGTTGTGGTGGTGGGTATCAGTGGTGGTATTAGTTAATCCAGTGAAACTTTTCAAAGCACGAGACTTTTGCTCAGCAACCGAACACTGATGTTTAACTTATGGTTGTCTTTTACCAGTGTGGTGTAAATACGTATTGCGAATTCATCTGAGCAACAAGAACAGACTTCCCAATGTATCTGCATCAGTGTGGTCAATGTTCCCATGGTACTTGCAGATGACAGGACAAACCAGTCGTTGCTGTTGGTTGGTGGAGATGTTTTCACTGCCAGAGACTCATCCATGATTGGAACAACAGTTGCATCAGGGTGAGTTTGCATCCAGATATCCAAACAATCCTTTTGGTGAAGTAGCTTTGTGACATTGCCCATAGAAAGACGTACAACAAGGAACTAAATCACAGGGTGGCATTGTTGGATTTAGTTTGAAACAAGGTGCAGTGAAAAGTGGCTTTTAACAGCACAGCTTGAGCAGCAAGCTGACTGTCTGTCGTGACTTGGCAGGGAAGAACGATGTGAACATCCAGCATCACAAATTATGAAGCCAATTTTTGTAGCAGGATGACTCGATTAATGAAGATACAGGAACCTGTAAGGATCAATCAATCCTTTTTAGTGACTACGATAACTTGTTCTCTCGCATTGGGTATCTGCCT
>CM068959.1:113974262-113986156 GCA_035128595.1 Eptatretus atami
GTATGATATGAATGATTTTGGGTATAATTGGTCATTTAAAATTGACCGAGAGGACCTGGAACAATTAAATCAGTCTCGTAAGGAAGAATATTATCCACTTGATATAAAGAATGAGTTTTGTGGAAGCACGATTAGTAAACAACAAATAAAAGAATTTAATAAGGGTAAATATCATATAATGGTTTTGCCATTGGGTTTTGCCAATAATGTTTGGGTTTGCCAAACAGATTATATGTTAAGTAGGGAAATACAAAATGATTTAACTATGGGAAGATGGGAGGTGTTTGTGTCATAATATTATTCTAACATATATTTCTAATACATAAATGACGGCAAGAAGGCTTCAAAGAAAATTATCATTTCTGTGTCCAAGCATAACCTTCAAGAAAGGGTATTCGGTATTTTATAACTATGTTCTAAACAACATAAGAATGATGTATTTTCAATAAAAATTGGGCTTTATGCTGATGTTGATAAACCGACAACTTTGGAATTAACTAAAATGTTTAATACCTTTAATGACGATATTTAATAAAGAAGAGAAAACTAAAAAATTGTGACTGTGAGGGTAGAGAGTTTTATAACAAGACATCTTATGAATTTCTAAAAATAACAGTATACATTATACAGCTACCTTAATGAAAGGGAAGGGCGGTTGTTGTTGACCGATTTAATCGTACTTAAAAGAGAGACTTATAAAAAATTCACACAACTCGTTCACAACAATGGTCATCTTTTATTAGGATATTGTGGATAAGTATAATAACACGATTTCATACGTCAACAAATATGAAACCATCAGAAATTTAGCAAATTAAATAATGAAAAAAGAGATTAATGTAGAAAACCTAAGTTCAAAGTTGGTGATATCGTAAAATATACAGGCTGGAAATCTCATTGAAAAAGGTTTTTCGTAAACGATGGTACTAACGAACTTTTTAAAATTGTTGATGTAATAGTACGGTTCCTTGGACTTATAAGATATTGATTTGGAAGGGGAAGAGATTTTAGGTTCATTTTTTCACAGAATTACAAAGAAAAAACTAAGCGATAATACCCATGGGAGCAATGGTTGCCCTTCACTCCCTCCTACATACACGTTTGTGGACACTAGAGGGGCCAAGTCCGAGGTGATAACAGTATATAATGGTGTGTCAAGGGGGGACGTTCTTAGATCTGTGAACGCAAACCAGAATCCTTCAACTGAATCGTCAAGGCTTAACATTGTTTGTTGAATGTGGTGGTGTGTGTGTGTGGTGTGTGTGCGTATGTATGTAATGTGTGTGTGCGTGTGTGTGTGTGTATGCGTGTGTGTATGCGTGTGGTGTGTGTGCGTGTGTGTGTGTGCGTGTGGTGTATGCGTGTTGTATGCGTGTGTGTGTGTGTGGTGTGTGATGTGTTGCGTGTGTGCGCGTGTGTGCGTTATGTATATGGTGCGTGTGTGTGGTGTGACGTTGTGCGTGTGTGCGTGTGATGTATTTGTGTGCGTGTGGTGGTGCGTGTGTATGCGTGTGTGTGCGCGTTGGGTGTGCGTGTGTGTGTGTGTGTGTGTTGTGTGCAATGGGAGCAATGGGTTGGCGCTTCAACTCCTCCTGCTATAATACACCATTGTGGAACTCGAGGGCCAAGTCGAGATTTGTATACAGTAATATAATGTGTGTGCAAATGGGAGCAATGGGTTGGCGCTTCACTCCCTCCTCTATACACCATTGTGGACACTCGAGGGCAAGTCGAGGTGTAATAACAGAAATATAATGTTGTCAAGGGGGACGTTCTTAATTGTGAACCCCAACACAGAATCCTCAACTGAATAGTCAAGCTTAACTTGTTTTGTTGATGTGTGTGTGTGTGCGTGTGCGTGTGCGTGTGCGTGTGCGTGTGTGTGCATGTGGTGTGTGCGTGTGTGTGTATGCGTTGTGTGTGTGTGTTGTGTGTGTTGCGTGCGTGTGTGTGTGTGCGTGTGTGTGTATGCGTGTGTGTGTGCGTGTGGTGTGTATGCATTTTGTGTGTGTGTGTGTGTATGCGTGTGTGTGTGTGCGTGCGTGTTGTGCGTGTGGTGTGGTAGCGTGTGTGTGTGTGTGTGCGTGTGTGTGTATGCGTGTGTGTGTGCGTGTGTGTGTATGATTTGTGTATGTGTGTGTGCGTGTGCGTGTGTGTGTGTGTGTGTGTGTGTTGTCCAACCTCAATTCAAATCTCAACCCCAACTCAATCCTCCCCCAACACAATGTCTTTTTCAAAATGAGATTTCCACTATATATTTTTTAACGTTTTTTTTTTTTTCTCTTCTTCCAATTCTGTCTTTAAAGGCTTTCAGGTTTGATGACGTAGAAAGGGGGAGTAAGCCTGCAACTTTCTTCCCAGAGAATTTCTTTGATCTTGCTCCAATCAAGCACCATCCAACAAAAGAACTACATCGATAGGTTTAGATCCATGAGTGATAGCATTTCAAGTCTCAAAATAAACCAACTTCGCAAGTTCCAAGGTATAACTCTTTGGTTTGGGTCATCAAGGACGAACTCGTTTCTGTGGTCTGGTCGCTCATGAGGTGGCTTCAAACCAAGCCAACAATTTCGCCCCAAGTTGTGGCAAAAATCGGTATTTCAAGATACAATTTTCCTGTGAGAGAAAAATAATAATGTATTAATAAGTTATTTAATTATTAAATGCAGTCAATGTTTAAAAGGAACTGAAAATAGGAAAAATAAAAATCTTACCTCAACAGATAATAGGTTTGAATCCAGTACATCAAGTTGTAGTTTAGTTCCATACAAATAGTCGATATCAAGGAACCCCAAAGTCATCCACTCAAGATCTGCTCGTTCTGTGGGTCTTGGTCGCTCATGAGATCACCACGTATAACTCTTGTTGGGTCTCAAGATCGAGCTTGTTCTGTGGGTCTTGTCGCTTCATGAGGTCTTTCAACCAAGCCAAACAATTTGCCCCAAGTTTGTGGCAAAATCGGTATTTTTTGATATTGCATTTCAGATAAATTTCTGTGAGAGAAAATATAATGTATTAATTAAGTTATTTAATTATTAAATGAGTCGAATGTTTAAAGGAACTGAAAATAGGAAAATAAAAATTTACTCAACAGATAATAGGTTTGAATCCAGTACATCAAGTTGTAAGTTTAGTTCCATATACAAATATTCGAACTGCAAGGAACCCCCAAGTCATCCCACTCAAGATCTACTCGTCTGTGGGTGCTTGGTCGTCATGAGGTCTCCAAGTATACTCATCTTGGTTGGGTCTCAAGGACGAGCTCGGTTCTGTGGGTCTTGGTCGCTCATAAGGTCTTCACCAAGCAACAATTTGCGCCCAAGTTGTGGCAAAATCGGTATTTTATATTGCATTTTCAGATACAATTTCCTGTGAGAGGAAAATAATAATGTATTAATTAAGTTATTTAATTATTAAATGAGTCGATGTTTAAAAGGAAACTGAAAATAGGAAAATAAAATCTTTACCTCACAGATAATAGGTTTTGAATCCAGTACATCAAGTTGTAAGTAGGTTCCATCAATATTCGAACTGCATAGGAACCCCAAAAGCTCCACTAAGGTCTCCTCGTTCTGTGGGTCTTGGTCGCTCACAGGTTTCAACCGCAAGTCATCATTCGCCCAAAGTTGTGGCAAAATCGGTTATTTTCAGATACAATTTCCTGTGAGAGAAAAATAATAATTGTTTATTAAGTTATTTAATTTTAATGAGTCAATGTTTAAAAGGAACTGAAATAGGAAATTAGATCTACCTCAACAGATAATAGGTTTGAATCCAATTCTTCAACTTGTAAGTTAGTTCCATACAAGTCATAGAGTCTCCAGGCAAGCCTCAGCACAGTAGTCCATTCTCGAGTAAAAGTAAAATAGTTTAAAATGGAGCTGGGCCTGAGGCTTTTATAGAGAAAGACTGTGGGACGTGGTTTCGCTGTGGAAATCCCTGGGCACAGGCCATGCCTTCGTTCGGAAAATTTTCAAAACCATAACATTGTAGAATTTTCTAGTGATTTCTTTGTGAGTCAAGAGATGAACTGGAAATGATGTAAGAGTAGGTGGGGGCTAAGACAAGTGGGCTGGGGCTTAGGGAAAGTGGGCGTGGCTTATGAAATACCTCACGAAAAGTGGGCCGGGGCTATGAAAAGTGGGCGAGGCTTAGTCAAAGTGGGCGTGGCTTATGAAACACTCAGAAAGTGGGCGGGGCTTATGATAAAGTGGGCGGGGCTTAGGAATAGTGGGCGGGGCTTATGAAAAAGTGGGCGGGGCCTTATGAAAAAGTGGGCGGGGCTTAGGAAAGTGGGCGGGGCTTATGAAAAAGTGGGCGGGGCTTAGGAAAGTGGGCGGGGCTTATGAAAAAAGTGGGCGGGGCTTATGCAAAAATGATATGCAACTCAGGAGTGGTCAGATGAAAAGATCATTAGAGAAGTATTCATTTCATATGGACAAAAGGGGTATCTTGAAAATATAAAGATTCAAATGTTTTGTTTTAAATATTTTAGATGGGATTATTGTGCAAGAAAATTAAACTATGAAGGATTTGAAGAATGAACAAATTTTATAGGTTTCAATGTGTGAGCTAAACATATAATTGGTTATTTGAATAGCTAGGCCTCCTAGGTTACAAAGGGAGACAAACCAAATATACCTGGGATAAAAAGGGGGGTGTAAATTTTAGGGGAAAAAAAATGTGAATCGCTTGAAATCCCCATTCATTTACATGGGGAAAAGTGAGCCATCGAATCAGTTATTCCAGCCTACTGGTGCCTCCCAAGCACTCCGGAGTGTGAGTGAACCCGTGTGCGAGTGAAAGGGCATGCGTGAGTGAATGGCCGAGTGCAAGAGAGACCATGTGTGTGAGAGAGCGGTATGTGAGGGAGATGACGGTCGGCATGCGGGAGCATGCAGCGCGTCTCCCGGTGTGAGTGTAATGGTGCGGTGTGTGAGTCTCGTGACAACGCAGGTGGCGTGGGTTGAATGGAGCTTGAGCGCGGAGAGTGCAACGGAGACGACGGCGACAGTGAAAGACAAAGGCCGGAGTAGCGGCCGTAGTTGCATTTGGGGACCGTGCCGGGTTTGCACAGCAGCGCCATCGAAGGTCCGTGCCGTGCAGCGCACGAGGCCGCAACGTGCAGGCTGGCGGGGTGGAAACCCGGTCGTAAACGCCAGCGGTGGGATGTTGCGATCCGCGGACGGACAAAAGTTAGGCAGGATTACGGATTTGGACCGGACGGGTTCTCACGCGAGCTTGTGTTAAGCCAAATGGGCAGAGAATGTGTTCGCGTTGGGAACCCTCCGAAACCCGTTCGAAATAACCCGGGGGCTTTTGTTTTTTGATGCGCAGGGTACGTCATGCTTGGCACGTAGGGTTGGAATCCCGGCAGGAGGGTGGAATCCGGCGATGGTAGGTTCAAGAGGGACGAGGTGTGTGAAACAGCTTGCCATGACGTCCACGGGGAGTAAAAAGCGTGAGGCGAGTTGGCCGCGCTGGGTGCTGCGCGAATAGGAAAAAAAAAAGCAAAGCCTCGCTTCGGGTGAACAGGATTTCCGGGCCAAGGGGTGGAAATCCCTTGGCCTGGGCAAGAAAACAACTAGTTAGGGGGAAGGTTAGCTTAGCTAGACCGCTCCATGGGGCAGGGTAAGTCCTCATTTGGGGCCGTGGAAATGGTTAGGTAGAGGGATTCAGTTCAGATTTAGGATGGGAAATGGATTTTTAGAGTTTGAGGACAGTGACAGACTGTGAGTGTGTAGAGGGGACGTAGTAGCTACGTAGTGTTTAAAAGGAACGTGCTGTAGTGTAAGGGACGACGTGGGAGAACGAAGGTAGTTAGGGGTAGTGAGCAGGATGGCAGCGATCACGATGGAGTGAAATGAATGGAAACTGTTGAGTGAGTGAGGCCAGCGAGCCCTGTGTGTATGGAGTGAAAGGGGAATGAATGGTGGGCGATGAGTGATTGGGGGAGGAGTGATTCCGCCCAAGGGACCCGGGTAGTGTAAGAGTGAGTTAGCTGGGTTGACAAATTGAAAAATGGATGTCGTTTTTGTTGTTGGGTGGGCAAGTAGGCTCGATCCTGTTTGGAGGGGTGCAGGAGCCCTGCTGACAGGCTGGGAGCGTGGCTGCGAAAGGTGGAGTATGCTGAGTGGGTACCGGGACCGGGCTAGTCGCGTGGTAGGCCAACGGGCCCAGGGGGGGAGCGGGTTTAGCGTAGTGGGCACGGTGCGCCGCATGATGCGGGGGCGCCGGCGCCATTGGCCGCGTGTGCAGGTCGGGGCACGGGTGACCCTCGGAAAAGGGCCGGGCACCAGCCCTGCCACGTGAGCGTTTTCAGGGGAGTCGCAATGGAGGGCACCCCGTGTTAGGAGCTGGTAGGCTCGAGGCAGTGCAGTTGCCCGGGAGTGCCATCGTTGGGGAATCGGCAGAGGTAGTTCCTGCCACGGGGAGCCACGCGTCGCAGCCACGAACGTGTGAGGGCACCGGGAAGAAAATTGGGGGGCATGGCCGGAAATTGCGAGGACACCAACACGGCGACCGGGAATCTGGGGTTGAATAGAACAGTAGATTAAGCGAGAGGCGCTTGTTGAAAAGGCCGGGGTAGTTTAAAAAGGTTAATGGATAGGGTAGATAGGAAGTGTACCCTCCGCACAATCCATCCTCGCTCTCGGTTGTGGGCCGCTGGACGCACTTTGGGTAGATCGTGAGTCTGAGGAGGATCGTGAGGCTTTGTTGGCCTCGACACAGGACGCTAGCTCTCCCTTATTCCCTCCAGGAAGGAACGTAGGGGGGTTGTTTTTGGGGAGTAGGCTAGGAGACGATAGGTTCGCCGAACAAGGACGATAAAGGGGGTTAGGAGACGAATTCATAGTGGGGGAAATAAAAGTGAAAATAAAAACAAAAAAATAGTTGGGCTAATTGGGTTTTGACAAATTAAGGGAGTGGGTATGGACAGAGACCAGGCAAAGGCGATAGGTTGGGAGGGAGACAGTCAGGCAGGTCCGGCCCGCCTTCCGAGTGGCCAAATGCACACCGACTCTCCACGCACCTCCGTTTCAAGGCAAGAGGCTGCCATTCGTCGCTGGCTGTGTTCTTCGAGGCCTGTTGCCGGCCACTTCAATCTGCTGGCTGTTGCTGCAGGCTGTGCCGGTCGGATCGTCTGCTGCGTTGCTTCGAGGCCTGTGCGGCCACTTCGTCTGCCGGCTGTTTTTGTTGGCAGCGGCCCTTGTCATGCCATGCCTTGCCCTGCCCACTTTGCCATGATCCATGCTGCTGGCCCTCGTCATTTTACCCCATTCTGGTTTTGCATTCCCCCCCCCCTGTTCATTGCCATGTTGACCAGGACCACCGCGCCAACTGCCAGGACTGGCCCTGTTAGCAGCTACAACACGGGCCTGCAGTGGCGGCCGTGCACTCGTGTGTTTGATCCATGCAATCGTCACTGTTCATTGCATGTGTCACTTGGAGCTTGACACGGAGACTGCATTTGCGCAGCTCGTGCGCCGTTGTGTTCGCTGCGTCATTTCCGAGGGGAGGCTTGGACTGCGAGTGAGCAGCCGCCTGTTCCCTGTCACCGCATTTCATGAGCCAGAGACTCGCGTGCGAGCAGCCTGGCTCCCTGCTGACTTTTGTTTCTTCTTGCAGAGTCCATAGATCTGGGCATGGAATAGTGAATTAATAAGGTTAAGGTGTTAAGTTGTGTATTGGTATATGAGTGCGCCCCCGGCATGTGTGTCTTAGCGCCCGGCAAATTTATTTAAGTCGTTCCGTCTGAGTGGGTTTGTTTAGTTAGTTACTCAGCCCGTAGGTTATTTATTTTGGGGACACGAATACACTGAATGTCGCACTCAGGGGTCAAAGGTAAAACGTACTAGGGGAGACTTACACATGATGGCAACGAAAATTCGACGACTCGGGACGAGTCTGTAAAAGGGGAGGGGGTAGTGTTACGGCTGTGAAAATTCGCATCACATACAGGGTCCTCATGGTGAGATATATCGATAAGTTCATGTGTAAGTTAGCAACCCGTTGTTTAGAGGGAATATGTGTGATTTCCATTCGGGCTGCGACGCTTTAGTTAGCATTTTTCTTTTCTCTATCGTTATTTTGGATCCAACAACCTCAACCAACCAACGACAACGGAAAAAGAAACCCGCGCTAGTGCGCGGTTTGCGCACTCCCTCTGCGGTGCCCAAGGCTCGGCACGGGAAGGGGGCAGGGCAAAAAGCTCCTCCCCATTGTGGAGGCCCGGCGTGAGGCGGTCGAGTGGGGGCCACCCCCCTTGAGAGCCTTCTGGAAACGCCTCGAAGGGAAGGTGGAGCCGCGAACGGGCGGAGCCGGGGCGAAAGGGCGGAGCCCGCCTGGCAAAAGGCAACAGACGCGAGGCTAGTCTCTCTCTCTCTCTCTCTGATCGTGGCTCCATGTTGGGCTGTAGCTCTCTCCGAAAAAGGCACCAGCTCTCCTCCAAAAGGCTCAGATCTCTCTCGCTCTCTCTCAAAAAAAAGGCTGGTCTTCTCTTGGGTCTCGCTCCCAAAGCGCTCCCTTCCTGCCTCTTCTTCGTTCCAGCCTGCAGTGGCCGGCGCGGCCTGTTGGTGGGAGAACGCGGACGGAGGCGCCGCAGTGCGGCCTGTGGTGGACCTGCGCGTCTGGACGAGGGGTGCGGAGAGGGTTCGCCGGCTGGTGGGAGGCCGGAACAGGCGCGACCGCGCTGACGGTAAGTGGAGAGGAGGACTCGACAGTCCATGAGAAGTCATTCTTTTCTTTTCTTTTCGGGCTTTTGGTATGTGTGTTTGTGGTGCCAGTCTTGCAAAAGTAAAACCTGATAAGTGATGTGGCTGTAAATAATTGCCTTTATTCGGTCGTAGTGCTTTGCTTTTGGTCTATTTGGCCTTGCTTTGTTCACTATTTGATGCTTACGTGTGTGAAATAAAAGTGCTTGTTGTTGAAATGTTTCCCGTTTCGCTTCGTCTTTCCTTTGTTTGAATCTCCATCTTGCTCCGTAGGGATTGATAGTGGTTTAAAAACACCGGTAACCAATCTGAACGCGTCAAGGCGACGATAACTCCGCTCGGTTATCACTTTAGGCCGGGACGCGCGCTTAAAACGCGGTTCGTGTCGGAGTCGACCTGTGGCGTGTACAACCCCTCGGTAAGGTTAACCGTGCGAGACTTCGGTATACATCGACTTTCGGCGATTTTCAACCCTATTTCGGCGTGGGTAGAAAATGGGACTGGTTGTGGTTGAGGTTAAACACCCACCCATGACTAGCTCCTTGGCGATAGTTTTCCAGGAGGGTCAGCGACTGAATTGTCCGTTCCGGTGGCGACGCGTCGCGATTTGAGTTACGTGGCGATCGCACGCCGGACGGGCCAGAATTCGGTAACAATATATATATACTATATATATATATATAGTATATATATATATATATATATGTAGTATATAATGTAATATAAAAAATTATATAAATATGTAAATCTAAAATATAATATATATAAATAATATAAATACTGTATATATACTATAAATTAAATATAAATATATTAAATAAATAATATATAAGAAAAATATATAAAAGATATATATATATAAATATAAATAATATATAAATATAAATATATTAAATATAAAATAATAATAAATATATCGATATCAATAGATATATATAGAGAGAGAAGGTGCGGAACACTGAAACCAGCCAAGTTAACATGGTTGGGTTAGGAAGGGTTAATGGGGGTAATTACAGATAAAGGGTTTGGGATAGGGGATGACCTGAGGTGGCGGTGCACTGCCTGCTTGAAGCCTGGAGGAAAGTGGTGGGAAAAGACGGCCTCTGGAAGGCAGTTATTTCATACTCAGCTTTTATTCCTAATAAAAAGGACAGTCGAATAAAAAGACATTCAAAAGTTTTTTCGGTTTTGTAACAACCTGGGACCCTTGTAAACATCACAGTTTTTGCAAGTGCCCAAAACAATAGTGTTCATTGCAGCCACAGTGCATGTTAAATTGATGAGAGTTTTCCTCGGCTTTGTCTCTGTCCTGTCGTTCTCTCATACCTCTGCTTCTCCTCCCGTACTCTGCCTCTCCTCCTCGTACTCTGCCTTCTCTCAATAATCGTTCACTTCAGTTCAAACTGTCTTTCTTGTATTCTTGCCATTTTCTTAGCAATGTCAGTCAAGCTCAAGAAGTTTTCTTTCTTGCTGCAGAGGGAATGCAGGAGATGAAACAAAAGCATGTTGGAAAACTCACAGGCTATGACACGTACGAGATGGTTTGTCGTGAGCTATCCATTTAATACACATGTGTGGTGGGAGAAGGAGAAGAGAGTATGCTGGGGTTTGAGGGGAATAAAAGGTGAAACAACGTAAAATGAGAAAGGGTGAAACAACGAGGGGAAGTGTCGAGGAAAAATCCATCAATTTGAGGGTTAATAAAAATGCACAAACTCATCTGTATCTAAGTGTAAATTCCAACACTGCGGCGTTGGTGATGGACAAACTGATGATGGAGCGGAAAAAAACTGGCGATTGAGCAGCTGGATCGTTCTTCAGCAGTCTCATTAATAGCACGTTTATTATCTGCACCAAAGTGTCATATGCGTTATAATTTCATGAAACGGTCTTCCAAAAAAAAATTCTTTAAATTCCAGATAATTTAAAACAAAGCTCCATGTATGAACTAATTTAAAGAGACAATGCCCATGTAGTCATTGACTGAGTTGGCTGATTCAGATCTTTCAATTCACCCCCAAGGCAACTTAGTTAAACCAAAAATGTATAGAACTTAACTCCGAAAAAATAATATTCTGCTTGTTCGACAGAATGAGAGGTGGTATTTTTCTGAAGGTAAACAGAATTAATTTTTGGGATTATTTAATTCAGTGTAAGCTCAAAAGCAACTCTTTTTTCAGTTTAACCGGGATGATGCGATGTTCAATGGTTGATTGAGCCCGGACGATAGTGCATCCTTATTTAACTATCACTGTGGTGACTGTGTAGATAAGCTTGATCTACGTCGATAACACAAAATTTTCTGTCAGGCGATGCAAAGAAATTCTCAACTTTGACAGAATTGTTGTGTGTTGGTCAAGCTATACAGATCACGTAGAAAAGGTGCTAGGTCAGAGCAATTCATGCAGCATGTTTATATTGGAAGAAGGTTTGGGAGCTGGATTTAAAGATGTGCTGATTGTCAGTAGATCAATTGTCTCTGTTCAGTAGCTTGGGTCTTGTCTTGTAAGCGCTACATGTTTTGTAAAGTTGTGGTGGTGGGTATCAGTGGTGGTATTAGTTAATCCAGTGAAACTTTTCAAAGCACGAGACTTTTGCTCAGCAACCGAACACTGATGTTTAACTTATGGTTGTCTTTTACCAGTGTGGTGTAAATACGTATTGCGAATTCATCTGAGCAACAAGAACAGACTTCCCAATGTATCTGCATCAGTGTGGTCAATGTTCCCATGGTACTTGCAGATGACAGGACAAACCAGTCGTTGCTGTTGGTTGGTGGAGATGTTTTCACTGCCAGAGACTCATCCATGATTGGAACAACAGTTGCATCAGGGTGAGTTTGCATCCAGATATCCAAACAATCCTTTTGGTGAAGTAGCTTTGTGACATTGCCCATAGAAAGACGTACAACAAGGAACTAAATCACAGGGTGGCATTGTTGGATTTAGTTTGAAACAAGGTGCAGTGAAAAGTGGCTTTTAACAGCACAGCTTGAGCAGCAAGCTGACTGTCTGTCGTGACTTGGCAGGGAAGAACGATGTGAACATCCAGCATCACAAATTATGAAGCCAATTTTTGTAGCAGGATGACTCGATTAATGAAGATACAGGAACCTGTAAGGATCAATCAATCCTTTTTAGTGACTACGATAACTTGTTCTCTCGCATTGGGTATCTGCCT
>CM068959.1:114021176-114031233 GCA_035128595.1 Eptatretus atami
TTTTTTTTTTTTACTTGGAGAAAATATTTTTTTGGAAAGTATGTTGGTCTGTTGAATCTGTCTGTCTGTCATGCAATTTTTGGCCAGTTTTAATGCAATCGTTCTAAATTTTCTTTGTATGTCATTGACCAACCAAGGACAGCAACACTTAATTTTGGTGAAGAACCAAATTCAGTTCCGGATACGAGAATTTTTAAAGTGATTTTTCACCATTGAGAGATTGGACCAAAAACTATGTAGGCATGATATCTCTAAAAGTTGTGGATGACTTGCGACAAATCGAGGTGGAAGAGTTGGCTGAGGTGACAAGAAAATTCGATTTTGGTTAAGGTCCTGATTCAGATCTGACCTATCGGTGGGACACACTCGCCTCCAGCCCAAAACACTCAACCGATCCTTCTGAAATTTTTGAGATGAATGTTACCGACCTTGGAATGTTACCGACCATTGAAGTTTCGTAAAATTAGGTCGACCAAAAGGGTCGACATCGATGAATCTGCCAATTTGAGCCAAATTTTCTAAAATCCTCAAATTTCATCCAATTGAATGGAAATTTTGAAATTCGGCTCTGATAAAGAGATTCTGGAGGTAAAGGCATGTGTGAAAATGAAATAAAGCCACAAACTCTGGTGTCTCCAGGCATTTATAAGCATTGCAATGTATGCAACAATTTGTCGGTATGATGATCAGGCATTCTATGATATGAATGAGGAAAGTGAAATTTATCATAAATAAATCGTTGTGGCCTGTTCCAAGTCAAGGCAGTGCATAGCAGGCCAAAATCAATGGCGAATCAAATCCCCAGAGAGGTGACCAAGGATAATGTCGCCTTGATAAAGGATAATTAAATAAGGCCGTTAGTTATCTTCAAAAGGTGCATACATAAACCCAAACACCCAATTTTCATAATGCACGACCTTGGAGTTCCCTTCCTGTGCATGCAAAGTTTGGATTCGCACCCTTTCATGGTTTTGAAGTTATGGAGTAGACAGACGGACGGATGGACATACTGACATGTATTTTTGTAAATTTACATTGTGATTATATTGTCTGAAAGTGAGTTAAGATACGATAAATTACAGTGGTAATATGGAATCCTGTGACAAAAATCAATCGAGCTGTGCCTATTTATGGTTACCCTCCCCCATAATTTTGTTGGGAAAGTGGGGGCCATGTCTGCATCGAAATCTGCAATTTTCCCCAAGGTCGCCCAGGTTGCCACTTGTAAGACAAGCATATTTGAATTCCACAGACAGTGGAACCCATAAAACACCGAACCAAACTTTTGCACTCAAAAACTCAACTCCTGGACGACAAGAGCAGCCGAACACGTTTTTAGGACGTGTGACAACGAGAGTCTGAACTGATTCCAAAGGTCAGGGAATCCCGTCATGTTTGCTTCAAAATCATGTGTCCCTAACAAATCTCTCTTTGCACCCATCTTACCTCATCACAACCAACTGCTCCAGTCAACTGTGTCTTTTGCACCTGATAAGTTATTCAAGTTTCTTGCAACCCTTGACTCTGACTCTGCAAATGGACAGGATGACATCATCTCACCCGTGCTAAAATCCTGCTCTGCTAATCTTGCACTTCCTCTCTTTGCCCTTTTCACACTATCATTTACAATAGGTAATCTTCCATCTGCTTGGAAGTCAGCCAACATCACATAAAAAAGGTAAAAAAAAATGTCACCTGAACTACAAACCAATCACTTTTCTTCCAATCTTCAGCAAGGTCATGAAATCCATCATCACAGTTGACATAAAATCATGCCTGTTCTCCAACAGTCTCGAGTCAAATCATCAATTTGGATAAAGACCAGGTCAATTTGCCTTGGAGATGCTGCTTTCACTCTCCCAACAATGATTGGAGGCCTTTTTGGCAAAGAACATTATATCAGGGCCGTCAACTTGGGTTATACAGTGGGAGAACAAGTATTTGATACACTGCCGATTTTGCAGGTTTTCCCACTTACAAAGCACGTAGAGGTCTGTAATTTTTATCATAGGTACACTTCAACTGTGAAAGACGGAATCTAAAACAAAAATCCTGAAAACCACATTAATATTATTTTAAATAATTAATTGCATTTTATTGCATGAAATAAGTATTTGATACATCAGAAAAACAGAACTTAATATTTGGTACAGAACTTTGTTTGCAATTACAGAGATCAGATGTTTCCTGTAGTTCTTAACCAGGTTTGCACAGACTGCAGCAGGGATTTTGGCCCACTCCTCCATACAGATCTTCTCCAGATCCTTCAGGTTCGGGGCTGTCGCTGGGCAACACCAGACTTTCAGCTCCCTCCAAAGATTTTCTATTGGTTCAGGTCTGGAGACTGGCTCGGCCACTCCAGGACCTTGAGATGCTTCTTACGGAGCCACTCCTTAGTTGCCCTGGCTGTGTGTTTCGGGTCGTTGTCATGCTGGAAGACCGCCAGCCACGCCCCATCTTCAATGCTCTTGTTGAGGAAGGAGGTTGTTGGCCAAGATCTCGCGATACATGGCCCCATCCATCCTTCCCTCAATACGGTCAGTCGTCCTGTCCCCTTTGCAGAAAAGCATCCCCAAAGAATGATGTTTCACCACACATGCTTCACGGTTGGGATGGTGTTCTTGGGGTTGTAGTCATCCTTCTTCTTCCTCCAAACACGGCGAGTGGAGTTTAAACCAAAAGCTCTATTTTGGTCTCATCAGACCACATGACCTTCTCCCATTTCTCCTCTGGATCATCCAGATGGTCATTGGCAAACTTCAGACGGGCCTGGACATGCGCTGGCTTGAGCAGAGGGACCTTGCGTGCGCTGCAGGATTTTAATCCATGATGGCGTAGTGTATTAATTATGGTTTTCTTTGATACTGTGGTCCCAGCTCTCTCAGGTCATTGACCAGGTCCTGCCGTGTAGTTCTGGGCTGATCCCTCACCTTTCTCATGATCATTGAGGCTCCACGAGGTGAGATCTTGCATGAGCCCCAGACTGAGGGAGAATGACTGTTATCTTGAACTTCTTCCATTTTTCTAATAATTGCGCCAACAGTTGTTGCTTTCTCACGAAGCTGCTTGCCTATTGTCCTGTAGCCCATCCCAGCCTTGCGCAAGTCTACAATTTTGTCCCTGATGTCCTTAGACAGCTCTCTGGTCTTGCCCATTTTGGAGAGGTTGGAGTCTGATTGATTGAGGGTGGACAAGCTGTCTTTTATGCAGATAACGAGTTCAAACTGGTGCAGTTAATACAGGTAATGAGTGGAGAATGCGAGGGCTTCTTAAAGACAAAACTAACAGGTCTGTGAGAGCCGGAATTCTTACTGGTTGTCGGTGATCAAATACTTATTTCATGCAATAAAATGCAAATTAATTATTTAAAATCATACAATGTGGTTTTCAGGATTTTTGTTTTAGATTCCGTCTTTCACAGTTGAAGTGTACCTATGATAAAAATTACAGACCTCTACGTGCTTTGTAAGTGGAAAACCTGCAAAATCGGCAGTGTATCAAATACTTGTTCTCCCCACTGTATCTCAATATGGCCTGGCATCCTGCATTTCTCTCCAAACTGTCTGCCTCTCGAACCCCAGGCCAACTGCACTTTTGGATGACTGACTTCCTCCACTCTCGTGCAAACATGTGGCTCTCGACGGAATCCTTTCTTCTCCTTTCCCTGTCAAGGCTGGAATACTGCCATCGCAGTGTTCTCAGCACCATTTTATTCCTAATCTTCATTCATGACCGCACTGTCTCTTTGGAAAATCCTCATTTTCTCTTTGCTGATGACTCCACTCTGCCATGAGGTCCCTCATCCTTCTGAGACAGCAGCCTCTTCCCTCTCTTCAGACTTTGACAAATATCACAAACTGGTCAAACCTCTCTCACCCCCTTTCTCCCCCAAGGACCATTCCACAAACCCATCGACTTTCTCAACAACCCCTCTTGAAGTCACGCAAACTCTTGGGTCTCACTCTCAGCCAGCCATATTTCTAAGTTGACCTCCAAAACCAGACTGGACATCCTGCATTGTGCATAGTTCTCCCTTGGCATACCTGAGCTCCTATCCACCGACAACGATTTCATCCACAGCTTAATGGAGTGCTGCTCTCCCATCTGGGCTCGCTTCCCAGACTCACATCTTGCTCAGCTTGATGCTGTGGACACCAAGGCTTTCAAGATCATTGGAATCTCTCAAGATGAAGCCGAGTCGATGGGCCTATCACTTTGCCATCGCCAACAGGTCGGTGGTTTCTATCTTCCTCTGACTCATTTCTCGTCTTACACCCTCCACATGCTTACTCTCTCCCAGTTATACACAAGAAACATGCAGTGCCCCAGTTGACTCTCGTTGGTTATCACCATTTGTTTTTGAGGGGGTGTGAGGAAGTTCTCCGTGAACTCAAAATCTCCATGCCCTTTTGGTGAAGGATCATGATTCATGAACCAAACTGTGAAATGTCATTCTCGTCGTCTTGTTCCAAGGGCTCTTTTCAAAATCTTCACTTTTCCTCCGATGGCCTCCACTTTCCCAGAAATGATTTTTAAGGACTCAGTCAGGGTTTTTTTTAATCATTCCAGCAGCTTTGACGATCACTGGAATAATTTCAGATTTCTTCAATTTCCAAGTCCTCTTGACCTCATTTTACAGATCCTGGTATTTGTTCATGTGCCTGATTTTTATAGCATTTCGTCCGAAAGTCATTGGGAACTGAAACCACAATCAACAATGCTGACATTTCCATTTTGTGTTTGAGCACCACTTCCAGACGCAACGCTTTGTTTGTGATGTCGAAACTTGACGGGATAATTTTGTCATGCGTGAGCATTACGTGTTCATTTTCAAGGATTGGACTTGGTTTGCATCTCCATGATTGTTCTGGGACCGGGATGTTGAAATGTTTACAAATGTGCCAGAGGATTACTCAACAGACGGTCATGTCTTTCTGTGTATAGCTTTTCTGCCAGGAGTTGTTTTTACATCTTAAAAGGAGGTGACTAGTATACTCTGTTTCTACCCAACAAAACCTGCATTCGTCCGATTGGTTCAATCGTGCCATTCTCAAAAAGGCATTGGTGTGGAGTCCTTGATGTTGAGCATTTATGATGACTCGTTGTCCATCCCAATTAATTTGACCTTCTTTGCCATTCCAAGGAGCATTCCTTGTCGATCCCTGACAAGTCGAGCTCTATATAAAATCTTCCTGCACTTTTGTCATTCTTTTATCTGTTGGAATATATCTGCTGATATTTATTTTTGCAGTCTTTTTTTTTTTCTTTGCAATCATTGGGGCTGGGTTTGTTTCTGTTTTGTTTTATTGTGTCGTATCAATCATTTGCACCTTCTTTTTAAAGTTTGTTGCTCAATAGAGTAAGGATCCCTTTTCTGGTTTGTTTTCTTTCCTGTGTACAAATCTCATCCGAAAGTCTGTTGAGCTATTCATATCCTCCGCAAGCCCAACACACGGTCTTCTGTGCACTTGGTTAAACTCCATCACACCGTCTCCTCATTCTCGTCTTGGTGAGAACAACCTCAGTTTGCATTGGTTTTTGGAAAAGATCTTATGAATAGTTTGAAGTTTCCTTGTTTTGGTGTCTAAATTGTTGATCTCCAATGGTGACCAGTTTACAATTGCACAGCTATATTAAAATACCGGCACGGCAAGTTGGTTTATAGCTTTGGTTTTGCTTGAGAGAATACATTGGAGAGAGGGATGACTTCAGAATTCGTCATATTCTGCTTAGATACGCTTCGCTGATTATTTTGCACATTTTTTTGTGTTTAACCTGGAAGCCTTCTTCTGTTCCGAAGTATTTGAAGGATGTTTCATTTTCTAGTTCCTGTATTATTCCATTTTCAAGTTCCTGTATGCCCTTTTGTGTGGATCCTCATATTATGTCTCTTCAAATTGCCTTTATGAGAGAAACAATCATAACTTGTGGAGCATTTGTAATGTCACTCTCCTGTGTGGATCCTCAAATGTATTTTCAAATCGTCTTTTCGAGAGAAACCTACATCACAGATGGAGCATTTGTAAGGACGCTCTCCTGTGTGGATCCTCATATGTGCTTTCAAATCGCCTTTTCGAGAGAAACCTTTATCACATACGGAGCATTTGTAAGGACGCTCTCCTGTGTGGGTCCTCAGATGCATTTTCAAACCACTTTTACGAGACAAACCCTTGTCACATATGGAGCATTTGAAAGGACGCTCTCCTGTGTGGATCCTCATATGTGCATTCAAATGGCCTTGATAAGAGAAACCATAATTACATGTGGAACATTTGTAAGGATGCTCTCCTGTGTGGATCATCGTATGTGCATTCAAATGGCGTTTTTGAGAGAAACCATAATCACATGTGGAGCATTTGTAAGGACGCTCTCCTGTGTGGATCATCATATGTATTTTCAAATAGCCTTTTTGAGAGAAACCTTTATCACATGTGGAGCATTTGTAAGGACGCTCTCCTGTGTGGATCATCAAATGTTTCTTCAAATAGTCTTTTCGAGAGAAACCTTTTTCACATGTGGAGCATTTGTAAGGACGCTCTCCTGTGTGGATCCTCACATGCATTTTCAAATCGCGTTTTCGAGAGAAACCTTTATCACATATGGAGCAGTTGTAAGGACGCTCTCCTGTGTGGATCCTCGTATGTGACTTTAAATGGACTTTTTGAGAGAAACCTTTATCACATGTCGAACATTTGTGTGGGCGTTCTCCTCTGTGGGTCCTCATGTGTATTTTGATGTTTCTCGGTGAAGTAATATCCACACTGCATATATTACATTTATAATGCATTTGCCTTTCGATCACATTTTTGGGTTTGTTTAATGTAATATTGATCTTTGTGCTGTTTTCACCAGACGTGCACTTGTATTTTGAAGGTTGTGAGTCTTGTTCTTGGGATTGTTTCTTCAAAATAGACATCTTCTTCACTCTCAAGCTGCTCGTGGACCTCATCTGTCCAACTGGACTTCTTGTTCGTTCTTCAAAAACAAAGAACAAGATGTTATATTACCGTTTTTTTGTCAAACTGAAAATGCAAAATATTAAAAGATTTCAAAAAGTTTAGAAACCCTGAATTCAAAAGATTGAATGTTCATTTTGAGGGTTTCTGCTCACCTGTTGCAGAACAGTCAGGATTGCCATTTGTCAAATGAACATCAGAATTTTCCTTTACAGAAGCAGATCTTAAAGTTTCTGAGAAAGATAAACTTTTGTGTCTGGATTCCACATTTACAGGACAGACACATCTTAAAATAATGAAGGACATGAAGTTTGAAACACTGCAAATATAAATCTGGTCAATAGGTAGTGTGCAATGGATGTCACTTCCACTCCTTAATGTTGAACCTGAGGATCCTTAATGCTGCTGCTATTACAGGGGACAAAATCGAGGTGTTCGATACCAAAACGACGACACAACACACACAACACCACACACACGCACACACGCACACCAGGGGTCGGAGGCAAGAAGACCACGAGGGGGGAATCCATCTTAGGTTCCCACCAGACTTTCCGAAATTGCACAAATAATTTTGTGACACGGCGGGTCGCTACTCGACTGTGAATGCCAATAACTCGACCACGTGACTTTGGGTCCCCCATCTTATGAATACCATTTACGTAATCATCACATGATCTAATTACTGGGGACACCCTCGTTACGCCTTGTTCAAACTGGATCACCTCACCGGATCAAATGCAGCCGAGCGTAACTGCCCAATGACGTACCGTCATAGAGAAACAGATCGTCAGGGGATAACATCCCGGCTAAGCCAGAATAAGAACCATGCTGGACCAATGAAGTAAAAGATGAAAACGAGCTGGGAACATATGTCCAAGCATTTATTTACAATCAAGTGAGCAAAGGTATGTGGCACAGTAATTTGGGTTTATTGGTATGTGCAGCAGAGGATAGCAAGGATCCCCTTATCAATTGTACAATCCTAACTTATGCTTCGACAGGAGCCATCACATGCGCACGCACGCACACACGCATGCACGCACGCACGCACGCACCCGAGGAAGATTAGACAGCCAGAAAGACACAGCAGATGATGACAAACGGCCTCGCCATACCTGGCACGGTCGGCCGACCAACGCAACCCAGTACGCTTTGGGGGAGGTAGGAGGGAGAAATACTGGTGGTTTAAGGTGTGGGAGTGGAAGGTGTGGTGTTGTGCAATATGGGGGGTGCGGCGTCGTGCTTGAGGAAAATGGGATTGCGAGTTAGTAATGATGCTCTTTTTTGTGTCGAAAGGGGACGAGATATTGTGGAGCGAGTCTGCTGGTGCTGCGTGTGCCTCCGTGGGATGCTCCGCTTGAGTGTTGCCACCTCGAGAGTTGGCGCGATATCTCCAGGTTGATCACCTTGCCAGGGCTCGTGGCAACGTGCGCTCTGCACCAGTCCACCGGAATAAGCACGTGTCAGGCACACCAACTGCGAGTGAAGAGCCAGCGAAGGGTAGAGGCAATGAGGAGCAGCCAATGCTGAGCCAAGACAAGCAGAGAAGAAGGTGGCGCAGAGAAGAGGGAGCGGCTCCACCCTCCTCCTTTTATAAGCCCCAGGCCAAGGGTGGGGTGACAACCTGAAGTCGACGTGCTGTGACACAAATCCTGCTCCTCTATTGGGTCACAGAGGCCCGAGCCACGCCCTGCCAGGCTCTTGCGGCCGGAAATGGTCTCATTTGCACAACTGGCATGACACGGCCCGGAGCTCCTGACTCAACATAGTGCACAAGCTGGAAAAATGGCCCCAAACGTGCTCTGAGTGCAGTCTGAATGCTGAACAGCAATGCACACAACCACCCACGGGCTCACTCTCACGAGCCAAAATGCACACCCGGGCCCGTACCAAAAACTTATGGATCACCCTTCACATGACCTGTCCTCGCCACCCCGTCTTGCTGTGTTCTGGCGAAAGAAGGGTCGTGTCAATCCCGTGTGCTCACCTGGGACACTCCCGGTGAGATGGGTTTGGTGCTATTAATGCATGTTGCTTGTCCCCGGATCAGACAGTCCGAGTACAGCCCAAGTAGTGCAGCATGCTTCTGTTTCGTGGCAAATTGCAGATCTGTGACTTGCTGCAGGTATCATGTAAACCTGCACTAACCTGCTCCATGGTCGGGTTGGCGGCGACTCCACTGTCTCGCACACCAGATTTCCTGGTGAGGGTGGTGTTGGATATGGACACCCAGCAGGATTAAAAACACAACCTGTCAAAGGGTGGAGGAGCTCCTTGTGAGCCAACGGCCATCCATATCTAGTGCCCAACTGTGTCTGCAGACGTCCTCCTGCAATTGGGTTACTTCTTATTGGGAGGTTGGTGGCAGGCTTTGCACTCCGGCCACCGTAAAACCCTTCATTCCCCAAAACACAAAAACGCAAAGAAATCTGAAAACCCTCTCCATGGGATTATCTCCTGTGCAGCTTCCCTTCACAGGGCAGCTCACCGGATGACGGGATAAGGGCAAAGCCTTCGGGGCCCCCAATCTTTGATGAAAGGAGGGAAACCACGGGATAACATTCCCGGATCAGATTGCAAGAGAGAGTCGGAGTGGTCCTGAGTTGTAGTCCAACAGACGGTCGTCTCCTTTGGTGAACCTGAGGCAGTCCCTTCGGGTCGTATTGCATCCCGAAGTGTGTGGGTGCCTGGAATGTCCCATCCCGAAGAGAGGATGATCACTTGTGTCTGTTATCATCTGTCCTCAAGCATTTGGACATTGGTATTGGAGCACTCTCTGAGGTTTGGAGACCAGATTGCGGTGAGATCATGGCAGGTGGTTACTCCTACTATTGGACTGGTCGCTCTGATGGTTACTATGCCCAAGGGGTTGCTGTTGCTGTGTCCAATAAGAGAACTCCAATGATAATTGAGGTAACACCAGTCAACAAGCGTATTATGACACGAAGGATTTGTCACTCATTGGGTGTCATTTACCTGGTCTCTGTTTATGCTCCAAATGAGGTGAATGATCTCACCGTGAAGGACGCATTTTATGCCACGCTCGACTCTGTGGTTGATCAGTGCCCCAGGCGAGATACACTTCTCGTCTTGGGGGA
>CM068959.1:114104496-114126163 GCA_035128595.1 Eptatretus atami
AATGAACTCCCATGGGCCGCATGGTTTGCAATTCGAACTTTCTATACTGTTGTTACATAGATTGCAAAACTGAAACAAGCTTTGACAAAACACTTAACCCAAACTTCTACAATTAGCACAAAACATTCATGTGAGAGTTCTTGTTTTCTCATTGAAGCCAAGTTTCGCAACTGAGACAATCTGTTCCAAATTCAGCAATTATTACAGTAATAAAAACATTTCGTTTGTTAATGTAAAAGTGTGTAGGATTTACTCCAAAAAGTATGCAAAACAAAGTAGGTATGGTCATGCAGAAATGATCATGTGAAACTTTCCTTACATCTTTCTTTGCATAATGCGTTGTCCTAGAAAAAAATGTGGTGTGTGTGTGTTGTGTTGTGCTGTGCTTTGTCTGTGTTGAGATAACGTGATCTTTCTCGGGACATCCATTATTCAAAAAAAGATGAGATGCGTTCACATATCTAGTTCTTGTGCATGATCCCTATCTTATTTACAGTACTTTTTGATAATATGCCAAACATCCTTTTGCATTGTTAGTGCTCACTGGAGGCATTGTTTCGGTTTGTCGTGCCGTCCGCTGCTAATTTTCTTTTCTCCTACAACAGCTTATCCGAATGGACCACACAATTTTCACCATAGGTGCAAACAAAAATAAAAAAAAAAACTTTGTATTGTATTAGAATGTTTTAATGATAATTATGATGTCATAGGTCACGGTGGGCAGTCATGTTGGGAAATAAAGAAAATCAGTATAGTACCGCACGATATGGAATCCCCCCGCCATTGAATGAAAAACGTTCATACATATCTCCATATAATGGGAGGTAATTGGAACCAACACACCATTTTGGTCATCATCTCGAAAAAATTCCCCCAGGGGCGTGAGGAACGTAGGAACCAAAAAATAACTTGAATCAGATAAGCCGTTTCCATTTATTACAAAAATACATTTTTTCAAGTGCCGCCCCAGTCGCCATCTTAGGATCCGGCCACGACCCAAATATCAAGTAGGTTCTTCTTTCAGGCTACATGTGTGACCCAAATTTCAATCGACATATGGCGAAAAACTTTTTTGTCAAGATGCGCCCCCAGTCGCGCATCTTGAATCCGGCACGCCAAAATCAATAGGTTCTTCCTTTCAGGTGCTACAGACCCGAAGTCAAATCGATAGCACAGTTTATGATTATCGCACTCACAGCTATAAACTCTGGTTGACGCCGCCCCAGTCGCCATCTTGGATCCCCACCCCAAAATCAATAGCGGTTCTCCTGTTTCAGTGTGTTCATGTGTTACTCAATTTCAAATCGATATAGCGAACAGTTATATGATTATCGCCACTCACAGCTATAAATGTTACACCCGCCCCAGTCGGCCATCTTGGATCCGCCCACCCAAAATCAATAGGGTTTTCCTTCAGTGGTCATGCTGTACTCAAATTTCAAATCGATATGCGCAACAGTTTATTATATCGCACTCAACACTATAAATGTTCCACGCCTACGGACAGCACGGAGCCCCGCCCCTGGTGACAACAATATCCCCCTTCCCCACGCGGTGGGGATAAAACTTTGACCTCTATCTCCCAAAACCGCTCCATGGAAAAAAAATTACCTATAGTACGTGTCAATTACTCCCCATGGGAAATGTATCTTTTTTTTGACTGTCACAGCAGTGCTCTTTGCATAATTTATATGTCGAATGCTTTATCTATCAGTATCGAATTTTGAGGGTCTTCGAGTCTAAATTGTATGGGAGAAAAAATTGACGTCATTAGGTTCGCCCATAAATTGTTCTGCAGCCTTTTTTTTTTTTAACGCTAAGCCTTCATAAATCTTCAAACGGCTGAACAGAATCGATGTGAACTTTCAAAGAGCTATGATCGTTTATTTGTGAAGAACAAGAAGTTCTCCACCTATGATGTCATAGGCCGTCACTGGTTTGCAACTGATTTTTTTTGAAGAATAAAGCCTTTACAAATTCCTCTCCCAGAATGCCTTAACAGATCATTCAAGGAGAAACTTCAGCCCACATATTCCCCAAACCCCTTGGAGATACCAAAGTGTTCTGAAATTTAATGAGAGTCACATGGCTGGCAAGCCTTATGGATGAACAGAAAATTTTTAAAAATCATTTCTTTTGCCAACCAGCTTCATTCAATGACGTTAAAGTTTTACACAATACGATTCTAAGTCTATTGGAGAAATAATTTATTTAATTCAACTAGATCTGGTATCCAGATTAATCTCCGCAGCATCGTGATAAAATATTAATTATTACCATCCTCCACTCCAACCGAAGCAAGAAAAGAATTTCCTAATTTCGACCCCCTTCTCTTGGTTCCACACAACAGTCCTGTCTATCTGCTCTGAATGTCCGTGCAGACTATACTCACAAGGTATCATGCCACTATACTCTTCGCCATGGACGTCACGGATACTTCCAAACTACTATCGACAATCCAAAATGACAGAGGAGCGAACCATCGAACAAAAGAGTGAACTATTAGATTTGATCCTGAAGATCCAGAATCATATGTCCATTACAAATTTTTTAAAAGGTGATCTTCATCATGGAGAGATAGGACATCAAAAACGATATATAGCGTATTATCTCAAAAAGTATTAGGCCCGATACGCCTCTTGCACAGCATTACGTCCGAGGTAGTATCCTCTACGACCCCGTGTTGAATTGTTAATCAGGGATTTGTAAATGACACCCTGTACATGTATAAATGATTGTAAATAATTTGTGAGTGGAGCCATATTTGCGACGTCAAAGAGTGCCTCTTCTCGTTAAAAATGTTTTCTATTTCTTTACTTTTTTTAGAACAGCTATATATTGAGTTCTACTATTGATGTTAACAAATTTTTGTAGTACAAACTTTTCAGAGGGCTACATGTAATGCAGTACATCTTTATAAACAATTAATATTAACATTCTAAATAGTATACTTTATCAGAGGAATGACTAGCAAATACTCGTCCCCAGTGATGGGACAAGCTAGCCATAGGATGGCAAGAATAACCACAGAAGATGACAGTCGAGACTGGTGAATGATGCCTTTTGGTGTATCTGGGAAGAAATTACTATGTTATCAAACTCTTCTGATTTTCACTCACCATGTCTCCAAACCACAGAAAAAAGTCCTGAGCGAATCACTTTGGGGAAAATTTTTGACGGCATTTTGAAATTTTGTCGATATTTCGGCTATTTTTGCACAACGAGAATAAGGGTAAGAAAAAGGAAAATACTGATTTCTTTTTTTTTCTGGGATACTAGAGTACTGCAAGTTGGCTTATATATTAAACATAACATGTTTTATCCTACTATGACAAAATAATTTAGTTCTCACATAGACATCATATTAAAAATCCAAGATGGCCGCCAATATACGGGTTAAACCGAAGCTCCGCGGCCACACGGTCACGAGTCCAGACCGCCCTGGTAAAGACGGATATGTATAAGTACACGAAAATAAAGCTATTCTAACTCGTATTTATTCCTTCCTATTATGTATGCTTCTAGTTTCATCACAGACAAAGGTGCCATGCTCATCCATAGAGGGTCTAATTAAAGCATTCTCAAGGTGGCATAACGTGTTTGCAATCAACTGATTCAAACTTTATATAGGGCCAGAAACAAAAGAATGGATATATATATTATATATATAATATAATAATATAAAAACTGAGTAGTTCAAAGAATCCTTCGTGCACTTTATAGACATCATGTATAGTAATAGAACTGTTAATCTACTATTACTCAATACTGACGTAACGGGTTGTACGCAGTATAACTATAATCTGTTTACATTGTGTATTTATGGAATCAGTGTAACATGACTGAACTTGTGCCGTACTGCCATAAAGGGGCTGTCACACCTTGACGATTTAGCCAACCTATACCGATTTATGAAAAATTTGCCGAATACGCTGGCACACGTCTAATACGTTATGGGTAGGTTTTGTATACGTTAAGAGCACGCTGAAAAACACTAAAGAAGAGAGGATAGGAGGTTAGACACCTTAGACAATGTTTGTTCTTTGTTCCATCATATTTCTTTCATCTTTTTTTAATCTTTCTCCTGATTCATTCTCATTCTTGTCTTTCCTTTTTTGAATCTCTTTTACGTTATTTCTCTCTTCTTTGTCGATCTGTCGAGAAGTGAATTCTGCAAGAAAGTTTTCTGTAAGGCTCACTTTGCTGCGCCTGGATGGGTTTGAGGGCTGTGGAGTGGTCGCTGAAACCCAAATGAATCCCAATTCTCCTGATGACTCATCTTTGCTTTTTACTTATTTTGGTTCTTCTGATGACTCCAATTAAGTATTTGGTCTTCTATTTGATTTCTCAATTTACCACTGATATACATCTTGTGAGCAGAAAGAGGAATATGCAGCTGATATTCATTTGCGCAATATTACCGAATCGAACAACAATCCTCTTCGATTTCAACAGGATTGCCACACAACAGCAGGGGGATGAGGAATTCAGCATCTCTGATCCTGCTCACCTCACTGAAATTCAATGAAGTGCCTCTCTCCATTTTCTGAGGCACAGTACTATCTTTTGTGACTCAATCACTGCCACACCTCATCCTTAAGTTCTGGCCAAGTTAACAAGCTATATTTGATAGTTTACAAAATCTATCTTACTTTGTATTCAGAAATAATGCAGCACCTTTTGATTCAACATCTTGTCTGGTGACTGTGAGTGGAACCGGAATGTGGAGAAACTGGTCCAAAGCTAGTCTGTGGTGTGAAGAAGCAAAAGTACATCGTCACCAGTGACACCATTATCTCCTGATGTCTGCTTTGAGCATGTACACATTGATTTTGTCTGTCCTCCTTCAACATGTACTCACATGCGTTGACCATTTTACCAGGTGGCCGGAACCTATTCAATACCGACAGAGCGGCACAGACATAACAAGCAGTTGTTTGCGATGGGTTGCAGTGTTTGGTGCTCCATCTAATATCACCACTGAAGAGGATGACAGTTTGAGTCCACACTTTTCAAAATGCTGATCTGAGTTACTTGGAAGTGAACGTCCTGGAACTACCTCTTACCACCTCACTGCAAACAGGCTTGTTGAATGGTTCAATTGAGAACTTAATTCCTCACAACTAAATCCACATTGCTGATGGAAAAACTACAGTGGTGCTTTTAGGCATTCATACCATGATGAAAGCCGATCGAGTTTGCAGTGCAGCAGAGTTCGTTTTGGATCAACACTTCCTCTTCCTGGACAATTTGTTACCCCAACAACCATTCATATCAGTTTGGACAAGCAATTCTGGTGGACAGACTGTGGAGGACAATGTGAGTGACATCAACCCCCACCAGAGTTCAGCAGAGTTCCACACATCGACACCATGATCTTTGTATTGTGCCAATGTTTTTTTTGGTATACATTGTCGAGGCTCGTATGAGAGCAAACACACAATGCACAGCAAGGGGGGCATGAGACAAGAGGGTGAGAGAGAAAGGACAAACAGTGGGGAACAGAGACACTTGGAGATCTTGTGGAAGGAGAGGGATGGGGCAGGGAACACGGGGTATACACGATGGACATTACAGGACTTTCAGGAAGGAAAGCAGGGAATTTGAAGGAGGTGGGTTTGGGTAGATTATGTGGGTAGAAAAGATGGAGGTTGTGGATGGGGAAGATAAGAGGTGTGGTGAACAGCTGTTTTGAAGGCCTGGAGGGAAGAATGGGATTGAAGAGAGTGTGGGAGTTCATTCAAAGGCGGGGAAAAAGAGGAATAAAAGAGTGAAGGTGAGCAGTGATTCGAGATTTTGGTAGTTTTACAAGAAGGGGGTTGCTGGCAGACCTTGAGCGCCCTGCGGAAATATGGGAGAGGACATAGCGCAGACAGAGCAGGGAGGGGGGGGGGGGGGACACCAGTGAGGAGAGGGTAGAAGACAATAGACCATCGACCTACCTGCGGTGAGAGAGTGAGAGGTCAAAGACTCAGCCGCATCGCGGGAGATAACAAGGATTCTACATGCTTGGTTTACACAGCGTGATGCTGAGAAAGGTGAGAGGCAGGAGCACCAGCCCGGGGGAGAGGCAATACTCCATCAGACTGCAGACAAAGGCTTTTATGTGGTCAGGAGCTCAGGTGGCCCGAGGAATGACTTTGCACGATGGAGGATTCCAGTCGGCAACTGGAGAAGGAGGCCAGGTTAGAAATGTGGCTTTCAAGGAAAGATCATTTTGTATGCGACGACACTGTCAGGGCTTCTCCACAACTTCCCGACTGGGGCCCTGTTGAGTGATTACCAGGCACCCAGTATTTCATCCGAGATTTTAATGTCCGAAAATATCAGTTTTGACAACTCAAGGTTGCCTACACAGAAAGAGTCTGATTGAACTCATCCTCCTGCAGAGCAAACCAAACTCAGGAACATCATCTCAGCTGTTTCTAATCAGCCCACACAAAACGCACCGAGTTCAGCCCAATCGACATCTGCATCAGACATGAGGAAAACTCGTAGCAGCAGACATGTTCATTGGCTTAAAATAATTGTGCAGACAATTTTATTAGGGCTGAAGTTTCAGTAATCGATAGTTTATTTCGTCATTGATCCAGTTGGGAGATCGTGTGGTGTCTCGTTAATTTTTTTCTTTAACATTTGCTAATATTGAAATCAGATCGTGATAAATAAAGGAAACTCATGAATATCACTGACCAATCCATGGAGTCATGCCTGAGAGCCAATGTGTGATGTGGACACAGCTTTGTTCCAGAGCTAGTTTCATGACACGACCAGCTTGAGGTGCCCTTTTCCACGCAGAACATTCTTCGTTCATTTCAGGAGTGACACAGAATGTCAATATTTAATTGTGACAAATTCCACAGCACCACAACATTGAGTGAAATGGATTTTGTTTCCTGGGTGAGAAACCATAACCACAATGTACAAACACTCTTAATTTTGCATTCCATGCCATCTTGAGTCTCGGGGTCTCAACCACAAAGTAATCCATTGTTCTTTGGAAGCGCTGGAGCAATGATAAATGATTTTTCATCAAACTGACTTCATTTAAAGGAAGCAAATTGAGTTTTAACTGTGTGAGTTTTCTTTTGTACTGGTTTTAAACACCATTTCAGAAAGACCACAGCAAAAGGGAACATCACCACATGTCCATCAAGCAGGGCCTCAGTGATGAAGTATACACAGCAATTTAAAATTCTCACTGATATCAACACAGCATGTCTATTTTGTTGCAGAGGGAGCCAACATGAGCAAGGATGGTGGTAAGGACAGATGAGCTTTGCACTCTGCTCTCGTTGATTTTCGAACCGCAAAAACCTCGATTAGAATCTCACTGACAATACGACCGATCAAATTGAACACAAATTCACATCAGACTCCAACTCACCACAGTTATATTGACTCAGTAAAAGTTCCCTCCTGTTGTAGATTCATGACACACTGAAAAAAACAAAGAAGAAAAAACAATGTGAACACGCACAGCCGTGTTGTCGTAGGTTGGCACATATTCATTGTATCCATCCTCCGCGAGTATCGAACGTGAGGCACTGCATTAGCATGCCCAGTCATCTTTGGCTTCCACCACAGCATATAACAAGACAAATAAAGCCCGATACCTTGCTGAGGATGTCCGACCAACGTGCCGGTTTTGATGTGGTTGGTCAGATTCGTACCAGGAAACTGCGATGGCCCGATGACATCAACAGTAATTGAGTATTACATACTTGGTAATTGCAATAGTTTTGAAGAATTGTTCCACAAATGAAGAGTGGGTTTGTCCTGAGAGTCCATATTAAACAGAAAAAAGAGCATTTAGAGTTTGCAGCCCTCACCAGGACTTGTTTTGTGTGGTGTGTTTTGTGTTGGTGTTTTTTTCTGGTGTGTGACGTAATTAATAAAAGACATAATTAGAACTGCCACTTCACAACTGCTGGCAGTGATCACCGGGTACCAATATCCCGCTTTGATTGGACACCTGACCATTACCCATGCAATTTTTCATCATTACTTAATTAAATTTACAATCCGATTGAAATAAATTAAATTCAAATCAATGGAAGACCAAATAGGTACATTTCTGCATTGGAGCATCAGAAGGAACCCGATCAAGCAAAAGCAAAGATGAAGTCATCAGGGAGGAACTGGATAGGATTCACATTTCAGTTTGCTCCTCCTCTACCTCAATCCCATCCAAGCACAGCAGGTAAGCCTTTAAAAAAAAAAAAAACCCAATTAAAAAATTAAATTCTGGCTGCCAGACCTGTGTCCCAATCAAGTTGTCACCACGAGATCACAATTGTGAAGTTTCACGTCAATCGATTAGCGGTTCCAGAGAAAGTATTATTTAATATTTTCTTAAATCCAATATGGCTGCCAAACCATGTGACATCAATCATCAATCATAATATAATGGCGTAAGCCTGGACTTTCAAACACACTTTTCTCTGAACATATTCGGTTCATACTTCCGAAATCTTCACATTATGTTGTTCCATGTATTTACACAGGTGATAGCGGATTCAAAAAATCGAATATTAATGGAATCTTCAAAGAGGGAATCGATGATGTCACAATTAGCAGCATTCGGCAGCAAACCGACAGCAGGTCCCAGACGACATACTTTACTTAATAGTTCATGAGTTCAGGAAGTTTGTTCAACTCAGCAGTTTGACTTTTATCTGGCATGTTGTAAATCTGGATGGAGGTTATAGAGAAATGATGAATATGTCACATCGTTTGTGTTAGTCATCCGGCACGATGTGTCAAGGCCAACAATCTAAAGCGACCGGTCTCAAACGCTACCATACGCACCCAGACACGCACCAATATGAACTGAGCTGATGAATGCTGCGCAAAATATCCAAAGAAACTACCGTAACCGAGTATTGCGATCCGTCCTGTCCCCCATACCCATCCTATACCTGAGGGAACATCAATGTTAAGTTTCCCCTTGATCAGTCCAGCTGTTCTGGAGAAGATTTTTTAATGTTTTAGGGTAAATCCAATATGGCTGCAAACCATGTGACCGATTACATCATACGTGGGAACCATTTGTTCCTCATGAATAGGCAGTCATATGTGCAAAATTTCGTCTCGATTTGTTCAGCCATTTCAGAGATGATTTTTGAAGGTTAAAAAAAAAAAGGCTGCCAAACCAAATCATCAAATTTTTTCCAACATGGTTGCTCACAACGTGACTGTGACGTCACAATTATTAAAACATTCTACATGAGCAGTCCGCACAATGGTGAAAAATTCGTCTCAATCCGACAAGAAGTTGTGGAGGTAAATATGAAAGTTCCGAGCAGATAAACAAACAAACGGACCCAAATGCAATACCTCTCTCCTTCGATGAGCATAATTACAAGCCCCCATTTAGTTGTCCTTTCTGACATGTGGGAAATTGCAGTGAATAGGTCTTGCCCTTATGAACAGATTAAACAAGAAGGGAACTGGGTGGAGCGCAAACCTCCCCCAAACTGATTAGTTTAGATTTTGGATCCACGAAAAGGCCACATCTGGATTCGACCTGAACCAACATCGAATCAGCTTGTTCTCGTCACCCACCAACTCATCCACAACTTTTTGAGACATCCTGCGCACCAATCAACAGAGCTGAAACACAACCTCTGTCACCTTTGATGGGGAAGGTAATGAACTGTTGTTATTTATAGGCAAAGAAGCTGTGAAACATCCAAAGGCTTTTTTCATAAATGAACATGGCTGAAGAATGGCCTGGAGGTCCACACACTCGTATATGAGCCATCCAGCCAGGGTCTGAATTTCGGACCAGCTTCAACTATCGATTGTGCTTTGCAGGCAGGGAGAGGCTTCCATGTGTGCTGTCCTTCGGATGGAAGTCAAACTGGGCATCCATCCACTAACAATAGTTGGTGAAGCGTGATGATCTCACGGTGTCCTTCGCAAAAAGAAGGTGACCTATCGCTGCACCACGAAACAAGTTACAAATTCTTGGCCTCACCTAATGGGGGCACTGCAACAGTAGCATAATCGTGGTTCCAGCAAAACTACAACCAGTAGCCAAAGGCTGCCTTCAAAATAAGTAAATGAATGAGTGAGTGAATGAACACAGCTGCGTCTCTTCATTGGCTCTTGCATTCTTCCCTGCTAAACTTGATGTTGCAGGATTGGTTGCTGTGGTTGCAGTTCCAGACTTGGATGGGGAGGACATCTTGCAGTTCAAAAAAAATTTGAAAAATTGCTTGAAAAATAGTTGGAGAGCCAAACATAGTTCTGCTGAACCATGTTTTATCTGTGTCGTAACCTTCAGGTACACGGATACATTCTGTTTTTGATCAACATGCGACCAAAATTGGTTATCATGTGCCATTACATATTCCAAAACCACAGAGAGAGCACTTCTGATATTTGGACTTTCTTATGCTGAAACTCTTCTATATTCAAGTTTCATAATAAACAGTCTTCTTATTATAACAATTTCAAAATATTCACGTTCTCCCAATATTCTATTCGAGCAGGTACCCACAACTTCAAGTAATGTAAAATGTTTGATTCACAATACTATGCAAACAACAGTCAAATGTATACAATAATTCTGAAGTTCATATTATACAGCTTTGTGCTCTCAAAAGATGCTGCAAAAACCATCCGGCACACACCCCAAGTTCTCAACTCCCCGGCCCCAAGTCTTCAACCCCGCCCCCTCCCCCCCCCACCAGCCCCAAGTCTTCAACTCCCCCATGTGATTTGCCAAGAAAGATCATGGCTGATCATGAGAGAACTTCATCAAGAGTATGATGAAGAAAGTAGAGGGGAGGGTTTGCCAGTTGGTCCATTTGGAGCGAGATAGTCGGAGTGGGAGATTTGTCAGGATTGAAAGACATATTCAAGTGTTTGACCAGCTTGTGAGCTTTTTTCAAGGTCTGAGAGAATGAAAGAGGTTGCAGCTGTCTGTATGAAGGATGAGAATGTCATGGCACAGGGTAGAGTCATCAGGAAATCGATGAAGGGGATTTTACAGAGTCGAAGAGATCATTCTGGATTCCGGTGAGTGCCACACGTTGACTGCGAGGGTAGATGAAGTCAGGAAGGCATGTGTGGAGTTGGCCTTGGACGTCATAAACAGAGAGTTTGGAGAGTAAAGAAGGATGCCAGAGTGAATCCAAAGCACTATGTGTACAGAGAGATGATCCTGATCTCATGTCTGATATTGAAGGCCTCCATCCATTGTTGGGTGATCCATTGTTCAGTAGTCCAAGGCAGAGGGACCTGTTCTGAATCCAAATTGATCCGAGAGGAGGCTGTTGAGAAAAAGCTTTGATATTATGTCACATGCGATGATGGATCTATGACCTTGCTTATGATTGGAAGTGAGCTCGAGTTCAGGGGTTCGGCTTTTGCCCTTTTTACGCAATGCGGTGATATTAGCTGATTTTCAGGAGATAGAAGGTGACCTCAGGCAAATGATAGGGTGAAGAGGGGAGAAAGAGGATGTGCAACAGCCAGGAGAGGAAACCACTTTATATTTTTTTGAGTGCAAAAGTTTGGTTAGGTGTTTTGGGGTAACAACGACTGGGGAATCCAAATATGCTTTTCTTATGAGCTGCAACCCAGCGATCAAGGTGAAAATTGCACATTTCTATGTGCATCTGCCCCCGTTTTACCAACAAAATTGTGGTGTTGGCAAACACAAATGGGCTGAACTCGATTTATTTTTTATCATAGGATGACAAATTACCCCAATAATTGATCGTATCTAAACCCTCCTTCAGACGATGTAATCACTTTCTCAATTACGTCACCAATTCGTTCATTAAAGGTCACAAAGTCACAAAATTCGGACTGCTGAAATTGGTGCAATACAGAAATTTCAACATAAAATAGATTATTGATATATTCACAAATTCCAACAGCTATATTTTCTGAGGAAAGAAAAGAAAACATTTCGAATGGATTAGATCATTGTAAAGAGCTTGACACACATAAATTCTCAAGTCAGAATTGAAATGTAACTGCAGGCGATAGGAATAACAGTATACAGAACTGGTATGGCAATCACAATAATCAAAACTAAAATGGTTGGCCTATTCATCATAAGACCATAAATTACCCCTCAAAATGATTGAATTTGTACCTTGTTTTACCTCTGCCACTGAAGGTGGATGGAGGTTATCTTTTTCACCGCCTGTCTGATTGTTACTTTTTTTTTTTTTTTTCGCTAAGTGTTTTGATCGGTTTGGTTAGTGTTTGCCAAGTATGTTGGTCTTTTGCATTTGTCTGTCTGTCTGTCTGTTGCACAATTTTCGGCCACAGTTTTAAAGCAATCTTCTGATTTTTTTGTGTATGTAGTTGACTGGCCAAGGACAACAACGCTTAATTTTGGTGAAGATCCGATTCCGGATCTGAGAATTGTTTAAGCCGGGCCAAAAACTATGTATGAATGATATCTCAATAGTTGGCGACGACTTGTGATAAAACAAGGTGGAAGAGTTGGCAAGGTGACAAGAACAGCCCCATGCGATTTTGGTTAAGGTCCGGATTCAGATCTGACCTATCGGTGGGACACACTCGCCTCCAGCCAAACCACTCAACCGATCGTTCTGAAATATTTCGGAGATTAATGTCACTGACCTTGGAATGGTCCCGCATTGAAGTTTCGTAAAATTAGGTCGACCAAAAGGGTCGACATCGACGAATCTGACAATTTGAGCCAAATTTTCTAAATCCTCAAATTTCATCCAATTGACTGGAAATTTGAAATTTGGCTGAGATCAAGAGATTCTGGAGGTTATGACGTGTGAAAATGAAGTAAAGCCACAAACTCTGGTGTCTCCAGGCATTTATAAGCATTGCAATGTATCCATCAATTTGTCGGTATGATGATCAGGCATTCGATGATATGAATGAGGAAAGTGAAATTATATCATAAAGAAATCGTTGCGGCCTGTTCCAAGTCAAGGCATTGCAGAGCAGGCAAAATCAATGGCGAATCAAAACCCATCGAGGTGACCAACGATAATGCCGCCTTGATAAAGTGTAATTAAATAAGGCCGTAAGTTATTCTTCAAAAGGTGTATAAATTAACCCAAACACCCAATTTTCATAATGCTCGACTTGGAGTTCCCTTCATGTGCATGCAAAGTTTGGAGTCGCAATGTTTCATGGTTTTGAAGTTATGGAGGAGACAGACGACGGAGGACGGATGGACAAACACTGACATGTATTTTTGTAGATTTACATTGTGATTATGTTGTCTGAAAGAGAGTTAAGATACGATAAATTACAGTGGTAATATGGAATCCTGTAACAAAATCAATCGAGCTTTGCCTATTTCTCCCGTCCAAAGGCAAAACCTAGTAACTAATTTTTTGATCAAACTGAGCTAATATTAACTTTGGAGTTACTAGATTATAGGCTTCATGTTAGTGCATAAGTTATTGTAATTGTTCCCTACGTAAGCTTGTACGCTCTGGCAGGACCTAGCAACTCCTACAGAATTCGGTAAATACCACAAAAACCTAGTATCTCAATGGACCATCTGATGCACGCTTTAGTCACATCACATCGAAATGGCAGCGCTCTAACATCTGTAAAGGAATAATCAAATCTTCTCGAATGGATACGGCTTTAATTATATAAATGCAGTTTTTCTTTATTTTCTCAAAATCAATTAGAAGTGAGTTACTAGGTTCTGCCTTTGGACGGGAGTTTATGGTTGCCCTACCCCATTATTTTGTTGGGAAAGTGGGGGCATGGCTGCATCGAAATCTGCAAATTTCACCAAGGTCGCCCAGGTTGCCGCTTGAAAGACAAGCATATTTGAATTCCGGCAAGTGTTACCATAAAACACCGAACCAAACTTTTGCACTGAAAACTCAACTCCTGGATTACAAGAGCAGCAGAGCAGGTTTTTAGGACGTGTGACAATGAGAGTCTGAACTGATTCCAAAGATCATGGAATCCATCATGTTTGCTTCAAAATCTTGTGTCCCTAAACACTCTCTTTGCACCCACCTTACCGAATCACAACCAACTGCTCTGTCTTCTGTGTCTTTTGCACCTGATAAGTTATTGAAGTTTCTTGCAACCTTGACTCTGCAAATGGACTGGACGGCATCAGCTCACGTGTCCTAAAAACCTGCTCTTCTGCTCTTGCACGTCATCTCTTTGCCCTTTTCACACATCATTTACAATAGGTAATCTTCTATCTCCTTGGAAGTCAGCCAACATCACATAAAAAAGGCACAAAAAATGGATTCCCTGAACTACAAACCAATCACCTTGCTTCCAATTTTCAGCAATGTCATGAAATCCAATCACAGTTGACATAAAATCATCCCTTTTCTCCAACATCTCAACTCAAATAATCAATTTGGATAAAGACAGGTCAATTTGCCTTGGAGATGCTGCTTTCACTCTCCCACAATGATTGAGGCCTTTTGGCAAAGAACATGATATCAGGGCTGTCTCTTTGGGTATATCTCGAGCTTTCAATATGGCCTGGCATCCTGCATTTCTCTCCAAACTGTCTGCCTCTCAAATCCAGGCCACTGCACTTTTTGATGACTGACTTCCTCCACTCTGGTGCAAACATGTGGCTCTCGACAGAATCCTTTCTTCTCCTTTCCCTGTCAAGGCTGGAATACCGCCATCACAGTGTTCTCAGCACCATTTTATTCCGAATCTTCATTAATGACCCCACTGTCTCTCTGGAAAATCCTCATTTTCTCTTTGCTGATGACTCCACTCTGCCATGACGACCCTATCCTTCTGACAGACAGCAGCCTCTTCCCTCTCTTTAGACTTTGACAAAAATCACAAACTGGTCAAACATCTCTCTCACCCCTCTCTCCCCAAGGACTATGCCACAAACCCATCTACTTTCTCAACCTCCTCTCTTGAAGTGACGCAAACTCTTGGTCTCCTCTCAGCCAGCCACATTTCTAAGTTGGCCTCCAAAACCAGACTGGACATCCTGCATTGTGCATAGTTCTCCTTGGCACACCTGAGCTCCTATCCACTGACAACGATTTCATCCACAGCTTAATGGAGTGCTGCTCTCCATCTGGGCAAGCTCCCTGACTCACATCTTGCTCAGCTTGATGCTGTGGTAAACAAGGCTTTCAAGATCATTGGAATTCTCACGATGAGCAGAGTTGATGGGCCTATCACTTTGCCATTGCCAACAGGTCGGTGGTTTCTATCTTCCTCTGACTCATTTCTGGTCTTGCACCTTCGACATGCTTCCTCTCTCCCAGTTATAGACAAGAAACATGCAGTGCACCAGTTGACTCTCGTTGGTTATCACCATTTGGATTTGAGGTGGTGGAGGAAGTTCTCCGAGAACTCAAAATCTCCATGCCCGATTGGTAAAGGATCATGATTCATTAACCAAACTGTGAAATGTCATTCTCATCAACTCGTTCCAAGGGCTCTTTTCAAAATCTTCACTGTACCTCCGATGACCTCCACTTTCCCTGAAATGATTTTTAAGGACTCAGTCAGGGGTTTTTTTATTATCATTCCTGCAGCTCTGACTATCTCTGGAATAATTTCAGATTTCTTCAATTTCCAAGTCCTCTTGACCTCATTTTACAGATCCTGGTATTTGTTCATGTTCCTGATTTTTGTTGCATCGAGTCAAAAAGTCATTGGGAACTGAAACCACAATCAACAATGCTGACTTTCCCTTTTGTGTTTGAGCATCATTTCCAGACGCAACGCTTTGTTTGTGATGTCGACACTTGACGGGATAATTTTGTCATACTTGAGCATTTCGTGTTGATTTTCAAGGATCGGACTGTTTTCCATTTCCATGATTGTTCCGGGACCGGGATGTTGAAATGTTTACAAATGTGCCAGTGGATTACTCAACAGACGCGTCATGTCTTTCTGTGTCCAGCTTTTCTGCCAGGAGTTGCTTTTACATCCCAAAAGGAGGCGACTGGTACACTCTGTTTACCCCACAAAACCTGCATTTGTCCGATTGATTCAATCGTGCCATTCTCCAAAAGGCATTGGTGTAGAGTCCTTGATGTTGAGCATTTATGATGACTCGTTCTCCATCCCAATTAATTTGACCTACTTTTCCATTCCAAGGAGCATTCCTTGTTGATCCCTGTCTGTCAAGCTCTATTTAAAATCTTCCTGCACTTTTGCCATTCTCACATTTGTTGGAGTATATCTGCTGTTATTTATTTTTGCAATCTTTCTTTTTTTTTCTTTTCTTTGCAATCAGTGGGGCTGGGTTTGTTTCTGTTTTGTTTTCCTGTGCCGTATCCATCAATTGCACTTCTTTTTAAAGTTTGTTGCTCAATGGAGTAAGGATCCCTTTTCTGGTTTGTTTTCTTGCCGTGAACAAATCTCATCCAAAAGTCTGTTGAGCTATTCACATCCTCGCTCGTCCGACAAACGGTGTTCTGTGCACTTGGTTAAACTCCATCACACCGTCTCCTCATTCTCGTCTTGGTGACTATAACCTCGGTTTGCATTGGTATTTGGAAAAGATCTTATGAATAGTTCGAAGTTTTCTTGTTTTGGTGTCTAAATTGTTGATCTCTAATAGTGACCAGTTTATAATTGCACGCTATATGAGAATACCAGCACTGCAAGTTGGTTTATAGCTTTGGTTTTGTTGTAGGGAAGAGATTGAAGAGAGGGATGACTTCAGAATTAGTCTAATTCTGCGAAGATACCTCTCACTGATTATTTTGCACATTTTTTTTTTGCGTTTACCTGGAAACCTTCTTCTGTTCCGAAGTATTTGAAGGATGCTTCATTTTCTAGTTCCTGTATTATTCACTTTCTAGTTCCTGTATGCCCTTTTCTGTGGATCCTCATATGTATCTTCAAATTGCCTTTTTGAGAGAAACCTTCATCACACATGGAGCATTGTAAGGTCGCTCTCCTGTGTGGGTCCTCATATGTATCTTCAAATGGCCTTTTTGAGAGAAACCTTCATCACAGTTGAGCATTTGTAAGGTCGCTCTCCTGTGTGGATCCTCGAATGTGTATTTAAATGGCCTTTTCGACAGAAACTTTTATCACATATGGAGCATTTGTAAGGACGCTCTCCTGTGTGGATCCTCGCATGTATTTTCAATCTACCTTTTCCAGGGAAACCTTTATCACATACGGAGCATTTGTAAGGACGCTCTCCTGTGTGGATCCTCACATGCATTTCCAAATTGCCTTTTCGGGAGAAACCTTTATCACACATGGAGCATTTGTGAGGACGCTCTCCTGTGTGGGTCCTCGAATGTGTAGTTAAAGAGCTTTTTCGATAGAAAGCTTATCACATACAGAGCATTTGTAAGGACGCTCTCCTGTGTGGATCCTTACATGCATTTTCAAATAGCCTTTTCGAGAGAAACCTTTATCACATGTGGAGCATTCGTAAGGACGCTCTCCTGTGTGGGTCATCATGTGTATTTCAAACTGCTTTTATGAAAGAAACCTTTATCACATATGGAGCATTTATCAGGAAGCTCTCCTGCATGGATCCTCAGATGCCTTTTCAAACTGCTGCATTTATGAAAGAAATCTTTATCACATGTGGAGCATTTGTAACGAAGCTCTCCTGTATGGATCCTCGAATGTGCTTTTAAATGGCCTTTTTGAGAGAAACCTTTACCACATATGGAGCATTTGTCAGGACGCTCTCCAGTATGGGTCCTCAGATGCATTTTCAAACTGCTTTTACGAGAGAAATATTTATCACATGTGGAACATTTGTGTGGGCGTTCTCTCTGTGGGGTCCTCATGTGTATTTTGATGTTTCTTGGTGAAGTAAATTCCACACTGCATATATTACACTTATAATGCATTTGCCTTTCGATCCACATTTTTGGGTTTGTTTAATTTAATATTGATCTTTGTGCTGTTTTCACCAGACGTGCACTTGTATTTTGAAAGTTGTGCGTCTTGTTCTTGGGATTGTTTCTTCAAAATGGACATCTTCTTCACTCTCAAGCTGTTCCTTATCTGTCCAACTGGACTTCTTGTTTGTTCTTCAAAACAAAGAACAAGATGTTATTTTTACCTTTTTTTGGTCAAACTGCAAATGCAAAATATTAAAAGATTTCAAAAATTTGAGAAACCTTGAAATCAAAAGATTGAATGTTCTTTTTGAGGATTTCTGCTCACCTGTTGCAGAACAGACAGGACGACCATTTATCAAATGAACATCTGAAACTTTCTTTGCAGAAGTAGATCTTAAAGTTTCTGAGAAAGATAAACCTTTGTGTCGTCTGGATCCACATTTACAGGACAATCATCTGAAATAATGAAGGACATGAAGTTAAAAAACTGCAAATATAAATCTGGTCAATGGGTAGTATGCTATGGATGTCACTTCCACTCCTTAATGTTGAGCCTGAAGGCTCCTTAATGCTGCCGCTATTACAGGGGACAAACCGAGGTGTTTGATACCAAAACGACAAACACACACACACACAGTTGCGGACCCGGCATCGGGGGCAAGAAGACGACGAGGGGGAAGCCACCTTAGGTTCCCACCAGACTCTCCGGAATTGTACAAATAATTCGTGACACGGCGGGTCGCTACTTGACTGTGAATGCCAATAACTCGACCACGTGACTTGGGTCCTCCATCTTATGAATACCATTTACGTAATAATCACGTGATCTAATTACTGGGGGACACACCCTCGTTACGCCTTGTTCAAACTGGATCACTCACCGGATCAAATGCAGCCGAGCGAACTGCCCAATGATGTACCGTCATAGGAAACAGATCGTACAGGGATAACATCCAAGCTAAGCCAGAATAAGAACCATGCAAGACCAATGAAGTAAAAGATGAAAACGAGCTGGGAACATATGTCCAAGCATTTATTTACAATCAAGTGAGCAAAGGTATGTGGCACAGTAATTTGGGTTTATTGGTATGTGCAGCAGAGGATAGCAAGGAATTTGTGGGTTGCGACAAAATGCAAGCGATTTACAAAAGCAAACAGAGCAGACTCATTCCGTTATCAATTCACGCAGGCACGCACTCACACACCCGAGGAAGATTGACAGCCAGAAAGAGACACAGCAGATGAGGACAAACAGCCTCGCCATACCTGGCACGGTCGGCCGACCAACGCAACCAGTACGCTTCGGGGAGGTAGGAGGGAGAAATACTGGTGGTCTCAGGTGTGGGAGTGGAAGGTGTGGTGTTGTGCAATATGGGGGGGGGTGTGGTGTCGTGCTTGAGGAAAATGGATTCCCCATTGGGACCATACTCTGTACAGAGCGTTGGTGCTGCAGAAGCAGTCTCCTTGGCTATTGGGTACAATCTTGGAGGGTCGCCACTCCGACGCAGGACACTCGAATGACTCAGTCATCCCGCAAGCTGGTATCATTTTGCTGACCTCGGAAGGATGGCAGGCTGAGTCAACCCCCTGGTGAATTAATTCAGTGGGAAACGAGGCTTGACCTCAGGACCCTAGGATCCCAAGCAGCCACCTAACCACTGAGCCAACACCAGGCATACAACATGGGATTGCGGGTTAGTAATGATGCTCTTTTGTGTGTCCAAAGGGGACGAGATATTGTGAAGCATGTCTGCTGGTGTAGCATGTACCTCCGTGTGATGCCACCTCGAGTGTTGCCCGTTATCTCAGGTTAATCACTCCAGGTGTACCTCCATGGAGTGTTGCCACATCGAGAGTTGTCGCGTTACTTCCAGGTTAATCACTCAGGTGTACCTCCATGTGAGTGTTGCCACCTCGAGAGTTTGTGCGTTATCTCCAGGTTAATCACTTTGCCAGGGCTCCTGCAACATGCGCTCCACACCAGTCCTCCGGAATAAGCACATGTCAGTCACACCAACGCGAGTGAAGAGCCAGTGAAGGGCAAGGCAAAGAGGAGCAGCCAATGCAGAGCCAAGACGAGCAGAGAATAAGTGGCGCAGAAGAGAAGGAGCGGCTCCACGCTCCTCCTTTTATAAGCCCAGGCCAAGGGTGGGATGACAACCTGAAGTCTACGCACTGTGACCAAAATCCTGCTCCTCTATTGGGTCAGAGGCCCGAGCCACGCCCTGCCAGGCTCTCGTGGCCGGAAATGGTCTAATTTGCACATCTGGCACGACATAGCCCGGAGCACATGACTCAACATGGTGCACAAGCCGGAAAACTGGCCCAAACGTGCTCCGAGTGCAGTCTGAATGCTGAACAGCAATGCACACCACCACCCACGGGCTCATTCCCATGAGCCAAAATGCACACATGGGCCCTGTACCAAAAACTTATGGATCACCTTCCATGACGTCTCATCGCCCCGTCTTAGACCGGTAGAATGGATCCCTTTTGGTGTGATCTGGGGAAGAAATTACTATGTTATCAAACTCTTCTGATTTCTACTCATCAATGTCTCCAATACCACAGAAAAAAAGTCCTGAGCGAATCACTTTGGGGAAAATTTTTGACGGATTTTGAAATTTTGTCGATATTTCGGCTATTTTTGCACAACGAGAATAAGGGTAAGAAAAAGGAAATACTGATTTCTTTTTTTTCTGGGATACTAGAGTACTGCAAGTTGGCTTATATATTAAACATAACATGTTTTATCCTACTATGACAAAATAATTTAGTTCTCACAAGACATAATATTAAAAATCCAAGATGGCCCCAATATACGGGTTAAACCGAAGCTCCGCGGCCACAGGTCACGAGTCCAGACCGCCCTGGTAAAGACGGATATGTATAAGTACACGAAAATAAAGCTATTCTAACTCGTATTTATTCCTTCCTATTATGTATGCTTCTAGTTTCACAGACAAAGGTGCCATGTACATCCATACGAGGGTCTAATTAAAGCATTCTCAAGGTGGCATAACCGTGTTTGCAATCAACTGATTCAGAACTTTATATAGGGCCAAGATACAAAAGAATGGATATAAATATATTTTATGATATTGAAATATATATATATATATATATATATATATATAATAAACTGAGTACGTATCAAAGAATCCTTCGTGCACTTTATCAGACATCATGTATAGTAATAGAACTGTTAATCTACTATTCTCAATATGACGTAACGGGTTGTACGCAGTATAACTATAATCTGTTTACATTGTGTATTTATGGAATCAGTGTAACATGACTGAACTTGTGCCGTACTGCCATAAAGGGGCTGTCACACCTTGACGATTTAGCCAACCTATACGATTTATGAAAAATTTGCCGAATACGCTGGCACACGTCTAATACGTTATGGGTAGGTTTTGTATACGTTAAGAGCACGCTGAAAACACTGCATAGTCGTAGTACGTGCTTATCGTTGACTTTGTGGTTTTTCTCAAATTTTCGTATGCTTAAAATTTTACGACGTACTCGGCGTTTGGCTCACACGTTCCGCTACGCTGGCCATAAGTTTAGGCACGTTGTGCGATCGTTGACACACGTATTTATATGTTACTCATATGTGGAAACACGTTGAGGTAACATTTGCGTACCCGAAACTTATTCATAAACTATAGGTAACGTTTTATAAGCACGCTACACGACATTGTTCACAGCTTGCAACGCGTACTAGAAAGTTTCTCATACATCGAAACACATCAAAGTAATGTTTAGGGAACCCGTGACTTATTTATAATCTATGAGAACGTGCTTGGGAATTATTTGTAGAGCATGTCCTATGAACAAATAAGTATGTAGACTTATTTTTG
>CM068959.1:114142524-114154298 GCA_035128595.1 Eptatretus atami
GTCAACAGACATCTGGGTCAGGCCTGGGGAGTCATGCATTCACTGGATCATGGGGTGTGGCGCTGCCGGTACCTGTGCGGTTGGACGAAAGTCCGAGTCTTCAGGTCCTTGGTGCTTCCAGTCGATCTGCGGATGTGAGACTCGGACTCTGACCAGGGATCTGAGATGGATACTTAATTCCTTTGGTACCAGGTCTCTTTGGAAAAGCCTTGGCTATCGCTGGTCGGACTTTGTGTCCAACGAGCGCCATCCTCCCTCAATCGTTAGCAGTCTCCTTCCCTTTTCCAGAAAAGCATCCCCAAAAGAATGATTTTCCACCTCCATTGCTTCACGGTATGGGATGTATCTGGTTAATCTCATCCTTCTTCTCTCAAACCACGACAGAGTGGAGTTTAAACCCAAAAGCTCGATTTTGGTATCATTCAGACCACAGACCTCTTCCCATTCCTCCTCTGAATCATCCAGAGATGGTCATTGGCAAACTTCAGACGGCCTGGACATGCGCTGGCTTGAGCAAGGAACTGCATGTGCTGCGAGAATTTTATCCATGACGTGTGGTGTGAATTAAGTTTTCTTTGAACTGTGGTCCCAGCTCTCTCATGTCATTAGACCAGTCCTGCCGTGTAGTTCTGTGGCTGATCCCTCACCTTTCTCATCTCATTGAGGCTCACGAGAGTGAAGATCTTGCATGGAGCCCCAGCCGAGGGAGACTTGACTGTATCATTAACTTCTTCCAATTTTCTAGGTATTGCCGCCAACAGTGTATCCCTTCTCACCAAAGCTGCTGGCCTATTAGTCCTGTAAGCCCTCCCAGCCTTGTGCAAGTCGACAATTTTGTCCCTGATGTCCTGACAGCTCTCTTTGCCCATTTGGAGCGGTTAAGTCTGATTGATTGAGTGTGTACAGCTGTTTTTATGCAGATAAACGAGTTCAAAAAGGTGCAGTAATACAGTAAATAGTGGAGAATGGAGGCCTAAGACAAACTAAACAGGGTCTTGAGAGCCGGAATTCTACTGGTTGGTTAGGTGAATCAAATACTTAATTTCATCAATAAAATGCAAATTATTATTAAAAATCATACACATGTATTTTTCAGGATTTTTTTTAGATTCCGTCTTTCCCAGTTAGTGTTACCTATATAAAAAATTACAACCTGCTTACGTGCTTTGTAAGTGGGAAAACCTGCAAAATCGCAGTATCAAATACTTGTCTCCCCACTTTATTATTTATAGATTATATATAGTATAATAATGTGTAACCACCTTCATGGCTCTTCTACATCCGTTCTCCGAACCGAAGAGATGCTGCACAATAACGATGTTGAAACGGCTGGAAGAGCTCAGATATAGTAGAGCGGTGTCATCCTTCTTAGGGATAGAAATTCCAGTGCCCACCTGAGGACCACCTCAGTTACCCGAAAGACCAATCGTCTGGTGGAATTACACCTCAGAACCACCCGACGTACACACCGCATATCTGACCCAGGAACTTCACTCCGTGGTTTTCCTCATCATCATCAAAGAGATGGGTTCCAAGGCTTTGACCCCAAACACCTCATCCAGTGAGCTGCCCTGAAGGGCAGTTCACAGAGTCTCCTACGGGTGGTTTTTTATATTTGCGTTTTTCGTGGTGAGGGTAAGTAAGTGTTTTATGGTGCGGGATGCAAATGACTACCAACCTCCTAGAAAAAAGTAACCCAACTGCAGAGTTATCTGCAGCAGCATTGGAGCACCAATATGGGGCCATTGGCTCGGCAAGAGCTCCTCCTCCCTTGATAGGTTTTGTTTTTAATCTGCTGGGTGTTCCATATCTAACACCCTCCTTACCATGGAAACCGTGGATGAGATGGTTCATATTGCCACCAACCCAACCATAAAAAACAGATGAGTACAGTATTACATAGTCCTGATAAGACAGTCACAATCTGATCTGCCTGACAATATAGGAAAGTCATTAAATTTACTTGGAAGCAATATGATCTGAGGAGACTTAATAATGAGTGGTAGTCAGATCTTATGTGCAGCTTTACTTCATCACTCAAAAAGCTGCTCGCCAAAATAAAATTCTTTACAACTTAAAAATGTCCACGTCTTATATGAGTAAACTCACCGGAGCGAATCTACCACACAAAGTACGCTACAAGGATATTCACAAACGTTTATACAAAGAAAACCAATGGAAATTCATCTCATTGTATCCAATTTCCTTATATCACACAAAACACAGATAGCAGCAAATGCAATACCAAAAAACAATGTTCAATAGTGTCAAAGATAAGCAATATATTCAATAAGTACAATGTTTTGGAGGATTTATACTCTCACTTTGTATCAAAGCATTCCCAGAACTCTGGACAACAAAAGAAAGTCTTATTTGAGAACCCATTTCACACCTTTTGAACGATAGATGGATTCCTGTTATCATGACAACCTATGAATCACTTGGACCCTGTGCATCATGCCAATGTTCAGGCTGTTAAAGTGAAATAATGGTCACGAATTCCGGGCTGAATTCTGACAACCTCTCATCACATTGCAAGGTTCATGACATTCCACTGAATATGTAAGTGTATGGCCAACAACATATCTGGTGTTCACCGGTGTGATATACTGAGATAATGAAGATTACAGATAACAAGATTCCATTGAAGACCTTAAATATATAGAGCAATTCATATTTTAAACATGAAGTGGACCATTCACATTGGGCACTTTTCATGGCAAAACACCCACCAACATATAAACCTTAATGTCGTGCTCTTTTGATTTAGACCTACTGGAAGCCACATTTACCACCTATCAAAACAATTACACTTAGCCCTTTGGTGGGAATGCTAGCCATTATCTATCACAGATTCTTTTACTAGAACTGAAATCGATGACTTATGAGGACCACCCTAAAAGTCCTGCTTCTGATTTATTGCTCACAATTACCAAAAATAAAAAAATAAAAACTATTCTATCGAGACAAGGCCTCGATTATAAACACAGTGACCTTCACATCGGAAGTGTGAATAATGGAAGTTTTCAGTGCTACATTTTTGCACCATTAATTACTCAAAAGAGGAAGTTATCTTTCCAAGGTTGAATCCAAACATTTAGACATGAGAATATTATTTTAAAGCAGAAATAGCAGCAACAAGAAGGGTGCATATGTTATGTATATAATATATATATATATATATAATATATTATACATTATATATAATACGTGTACATACATATATTGTGATGTTTATATATCTTTTATTATATATATATAAACACACATTACATATTTATTTTAATATTTATTACATTAATTTATCACACATACACACACATACACATAGAAATATATTCACCTTATTAACAACAGCTCAGATTTTCAATTGACTAATTTTCTAACTTCTCAATGTTTCTGAATCAACATCCCTTGCACAATGCGATTTATGAAGCGACAAGAATTTCACTAAATCACTGGCACAGCGATGTTGAAGATACACACATGACCCATTCTCCCTGGCAAACGCTCGCTGGCCTGCTCGGATAGACCCCATAATGGCTGATTACTGGATCCAAATAAAGGCACCAGGAGTTAACCATTAAAGTGATTCTGCCAGTAAAATGGCTTTCTGCTTCGAATTTCATTCACCTTCTTACCATATAATGCTAAAATACAGTCATGAAGAATGATAACCTTGTGCACTGTAAATTGTTGAGGCTCAGTAGCAGTACCTCAAAACAATATCTTAGAGACGAATTATTTTCTGAAATCGTTAAATGTATCGACAAGAGCTCTTTGTTTTCCATCTGCATTCTCGTATCAGAACTGCAAACATGCTCAAGTTTACCACAATAAGGCATATCACTCACCAAAAGATACACAACCAAGGTTGTGATGCAAGACACATCAATGATGCTGCTGTCTGGTCTCACATCCTACGCATTATGGGCGCATCTCACTGGTGACATGCCATTTTCACAACATTGTTCACTTTATCACCCTTATTTTTTAACAAGAATGGAGCATACCAGGAAAAATGTCAAATATAGCCTCCTTTATCAGCAAAAAATAAGACTACAGCTTAAATGTGCTCATGATAAGATTCAAGGCATATTCACAAAGAAAAGTTGGCCAACTGAGATGGAAACAAACAACATTAAATGTATTTGCATGAAGATCTTCAAACTGAAGCGATATTTTGCAACAAATTTGTATCAATATTTCTCTCCTGTAGAAGCTTCCTACTCAGAAGAAAAGTGTTAACCCAATATACAATCTAAGTTAACTTCCTAAAAAACATAAATTACAACACAAGCTATGGAAAGGTGACTACAAAATTGCAGATCAAAAAGTTATTAAAATAATTTAAACTAAAAAGGGGCTGAGACCTAATACAGAGAGTTTCCTCGTGCTCTCCAATGGAGAATTAAGAGGTTGTCCATCTGATTGCACTTTGGCATTTGATGCTAAAAATATATTAGTGCTGAGCAAAGTAGAAAAAAAAAGATGATTCAATGCGAACTATTAAAGTCCAGATAGTGGGTACCTTGTCATACTTACCCATGAACAAAATGCAACAATTTTTGGTTAATTCCAAGACTACTGGATTACTAAATTTCAAAGTTTTAACAAACAGTGTCTGCAAAAGTTTCACCCCCCACAGTTTCACACTTTTTATGCCACCTGAGCTTTTTTATGATGCTTTTCAAATTAAAACTTAAAAATAGAGTCTTCACAAACTATTGCAAGTAAATAAAGCTAAAAATGCAGATAAAATGTTGAAAAGTCAGATTAACAGAACAATCAGATATTCTCAATACATAAGTAATTCACTTTTGCCAACTAATCCTAATCACTTACAGGAGCAAATTATTCTGCTTTCTAACGTTACAAATAAGTGATAGTAATTTTACCTGTATGTTAACAGTGGATTATTCAAAAAATTTAAGCTCCCCACTTATCCCAAGTAGTATTTAAGTACAACTCACTGGTCAACCAACAAGGCAAACATGAAGACCAAGAAGCTTCTAAAAAAGTCAGATAATAAGGGTGAGAAGCACCGTCAGAGAGGTTAAATAAATTTACAAAGTCACTCATTATCCTTTGAGTTCGTGAAAATCCATCATGAGAATGAAAGCGTCATACCACAGAGTTCCAGATCAGTCATCCCAATCCAAATTAGCAGCTGGCAAGCAGGAAAACTGTTCAGATTCCACTGCGAATCCATACTGACTTAAAAGATCTTGTATAAAGCTCAATGTCAGACGATGGGGTCATTGTTATCAATCAACATATCCCATTCCTATAAAAGCTGGCCTCGATGGAAAGTTGCCAACCCAACCATTCTGAAAAGATCCATATAAAAAGCTCATATGTAGTTTGCGAAAAAGCATCTATTATGTGCTGCAGGCACGTGAGAAGAAAGATTTTCCGGTCAGCCCAAGACAATATTGATTTTGGTCTGAACACAAAGATTACTCTGGCGCGGCCTAACACTGCAAATCATCATCACAACATCTACTGTCACAAAGCATGGTTCATATTTATATATAATATTATAATATATATATAATATATAATATATATAATAATAGTATTATATACATATTCACATATAAATATGTATTTGGAAAAAATGTTACATGATAATTAATTCATGAGTATTTCTTTTACAGATTTGCATGATCAAAAAAATACATACCTATCATAATGTACAATATGCTTTGAACATTCATTGTTGAAGATGTGTGGATAAGCCTCAGGTCTGCTAGTGCTCAAAATTCTTGAAATGCTCATTGTAAAACCTTCAATACTAAAACACACCTGAAGCCTCCACATCCTGCCCAACCGCCCTCCTGCCCATATGATATCTATATAATATATAATATTACATAGAGCAATTGCAGGTGATTTTTCAGTATGTCAAGATAATATGTTAAAAAAATTGCTTGAGTGGGAATCTTGTATAAACAGTACATTTAAAAACAATACTTTTCCTTTATTGTCTATTTCTTCCATTGTCTATCACTTATTTTTCTGTGGACAAGTTTTATTTAATAAACTCACGAAGAGCAGAACATATAATAGAACAAAATACATCAAAGTTTAAAAGTGTAAAACACTGCAGAGTAAGGGACATCTTGGTACGGAATAACTTTGGAAAGCTTGAGAGCAAAAAAAACAAAAATTGGTGGGGGGGGGGGTTGGAAAGTCATTCACATATAAGGGGATTTTCCAGGAATCGGAAAAAACTTTGATGAAATGGGGCAGAAACCATACAAGACTGCCTTTGGGCGTCCAGCTCTACAGACAGAGATAAGAGATTGCATTGAGCATTGCCGATTACAAGATCAGTTAAGCCATTAGATGAGTCAGTAAGGAAGAAAGTCATAACCATGACTAGATGCCTGGGATACGTAAGCCGAGTTCGGAGAGCAGGGGTTGGTGGAGGGGGGGGGGGTGGAGGGTGCCATACCTGTTCAAATATTATATATATCATATATATATACATATATAATATATAATATTGAAGTTTCCTTACAAGGAAACTTAAATGCATTGAGGGTCCAGTGTGCCTATTATGGTGTTTGTCCACTGCTCTACCCTTTTTTAAAACGCTGAGTCAGCAAAAAGCAGCTGTACCATTTTAAAGGTTGGTATACTCCTCGAGTTAAAACGCCAATCTCTCAGACTAAGAGTGAACTTTCTAAACATTAGCCCACCATCTGGTCAAAGCTCAAGATATGTCCAGAGAAACGACCCTGTCTTGTGCAAAAAGCAGAAGCAGCCTGTCCAGTGAGAATCCGGTCTGAATGCAAATTGATTGGAATGTGTACAAGCCGTTGGAGAAAATTGAAGGATTTCGTGTTATGGATGATGAATCCATGATTTTGCTATAATTAGAGTAACTTAATAGTCTGTAGTTAGGACGATCAAATTATTGCCAGTTTGTGTAATTCCATGATGTTGGCTCAGTTTCCATCAAACAGCAGCAGGGCTTAGGGAAATTATAGGTGAACAGAACAGACTATGATGTTTGAAAAGCAGCAGAGCATTTTAAGACATGTACGCCATGCGTCCCGGACCTTTCATATATTCAGTCAAGGTGACGACTAATCTTCCGCTCTTATGTGAGAAAGACTGTCAGGTAGCAGTTGAGTGTGAGTCGTCTCCGTCTCCAATCATTCAAGCCGTCTCACAGCAGATGAGTTGTGGTGAACATTTTAAGTGAGAGAAGGAATTATAGGGGCATACACCGAGACAAGACTTGACATTTACAGCACGTCTTTAGAGGCAACAGTTGAAAGTTCTAAACTTAAGGTGGCGAAGCTTCCGGCTCTCTGAGAACGACACACACTTTGTTGGCCTTTATGAATATTCTGAGGTTGCTTTCAATTGATTTGCCTTTTAGAAGAAAAACAATTGTATGGAAGACAATGCCTCATGACAAAAACTCAGTGACCAGGGTGAGATGGGTTACATCTGTAGACAAGATAGGTAAAATATGTGATAGAGAGAGCAGGTTTCATGAAGATTCCGAGGTGGCAAAATATGAGATGGCTGAAGGAAGAAACCAGTCCTGAAGTAATAAAGGCAGCTTGCATCCCTACCAGTAAAACAATGAGTGAAAACTGCTCGACTCTCCAGTCAACCTGAAAACAATACCAGAGTGCCTTGCCTTTACGGAACATGTATTGATGAACCAATTGGAATAGTAAGGAACAAAACATTAGCAGGAAAAATGTTTTTACCAGTTCAAAAGAGATTATTCCATTGCAGAAATCTGGACTCAGAAGTTCACAGATTTAATCAAGACCAAATCCAACAATGACAAAATCCTCCAAAAAGACTGCAAGCTCCTATGTCTGATGGGGCGGTGTTCATCAACCAAACAATATCCCGTTCTCTCACAAAGCTGGTTCTATGGACAGCGAGGTAAGAAAGAAGAATTACTGAAAAACACATCTAAAAGCTCATATGAGAAATTGAAAAGCATCTTAATAATACTGCAGACATGTGGAGAAAACATTTGTAGTCAGAGATAAAAATTTAACATGTGTCGAAATTCAAGCGTTGCATCTGGCACAAGACTAACACTTACACAATCGCCCATTTACACACCATCCTACTGACAGCATGGTGTGGCAACATCATGTTATTAGACTTTATTTCATCAGCAGACTGCAAGCTGTCAGATAGATGGTAATTGATGGTGCAAAGTAAGTAACCTTGATAAAAAAAATCTGTTTGAGTCGCCTTGAATCTGTGGAACTGGGAAGAAGATTCACATTCAACAATACCAATATCGAAGCACAGCTAATACCACTCTGGATGGGTTATGTAATTAATTAATTAATATAAATGTTTTTGAGTGGCCCATTCAAAGTCTTGATTTGAACCCCAATTAACAATTTATGGTGAACCTGAAGATGCCAGTCCATCGCGTTCCCATAAACTGGCAGAACTAAGCAATTTTTTCACATGAGAATTGGCGAAGATTTCACCCATCCACTGTGTAACGGTGAGCACCTAGCCACAAACACGTCGCATCCAATTCTGCAAAGTACTGACCAAAGCTGAATATTTTAAACAAGGAATTTATGACACATTGCAGGATATCCCCACGAACCATTCTCAACCTATAACAGTGTTTCGTTAATCTCTTCAGTTATCATTCAAAGAGTTCATTGGAAATTTTCGCAAATTAATTGAAAATGTGCATTGGTAGGGATGAATACTTTTTACGCCCATGTATGAAACAATGGTCCATCTGTTAAGCGCATACCTTCCACCTGTAATGCCTGATTCCACAAGAACATATCTGCCCACAATACATTTTGAAATATCATGTATATATTAGTTTTACTCTAATCTCTCAATGGTGGAGATCAACTTAAAACCTTCTAGTCTTTCATATCCGGATCCGATCTTCACAAATCGAATCAATTATTCCTTGTCACACACCCAACATCCCATTCCATCCATTGGACTAATTCCTCTGTGCATAATTGGTACTTGAAAAAGGACTCCCTTTGGCATGCACAATCCTGGATGGTCACCACTCTGACACAGGATTACCAGCAAGCTGTGGCACTGATTTTGCTAACCTCAGGAATGGCAACAAGTCAACCCCACCTCGTATTAAATTCAACACTGGTGATTTGAACTCAGATCCCTGGATCCCAGCCCACCACACCTAACCATAACCAAACACCAGGATTACCTCAACAGTCCACCAAATTCATACCCAACCTTCTACAATTTTTGATGTTATTGGTGAAATATCGTTTTATGGAGACGATCTCTCAATGGTGAGATACTTTAAAATTCCGAGTGGATCCGGATTCAATCTTCCACCAAAAACTAATCCAGTTGTCCTTCCACACACCAAACCGTCCAGAAGAAATTTCAACCGGAATCCGTTCACACTTTTTGAGATATCCTGCACACAGAACAAACGACAATAAACAGACAGAGAGGTGAACATTACCTCCTTCCACCTTCAGGTGAGTAAATATCATGCAACACATCTACATCGTTTTTGGCCCTGTCTTTCAATGGTGAAGACACTTTAAAATTAAATAATTCCTCGTACTTCCAATCCCAAATTCTGATCTTCACCAAAATTAATCAGTTCATCCTTTCACACACAACATTGTCCCCCAAATTTTGCTACGATCCTTCCACAACTTTTTAGATATTCTATTCACAAACAAAATACAAACAGACAGGAAAGGTTAAAACGTATAGACCTCCTTTCCCTTCGGTGCAGAGGTAACAATAGGGCCAAAAGCTGAAACCTTCAAATTCTATAAAGTATGTGGTCAAAAAATCAATTTCTTTCATAATAAAAACCAGACCATCTTCTTGTAAATTGTTACAAACCGAAATAGTAATCACAGATTAAAAAAAAATACAATATATTAATATATATAATATATACATCATCAAATTCATCAGCAAAGATAGCACATCAGAAATAAAAATGATGCTCTCTACCAGCAGATCAAAAAGCTTTCAAGCATTAGAAATAAGTTTCAGCTAAAATTTTACAACAGTCCATAAAACAAAATAGATGCATTTTCAATCATTGAGAGCTCCTTTCTTAAAAATCAATGAGGTAACTACTCTTGCAATGTTCCATCCATTAAACATCATTCAGACGCGCGGAGTGGAAGTCCAGGGGTGTCCCAGAAGCACCGCCAAAAAACGCTTGCCAGCCCACTCAATTCAGGGGCTTGTCAGTTTCCAAGTTTTAATTTTTTTTTTGGTATACCTTGTCGAGCTCGTGTAGACTAACACACAAAACACAGCCAAGAGGGCATAGACAAGAGGCGGGAGTAGAAGACAAAAACATGGTACAGAGCACATTAGAGATCTTGGAAAGGAGAGGATGGACGAGAACATGGGGAATACAAATGACATTATATTACAGGAACTTTTTCAGGAAGAAAAGCAGGGATTTGAAGGAGTGCTTGTGATTATCGGGTAGAAAAATCGAGGATTTGATTGGGATGATAAATGGTGTGTGAACAGCTTTAAGCCTGGAGGAAGAATGGTATCGAATAGATGAGGGAGTTTATTCCAAAGCAGGCAAAAATAAGAGAATGAAAGATGAATGACAGGATTTCGTGATTTTGTAGTTTTCCAGAGGGGTTTTGGCCGACCTGACGCCCTCGGAAATGTTGGACAAATCGCAGAGAGAGCAGGAGGGCGAAGGCTCAGAGGAGGCGGATAGAAACAGAAAGACAGTACCAGCTTTGGTGATTAAGTGATAGGCCCAAAGACTTCGCTCATGCGGGGGAGATGCCAAGATCCGAAATCCTTGGTTTCTACAGCGTGAGCTGAGAAAGGTAGGAGGCAAGCAACGATCCCAGAGGGGAGAGCTAACTCCTTCAGGCTCGGACAAAAGCTTTGTAAGTGCGTCAGAGACTCAGGATGGCCAAGGAAGGACTTTGCATGACGGAAGATTCCCACGGCGACTGGTTTGGCGAGCGGAAGTTTGAAATGTGGCTTTCCCAGAAAGTCATGCCAGATAGTAGACCCAGAAGCTTGAAAGAAAGACTTCTTCCAGAGGATTGTTGAAAAGTGGAGGGATTTACTAAAGGTCCTTTCGGACGAGACATATTAGAGTTGAATTTGCGATTGAAGACATTTCCACATGTTGGACCAGTTTTTGATTTTATCCAGATCTGCAGTCAGAACAGCTTGCTTGCGTCATAGGGATGACCAATGGTAAGCAGAGTGTAGTCTCAGCAACAGAATATAGAGGATTTTCGAGAGATCGGAGAGAAATTCATTGATGAAACCAGAAAAAGAACAGGGCCCAGAACCTACTTTGAGGAACTCCAGCTTGAAAGGAGAGGGCGATGAAAGAACTTCCATTTAGGGCCACACGTTGCGCGACAGAGAGGAAGTCTGCGAGCCATCAGTGGAGATGGCCTTGGACTACCATTAGGAAAGAGTTTGGTGAGCAGGCGGGTGCCAGCGTCAGGTCAGTATGGAGCCATAGGCAGAAACAGCGCGTCGCTGCGTGCACTTTCGCCGTTATTCCAGGGGCCTCCGATCTGGCCATCCCCCAGGGCAGCTGCAAGCCCATCCCCACTCCTGAGATGATGGTCAACCTGCTGCAACCACGAGGAACCGTGCCCACTGCCTCCTCCACTCATGAGACTCCCTCGCTGAAATTGTGAACAGGATAACGTCAGGAAAACGAGCCACATTCCATACACCGCCAACTGACGCTCACGACTTCAGGTAAAAATCTCATCGAGTCTCTCTAGCAACCG
>CM068959.1:114190681-114212440 GCA_035128595.1 Eptatretus atami
TCAATCAGATGAAAATTGACAATTTTAGAAAGTCGACCAAAATTGACCTCAAAAATAATTGGTTGTTGAATTCACTAACCTGGCATGAAAATCCTCTTCAAATTTAAAGTCAATCAGATGACAATTGGGGATTTCAGAAATCTCACCAAAGTTGTTGACCTTTGGCCTATGTTGACCTTTTGACCTCAAAAACAATAGGCTTTTTCCTTATGACAAACTCCACCATGTGGTGACGTTTCATGAATATCAGTTTAAAAATGCAACAAACAGATAGAATAACAAAATCGACCAACCAATACACTTGAAAAATCTTCGATTTTGTAAGTAACAAACGGACCCAAATGCAATACTAGCTCCTTTGGTGAGGGTACCAAGCAGAAAAGCCATGGTTGGGAAGAACCTCTTATTCCTTTTCTTCTTCCTTCTCCAAATCTCATAGTTTCCTTCATTTTGTGATCTCCCTTCCTGTTTCATTCATTCTCTGTCTCTGTTTCTTATTCCAACTGTCTCTCTTGTTCCTCTTCCTCCAATCTCATAGTTTCCTTCATTTTTGTTGTATCGTTCCTGTCCTGTTTCTTTCCCGTTCTCTTGTCCCTTTCATCTCATAGTTTCTCATTGTGATAGCTCTGTTCATTCCTTTTCTTCACATCTCCTCGTACTCCAACCTTGTTTTTTCCTTTTGTTGTCAGTTTCAAAATTCTATCTTTTGCTTTATTCCACTTGTCTCTCTGTGTCCTCATTCTGCAAATCACGTTATTTTCTTCAATTGGCTGATTTTTCTTTTCTCTGTCTCATTCCTTGTTCTATTGTGTTTTCCTATTCCACCTGTCTTTCTTGTTTCCTCATTCTTTAATCTGGCTTGCTTTCCAGCTGTTTCATCTGTTCAGTGTGGTTCCTTATCTTTCCATTCTCCCGTTCTCTTTCTTTTCTCTCTCAACATCCTCAGCTCGTTTTTGTAATCCCGTCTCTTTGTTTTGGTGTTTCAGTAACTCAGAAAGCTTTTTCTTCTAATTCCTTTCTCATCTCCCTTTGTGTCCTCTGCCAATTCCGTCCCCACCCTCGTTTTAAATTCTCTCTCTTTGGTTTTGGTGTTTTCCGTAACTCCAATTTTTTTTCCATTTTTCTCTTGCCTGCCTTACCATTCTTCGCATCCTTCCTTCCACATTTCTTTCATTTCATTATCGTATCTCTCTAGGCCTTCCAGGCGTTTCTCTTTTATTCTTATCGTCCGCTTCTAGGCTTTTCTCTTTTCCGAATGCCTTCTTCTACCTCTCGCTTCAGTAGTACCAATTTCACATCGTGTTCACTTTTTTCCTTTTCTAGCTTTTTCCCATTCTTCCTCCAGAGATCTCTCTCCTCTTTTTATCGTCTCTTCTAGCTTTCTCTTTTCCGATTGCCTTCTTCTACCTCTTCTTCAGTTTTTATTTATTCTAAATCGTGTTTCCGTTTTTCCTCTTCTACCTTTGTTTGCCTTTGTTCTTCCTCTCCCGTCCTTTCTTCCTGTACATCGGCCCATCGTTGTGGACTCCGTCCGCACGTTAATCCTTATGAACCCTGTCTATGTGGCCGCCGTGCCTCGTCCAATTCAAAGGAAAAACGAATGCCAATTCCTATACATTAGCATCATTCCTCCACCGCTGCAAGGACTTTGAACACTTGTCTCGAAGCCCGTCAATGCATGCCTTTCGGGCATCCTGCCACGCCTGCCATGGCGCCTGCTGCGACCACGTTGGTCTGAATCGGTAGCTGGGAGCCCCCTGCCTCGTGCTGTGCCGTTTAGTTGTGCTAATAATAGCAGCATCGCTCCGTGTTGCGCTGATATGCGATCGCGCCGCTTTTGTGGCGACTTCAAGTTCGTTTGTTCGGCAAAGTTCGTGCTCAGCTATAGGGTGAGCTCCCCCACTGATTATAATGGTGGTGAGGTGTTATAAAAAAGAACCCGCCCGGGCCATGGATCCTCCATCAAAACACATTTCTAATCCACCCTGCACTCGTTCGCCTTGGAACGCCAATCTTGCTTCTTGGAAATAATTTTTAATGCTCGTAAATTTGGGGAACACGAGGGTCGCCTCTAACACACCCTTGGTCCAATTCCCATTAATTTTGGTTTTGGTGTGAAGGCGGGAAAGTTGTTTCCCAAACTCCGGACACCAGTTACGAATTCGCAGCCCGCCGGCATGGCGAACGGCGGCTTTCCACTAATTAGTAGCCGCCGCCCACCAGACGGGACAATTTCAGTCGTGACCTTCTGGAACACGCCAGAACCCTGTCCACGGGTGGGTCTCTTCAACCCACCACGGCTAGCTCAATTTCATCTGCGCAAAATAGGGGTCAATCGCCAAATATCGATAATACCTTAAGTACGCTGCGCGGGTAGCCTACCGGGAGACCGTACCTCGGCGCAGGTTCGGCTTGGACACAAACGCGCTTCACGCGGTTCCGTTCCGTTCTGCAGTGATAACCAAGCGGGTATTTATCGCCCGACTCTCGCCGGATCTGATTCTATTTTACCGGGTATTTTAACAACCCCAACCTTTATTCCCCCGCAATGGCAGAAATGGGGCATTTCAATGGGGTGAAAAGGAGGACGCAACGAACGGGGTACATTCACACAAACAATTTATTTACAGCACAATGCACATATACAGCCCATGCAATCAATGCAGGTATTCAAAACACGGATAACAGGCAAAACAATCATGCACGGGACAGGACAAAAACACGAGCAAAGGTGAAAGCACTACAACGCGCTATAAGCAATTTATCTAGTCCACTTAACAGTTTTTACTTACAGACACCGTGCCACCAACATTCATTCGAAAGCAAACCCAAGGAAAATAAGAGAACTACCCAAAGACAGGGGTCAGACAGGGTCCGTAGACTTTATGGCGTGGGACTGGCAAAAGGACGAACGAATTCCCACGAGGACCGTTGCAGCGTTAACCTGCACCCTCGTGGTGCGATGGTGGGCGAGTCGCGATGTCTGTCCCCACGGCCTTCCATGGAGCCGGCGAGCCTCTCCGGCGCTCTCCACATCGATGCGCAGGCATTGCGCGACAGAGCTGGCAAAGCGGCGGCCTTCCCGTCCGCGTCCCTGGTGTTGCCAACGCCCGGATCCCCACCGACTGCGAGCTCTGACGACTCGAACCCGAACCACCGAACCAAGATCTCCGTAAGACCAAGACGACGAAGAAAAAGAAGCCCATGCACCGCAAAACCACCACGAAGAAAAGACAAAACAAAGCCCCGAAGAAAAAACACAAAACACAGCTGGCGTCCAGTGCGCCCTTATATCCCTCCATTCCAATGCCTGCGCCCTCCCCTTATTATCCACTCCGCCCACGTTTCCAGCTCCTGCAGGAAGTTTCAGAAAGGGGCGTGTGCCCTCTCGCCCCCCCTCCCCGCAACGCCGTTGTGGGGCCAAGAGAATCTTTCTTGGGCACAGGTCCAGGGGAGATTCATTCCCCAAAAATCAGGCCCCTCCTTCACATGACCTTTGACCCGCAATCGCCCATCCCCCGCACCAAGCGCAGGGAAAACAGGCTGGGAAAACAAGGCGGGGAGAATCAGGCGGGAAAATCCGCGCCACCATCGGAACTCCTCTGGTTTTCCTTACGCTTCGTTAAGACAGTTTACATGGAGCCGGAGAGGGTTGTGATGTGGTTGTGGAGAAGGGGGATTGACAGTTGCGTTAGCGGGGATTGGTCGGTTAGGTGGTTGGCCGTAATTGTTGTGTGGAGCGATGTTGTGGTGGCGGTGTGAAGGCCGCTGCGGAGCGGTTGGTCAGAGCGACGTTAGGTGGTGGTGATTTGGTTGTTGGTTAATGTGGCGTGGTGTTGGTGTTGACATGGTTTTTATTTGGAGCGATGTTTGGTTGTTGTAATGTGGTTGTTGTGGTTTGAGGCGATCGTGGCCGGGCGTTGATCGTGGTTGTTGCGGTTGGTTGTTTGAAATGTGGTTGGTCCAACAATAACGATAGGAAAAGAAAAAATCTATCTCAAAGAATCACAGCCTGTCACACGAATAATTCCCATTAAACAACGGTGGGGAAATATAACTAACACGGACTTATAGGCATAACTAATGAAGGACCTTTATGGTGTTCTGCGAATTTCCACAGCCGTAACAATATTATAGCATATATATATTATTATATCTATATAATTAATATATATACAGTATTATATATAATTATATATATACAGTATTATATATATATATTATATATATATATATATATATATCATATATATATATATATATATATACAATTTATATTATATCTTATGTTATGACCCCAACGGAGTGTTTGTGGTTAATCCCATTTGACATAAGGTTGTGTGCTTAGGAATTTTTTAAAATCTATTGCAACAAACTGTTTTGTGATGAAATTATGAAACAACTTTATTCCTCACCTTCTCCTCTCGAACTGAGCCAGCATCGAGACTTGGTCTCAACAAGTATGCTGGAGGACTCAATCCAAGCTTTAGCCTGGAATCGACTCGGGAAGTGCCCCCAGAATTGATGGCCTCCTGCCGTGTTGAATTTTACGTCGAATTTTGGAAACCGTGTTTGGCCAGAACTGATGCACGTTCTTTAAATCGTCTTTGTTGCATGGAGAACTGCTTCAAAGCTTCAGAAGAGCTCGAGAATGTCCTTCTTCCAAAGGCGAGTGGACTTGCAAACAATGAAGAATTGGAGACCTGCTTTCTGCTCTCACAGATTATGGAAAAGTTTTCCCAAAAGCCTTTGGCTAATCGACTCAAAAAAGTATTTGATGATCTGGTTCATCCTGATCAGAAATTATTGTGCGGTGAGGAGTGGCTATAAATGGTCACATTCGATCCATAATTATGCACATTATAATTCGTTAGATTGTGGGGATTCAAACCAATTTTTCTTGTATCCTTCGAAATGTATTTAATAAGTTCTTTTAAATTTAGTTGCACTGTCTCGCCTACCACAGTCCTTTCTGGTAAGGCTTACACCTTATCTCTGGTTTTCCCAAGCATTTCACTCTGGTGAACGCCTCATTGTTTAGTTTGAAATGCATTTTAAAATCTTCATAGCCTTCGCCACACTGTTTCACCAGTCAGCCCATCATAGGCTTGGAAAGACATTGTTTGCAGTGCTACAGCTCTATTCTGGTCACCTCACTCAGCCCATTTTGGAAACTAAAAGGTTTGGCTTTTACAGTGATAACCAAGCCCAGTTGTGCGGGGAAAGGTTGCTAAGAGAAATTCCTGGGCCCCTAAAATAAGTGGGCTTGACTGTTTCCACCACTCCCTTGTGGGAGGAAGAAAACTCTGTAGCACATATTTGGGTATTCACACAGAGCTCTTTGTCACACCAACCAGGGTTAGAGTATAACCAGAGATAGATTGGAATAGAAGATAGATTATATATAAAGGGGGCAGAAGTTTTTTGAATGTAAAACTCGTGTGGTTTAGTCCGCTTCCACTGTGACTAGTTGAGGCTGCCACACCACCTCCGCTGGCGTGTGGTCTCCTTCAATAAACCGGTGTATTCGTGAATCCTCTTACCGACTCTCTCTTCATATCCGGGCCGAGAACGGAGTTTCACATTGTGTACTGCGGCAGATCCCTATTGATTAACATTTTTTTGCAGAACGAGACTTGATAGATGGTAACTGTGTTGCCAGAAATGACTTTGGTTTACATTTTCTTGATTTAGGAAAAGGCTTTTTGTAGCAATCGATCATGGTTTTCTGTGGTTTCCTTTTTGTTGGGTTGGGAGAAGTTTATGGATTTGGGATTCATTCAGGACTGACATTGCTTTATTATATAACAATATCATCAGTCCAGTTAAGTAACAATGACCTTGTTTCCCCAATACAGGTGCAGATGGGGGTAAGGCAAGGCTGCCCACTCTCTGGCTTATTATTCCCTTGTTTTATAACCATTTCTAGTGTTACTGAGGAAGAACGTTTCTGGAGTGGTTATTTTGTTGTGGGCCGGGGTCGGTGGTGAGGAACGCCCGCCAGTGGAGCAGTAGAGCCGTCTCCCACCGAACACCGGAATTTAGGTCGTGACTCTCGGACAAACTCCGAAAGTCACGGGTCACTTAAGGATCGTGCTCGCCAATTCTCTGACGGCGTGGGGGTAGGGTTAATAGCCAAATTTCAATATTACCTAAGTACCCACGTCGTCAAATTACCGGGAAGTAACACCCTCGACGGACTCTGTCGAAACGGGTCGCTCAGCGACCTCGGTCCGGTGTAACCGAGCGGAATTACCAAAGTCCGTCGGTCCAAATGACAACTTACGCACACGGCCTCCCTAATTCCCAACAGCACTGTGCTGGGTCAATGGTAGAAACGACAGGCAACAAACTGCAAACATTTAACAATTGGGGGTAAATTTATAATGGGGGCAATAATCGGGAAGGGAGACACAGAGCAGAGTTTCAACCGAATAAAATGCAATGTATAATGAAAAGAAAAACACTTCAGAATTCTCCCTAACAGACTGGCACCACACACACACACACACACACACACAACACACACACACACAACACACCACACAAGAAAATGGACCCCGTCGGGTTCTATTGGCCCTCCGGCTCGAGAGAGAAGGCGAGCTGGGGAACAGAAGCCTGGCCGGTTACCTTCCCGCTCGTGCAGTCACACCGACTCCAACCCACCACGGTGGGACTCGAACCCACGTCCCAGAATGCACCGAGCCCACAATCCTGGATGCTCGACCACCACCACCAGGAGAGCCCCGCAAAGGACCGCAGACCATGTGTGCGACCAAGCCACGACGCCAGACGCAAAAGCAATGGCACCATCACTGCTCTCACGCTCTTCCGAGAGCAAAATCGCCACGATCACTCACACTCTCTCCTTTGGATGGGGCGAACACTTCATCTGGCTGGGCGGAGTCGGGCCTGAGGTGATGATCCTCCTGATTGGACAGGCGTCTCGGGGGGCATGTTGGGGCATCTCGGAGGCCCGCCCCCCCCAAGGGCTCTGTAGTAGTTTTCGGCACTCTGCCCCATTGCCGGAGTGCCTCAGCCCTGCTCGCCCTTCGCCATTGGCTGGAGGAACGCTCCATGCTATTCCTCGGAGCGGAGCCTTTGATCTGATGTGATGGAGGCTTCGCCCACGCCTTCAGCCAAAAACACGTGGGCAATGGAGTCGGTGCTTGAAGGTTTGATTGTTTGATGTAAAAAAAAAAACTTACTATAAAGAAACTTCGCAGTGCACACATGTAATTCCATTAGACATAGGGAATGGGGCTCTAACTATAAACACATAATTATCGAAATAACTGAACTGCGGGGCTGCTGTCTGTTTGTGTGCAAATGGCTTCAGATTCGTAAACAAACATCCCCTGAGTCCCCTTCAGTTGTCTTTCAGCCTTTGCTGATGATGTATCAGTGGTTGTGAAAGATATAATGACATTTTGCTCTTGATAAGTGTTTAGATTTGTTTAGTTTAGCTTTCTCTCTGAAGTGTAACTGGGAAAAAAGTAAAGGGTCAATGGGTTCCCTGTGTGAGAAGCAATTCACCTGGAATGGCACGAGTCTCGCCAGTACACCTTCCTGCAAAGTTAAAATGGGTGACGAAGGTGTAATATGTCAGGGTATTTCGGATCCCAACACTATGCCAGAAAACCTTTGATGGTGTTGCTGAACGTTAAAAAAAAAGAGATTGAGTAAGTGTAAGAGAGGCCTGCCCCACTTTTTGTGTCGAGGCCGGGTCCTGTAATCAATAATTTAGTTGCCTCTTTTTTATGGCACAGGTTCATCTGCCTGTAACCACCAGAAGCTTGTCAAAGGGAGTGCAAAGGCAACTGTTTGGGCTTCTTTTGTGGAGGCCATCACTGGTTATGACCAAACATTGTATGCCGTCCATTGGCCGAAGGTGGCCAGGGATGGTCGACATCAGGAGCCGGATAATGGCCTTTCGGCTATGCTCTGCACAAAATTATCAGAAGAGCAATTAACAAACCATCTCCTAGCAACTCACATTCTGCAGCAACAGGTGGGCTTGGATATGGCCGTGAAGTTTTTCTGGTCCTGCTTCAATGTGTTGACGCATCTTCTTTCTCTGATTTTTATCAGAGTCTGTTGAACGCCTGGCAGAGCCTTTCAGTGTGCCCAGCAGGGCACCGATGTCACGAAAATATTTGCACAACAAACTTAGTTTTATAATTCTTCTTTCCCAGTATTTTCCAGAAGTTGGGACTTCTGAAGAAATTTTACATCAGCTGGCGTCACAAAAGTATGGCACCTGCGGCATGTTTCAGGTTGCGGGTAAGAATCTGCTTAAGAAATAGCCAACCTAACAGGAACTCACTCGAAAAGAACGATTGGAAAAGTCTTGGGAGAGGTCAAAGGAATAGGGTTCCAAATGGATGAGTTTGGACCCAGGAGCATGAAGCATTGTACAATGATGGGTTTTTCCCACATTATGTGTGCAATTTATTCCCAACAACTCCCCCCCCCCCCCCCCATTAGAAATGGGGTCAAACCTCTTTCAAAGGCGAGCAGTAAAGAATTGTACAAGTCTTGTGTTAAGTAACTGAAAGAGGATACGCCATTGAAGGGAGTTAACCCGTGGAAGATACTGATGTCTGTCGGACCCCTGCGAAACTGCATGGGACTCTATGTTTGCAAGTTCATAATAAAGGTTCGGTGATCCAGTGAGGTTGATCCACTGTCTAGTTCATTCCAAGACACTAATTAATCATTCTCTCCTGATCCACGTGCTGCACGTTTTGTATATGTACGGAAGATGTGTTCCATGCCTTCATTAATTGTGTGAGATTGCTCCCTGTATTTCATTGGTTTCATTTTGTATCACACAAAATTATGTTGTGTTTTCGTTGTGTTCCTTTATGTTTTTGGTTTTCATGCAAACCTAATAAGGTAAATACGCTTATGAGGCTTCTCGGAGCAACTGCCATATTGGTGGTCGTATGACAGCTTGGCTGCCGGGGTAGCTATCATTTCTTGAAGCGCGACTGTGTCACTGATGCAGTGCCCCTCTACCACTACACACACTGCGAACTGGTACTCATTTTGCCGACCTCAGAAGGATGACAGGCTGAGTCAACCCCCTGGTGTATTAATTCAGCGGCCGACGGGGCTTAACTCAGGACTAGGATCCAAGCTGCCACCCTAACCATTGAGCCAACACCAGGCTAACTGCCAAATTGGCAACATATCTTTCAAAGAAAGGAAAATTAAATGGAAAAACCATCGGGCAACGCAATGTCATGTTCTTTCTCATGCTCTCGTGTGAGCGAGAATAAAACTTGAATAATTTTTTTCTCCCAAGATGCTAAAACGCTTGATGAGTTCAGCAATACTTGGTGTCAGAAGGAATTTGTGAGGTTCATGAGAACCAACTGAAAAATACTTTTGTGGTGTGTATGGGTACTCCATGAAGTTAATCTTTTCTTCTTTCTTTATTTCTTTTCTTCTCTTTTTCTCCTTTTTTCCTATTTGTTGAATGTATTTTAGTATTTTTTCTGGAGCTTCCTTTGTTTCATTGCTTTTATGTTCCAATGGTTGGTTATGTAATATATATATATATATTACAGTATATGTTGTATTTTGGTGATTATAAAGGACTTTCTTCTCTTTCTCTCTCTCTGTCCAATTCTTGCTCTACCCCCTCCCACACAGTGCAATAACCCTCCTCCCACATCTCCTCCTCTCTCTCTCTCTCTCTTCTCTCTCTCTAGACATATCCGGACAGTGTTTGGCTCTGGACAGGTCTGGTCGGTGTTGCTCTCGGACGCGTCCGAGCGTTGTTTATGTCTGGACAGTATAGTTTGTCTCCAGACCATGTTGCGGACATGAGTTTGTCTCAGGCCGTTGTTTGTAGTATGACTGGATCGAAATATGATTTCAGACATTATTTTGTTTCCATCTTTCATTGTTATCTGTGCAGGAATCATTTTGATGAGACGGTATGAATATATAACTAAAGCTCCACACACATGCCTTCCTTTTCCCCTTCTACACCTTCCTCTCACCTCACACTGTCTTCTTCCCTTTTCCAATCCTTCCCTATTCTCCCCCCCCCCCCCCATTTTCTCCCTCCCCCCCCTTAGTGTATTACCGTCAGCGAAGTGACGGGTGGTATTTGTGTTGTGTGTGTGTGTGTATAAAATCACATATCGACACATATTCTGTATATACAGGAGATAATAAAGACACATATATGGATAAACAGACACGGAGACAAACATTATATAAGATAATGCAAATAAACAGGATGAGACACATAAACACAAACACAAACACACCCACACACACACACACACAGACACCACACACACACACACAAACACACATACATACATACACACCCACACAAACACACAATACATTACACACACCCACACATACATACACACACACATAACCCACACACAAACCATACAACCACACACAACATACACACACACAAACACATACACCCACACACAACACATAACCACACACCCACAAACACAACACATACCTACACACCCACACAAACACAAACACATATACATACACACACACCCCACAAACACATACACCACACACACATACCATACATACGACCCACACACAACACACTACATACAACACACACACCACACACACACACACACCACACACACACACACCCCCCACACAACACACACACACCACCCACACACACATACAACACACCCACACACACAACACACAACATATACACACACACATACATACCACACCCACACACACACTATACACACACACACAAACACACACACACACACACACCACACACACACACACAAACACCCAAACAAACCCACACACACATACATACTGTGAGAAAAACCATATTCTCACCAAAATTAGTGTCCCACCCACAACGTCACGTGACCTTTTTCAGGCTCCCGGGATTCGGTTGGCAAGTCGGCACGTGGTGGGTGGGGCCGCGTCAGAGCTGGGGCGCATTGTGCAACAGACGTGGCTCTAAGATCGCGAGTGGGAAAATATATCGAGGCGTCTGAATCGCATGTTTTTAAAAAGCGATTTTTCAAGTGATTTTCAGACTCTTGAAAGCACAGTCGCGCTGTCGTTGATAGCTCCGTCTAAAAGTAATAAGTTAAATCCGGACGAGTGTGATCGTTATTCCGGCGCTATTGTCGAGCGGAGCTGTGAGTTGTACAACCTGTTTTGGAACTCTTATTGTTGCCAGAGTTCTGGCAGGTTTTTTGTGCTGTGTATTCCATTCTGTTACCAGCCATTTTTGAGATCGAGCCAATAAAATATCGTTGCCTACCCCTTAGAGGCCGATTTAAAACACAGTTGTGTTTTTTTTGTTGTTCTCTTTGTTCCACAATAGTGGACTGCTTGAAGCTCGGACATAACGTCAGTATTACCGTGCTGGAAGATATTAACAGCCGGATCTCGACAATACACCACACAAACATACACACACACATACACACACACACAACCACACACACGCACACATCACACACACACACACATCTACACACACACCCACACACATACACACACCCACATACATAAACACAACACTTCCACACATCCACATACCCCACCCACACACATACACAAACACCCCCCCCCACACACACACACACAAAACACACCCAACACATACACACAATGTACACCCCCCACACACACCCACACATGTACACCCCCCCCACACACACCCACAAACACACCCCCCCACACACACCCACAAACACACCCTACATACATACAAACACACACCTACACACACATACTACACACCCACACACACACACACCACACGTATGAGTAGAGTGAACAGCCGAGAGAATGTCCATGTGTGCTGCAGTCAGGGTGATTCATCAATGTGATTCCTCCCTCGGATGACGTGAAACAGGACGCTGACGTCACACACTCCCCTCCAACCTGTGTGAGATATCGACGGCACCAACGTTCGTGAAAACACTCGGATCAAACTTCCCTCCGCCGTACCCGACGAGAAGGTGTGAATCATGGTGGACGTAATACATAAACAACCTCGTGAATCCTCCCAATGTTAAAAAATATTACCTAAGTTCACCTGGATCAGGAAGTAGTAACAATCTTCAAACCCCCCACAGATCTCCAGATCGTGATTATCTTTATGTCCTGAACAATCTTTGGTTCATCACGGAGATGAAGGTTGTGGTTAAGTTCATTCGAAAACCAGTGGTTTTGGAGTGAAGGAATTTCAGTCGGTGGTACAGAGACTCACTCCGGTAAACAACCAAACCCGCAGGTAAACCGAACGTCCTCAAACAGTAAAATACACCAACCTTAATCTGTGTTAAACGATACCGATGTGGGAAATCAGTGATTAAAATGTCAATAAAGTGATTTTTACAAAGAGGAAGTAAGAATGGATGTACGTTCATCGAAGACGAAGAAGAAGAACTTCCGGGTCTGTAAACCAGGAACACCCTCAACTTGTGAGCTGGTAATAAAATTCCTGAAGGATTGTGGAAATACATTTAAATTTCTTAATTAAATAAACGATTTTGTACCACGTTCAGGAGCGTTGTCATTGTGTCGTGCCTTGGCTCAAAAAAATAATAATAACATCCGGGTTGATTTTTTCCTGTGAACCTTGTCCGGAAATCAAACACAGGTCCTCGTGCTCGTGCTCGTGCTCGTCCTCTCCTCGTCTCGTGCTCGTCCTCTTCCTCGTCCTCGTTTCCTCGTGCTCGTCCTCGTCCTCGTCGGACGGAACTACTGTAAGAGTATTTTCGGAATTCTCATTTAACACTGAGAAAGATCTGTAACCGTGTAATATAATATATAATAATATTGTGTCACGTGAGTAATGAAGGTAAGTTAAAGGATTTTTATTGAATGTTTGTTGAGGTGTTTGTTTGATTTAATGAGTGTTTTCACTCGTTTTGTTTTATTCACCACGGTTGTTTTTTATTAATCACATCATTAATCCTCATTCTTCCTTTTCGTCTACAAAACTACCAGAAACCTTTTATAATTAACTTGTATAATCCAAATTGATCTCCAAACCAAGTGAGAATATACACTCCCAGAACACGTGATTCTCACGTAACCACGTGATCTGTTTCCACCCCCTTCGTTTTACCGATCAAATTCACCTCACGTGTTTTCTCAACTTTCCTTCACCTCATGATGTAATCTGTTATCAAATAATCTATTGATAATCCACGCACTACGTAAGCGTTGATCGACAGACTCGTCGCCACTGTTGTTGTTTCCGTGTAAACTGTTGTAGAGCCCGGGATTGGAGAGCAGTGAGACTCGTCAGAGTCGTAGGCTGTAACTCACGCAGGCTGTTACCTGACTTGTAACTCTGTTTATTGTCGGTATCCGAACCGCACCATAGCCGAGCTACATGCCTTCAAGCGGCGTGCCCACCTTATGTCCCCCGGACCACTGTGACCACTTACCACCCTTTGCCCCGCCTCGCCCACGCTCCGCTGTCCATACACCACAAGTTTCTGGCTCGTCGGATTGAAAGTTTTTTTTTTTTTTTTTTTTTGCACGTACGCACGCGCTAGTAATAATAATAATGAAAACTGTTTCTAAAAAGTTGCTTCATCTTCCTCTTCCACACGTTGTGTTCCCATGACGATCATACATCAAGAGTCTTCTATTTCACAGACTGTTTCTTCAATTCGTACCTTTCCCTCAACTCTTGTCGAAAAAAACCTTGTGTTTGCAGCGTTTTTCTCTCCATTCCCTTATTTCCGCCTTTATTACTTCCTCAAGAAATGTCTTTTGGTCAATCTCTGAACGGAAAATTAAATAAAACCAATTTGCTTTGATGTTCTCTCATCAACCATTGTGTTTTTCCAACTTCAGTGCCAATTCACCCTCTCCACTCCTCCCTCTCAAAACAAACCATCGCACTCTTTACCCTCCAACATTCCCTCGATTTCTCAAAAAAACTCCCTCCCCTTTCCTCACCTTTCTCCTCAACTCTCCACATCACCCTTCTCAAGTTTCCCCCCCCCTCCACATCTACAAAAGCTTCCTCCTTCCGCCCCTCTTGCACTCCATCCTCATCGCTCGTCTACCTCCTCATAATTTCTCAACTGCATTCTGCCCCTCTCTTGTTACTCCCACTGTACCTCAACCCAGCACCACAGACCTTTTCTCCTCCTCATCTGGCTTCCCTCCCCAACCTTCTTCTGCAATCCCCCACACTTTCATAACTCTCCTTACCTCCCGCCCCTCCACCCTGTCCTACCCTCCCCACCCCCTGCACCCAAAGCCTCCTCCCTCCCTCTTCATTAGCAGTGTGGACCTCAAATATCCGGAGCCTTCTGCTCAAACCTAACAATATTTCACAAAGGTTGCCACTGCCTAACAGAAACTTTCCTCCCTAAAGATGGTCTCTGACTCCCTCGTATCTCTCCTTTTACTTTTCCTCCGGTGTGAGGGACCTGAGCCTCGTCCTGTGGAGAGTTGCTCTCTCATCAAAGACTCCATTCCTCACTCCCATCACTGCCCTTACTCCCCCACCCCCAGTGAATATCTTGGCTAGCTTCCCCTCCAATCCCACCTCATGTTTATATGTGCACTGTACCGTCCACAAAAATATGACTCCATTTACACCTCACTATCTGAAAACATGGACCAACTTCTGTCCTCTCATCGAATTCTCTTTTCCTCATATATGGTGACTTCAATTGTCATCATGCCAGTTGGCTTGGTGTGGGTACCTCTCTCACCTGTCATGGCACTTCAGCAAAAAGACTCTGCGACTCATTGGAGCTGACTCAATCGGTCAACTTCTGACCAGGAACTTCAACCAACGGTACCCATCTCTTCTGGATCTGATTTTGACAAATTTCCCTAAAATATCTGCTGTTCTTACTCCCCTCCATCGGTTCTTTTTGATCACGTGCTTGTCAAAGTGGACATCTCTCTGGCTGTTATTGGAGAACCATCTCAGCACCGTCGAGTCACATTTCACTTCAGGCTGACTGGCAGGGTCTCCAAGCAGCCATCAAACTTCCATACTTGTCTCCCATCGCTACTTTCTCCAACATCACCTCGTCCTGGAATGCTTTCAAAGAAACTTGCTCTCTCTTCAGGCACAGATTTATCTGCTCTCGTCTTTAGTTGTCCTACCCTTCCTCCTACCCATGATTTCACTGAGCTGTGCAAGGCAGATGTCCTGAAAACAACTTGCCTTTGCCTCATGGAAAGCGAACCAACTGAGGGGAATCTCAGTCTTTCTGTAAAGCTCTAATATATTTACAAGTTGTGAATCTACCCTCAGAGAGCCACAAAACAAAATCGTTCTAATCTCAAGTCTGAACTCTCAAACCTCTCTCCCTCCTCCAAATCTTGGTGGTGTCTAATCAAATCTTGTTTCTGTGTATGTTCCCCCTCATCCCTCCCTTATCACAAATGGCCGCACTGCTACCACCGCACATGAAAAGCTGAATGTCTAACTCGATGTTTGCATCGAAATCTTGTGTCCAAAACCATCGCTTTCTGAACCCACTTTAACCCAGTCACACCCCAACTGTCCCTGGACTCTGTGTCCTTTCTTTCTGACAAAGTGAGAGCTTGCTGTCAAACACTCGACTCAGATTCTGCAACCGGTCCAGACGGCATCAGCCCACGTGTCCAAAAACCTGCTCCTCTGCTCTTGCTCACGCTCTCACTGTTCTATTCATCCTCTCATTTGCTCAAGGTCATCTGCCATCTGCTTGGAAATCAGCAAACATTACCGCCCTGCATAAAAAAGGTGCAAAAACACATCCTGCAACAAACAGACCAATTACCCTTCTCCCAATCATTCAGGTTATGGAGTCCATCATCGCTTCAGACATAAATCCTTCTCTTCTCCAATGGCTGATTTCCGATCATCAATTTGGTTTCAGTCCAGGTCACTCTACCCGGATATGCTGCTTCTGCTCTCCAACAATGGATCCTCCCTCTATTTCCTCAGGGCGCTTAAGGTCTACCAAAAATACCACTTCTGGGGAAATGCCAAATCAAGAATCACTGCTCACCTTCACTTTCATTCCTCTTTTTTTTTTCCCTGCCTCTGGAACAAATCAACACTCTCTTCAATCCCACTACTCCCCCAAGTCTTCAAAACAGTTGTTCCCTTCCCCCCCCCCCCCATTCATATCTTGGTCTTTTCTGTCCCTGTTTAATCCACCCCTCCTTCAAATTCCCTTTTTCCTTCTGAAAGTTCATCTTGCTTCCCCTGTGTTCCATTGCCCCATCCCCTCCCTTCCACAGATCCTATTCTCTCTTCCCCACTATTTTGTGCTTCCTCTTCCATCCCTCTTGTCTCCTGCCTTGTTATATGTTTCTGTGGATCACCTCTTTCACGAGTTTCGACATGGAAAACAAACTAAAATGGAACCTGGCATGCTCGACAACTCCGCGTCCCTCCTCCCACCCCACCCCCTCCAGACTCTCACTCATCCCACCCTTTTCCACTTCTCATCCTGCCTCCCTTACTTATCCCTGCCTCCTTCCACCCCACCCCCCTCCCTCTGAACTCGCACTCCTTCCCCTCGTCAGGTGGTGGCTTGCGTGTTTGCAAGTTATTAATTTCTCATTGCATGTTTGTGACAAACATCTCATTCACTTTCGTTTAGAAGATAACCACTCCAAGCTTGTAATGAAAATAAATAACATCTAAATGAAAGCAGATCACACACACATGGGAATCAATGTGATCTCTTGTGGACAAAAGAACAATAGCTGCACCATACGTACTGCATAACAAAACAGGCCACGCACTTTGATCCATCGACCAGTTATTACAAAAGGAGAATAGGATGTATTTTCTGTTACGTTATCAAGTGACAGTGCGTGCAAAACACGGGGTAGCACAAGTGACACGACACACAGACACACTTATTATTGTTAGATGAGCAAATACCTCCTGTCGCTTCACTGACAAGGAGAGACACAGACAACTCTTGCTCCTTCACATACTTGCTCCAGTAAAGGTACTCCAGCTGGATCTGAGAAATAATTAAAGTTCGAAAGGTCAATAATTATTACAAACAGAAAGATCACCTCCTTCCACCTTCTTTTTTTCTTGTTTTGTAAATTTGCATTTCATCTCGGCAACCAAAAAGTTAGCCAAAGCAGTTTCAGATTGAAGGACAGAGGACATAGTTTAACCACAAATAAATTTCACAGAAGAAAAGGAAAGGTCCATTTTCAAAATAGTCATGTCGCAACTTAAACAGAGGAACAAGTCTTGTGCACCCGAACATATGCATGATAAGCATTTCACAATTCTTCAGAAATTTCATTGGAGAATTTGTGCAACATTTGGAACAATCCAATGTGCCAATCTCCATTGCATGTCATTTGAAAGCTTAGATATTGGAGCTGTATGCAGAGTTCACCATTCAGGAGTAACAGGAGAGGAAGCTGACAGATGCTGTTTCCCTTCAACACCAAAAGGGCCTTTTACACAATCAACAAATAACAAACAAATGCAAAAGTCATGTGAAGTCTCTTTCTCAATTAATTTAAAAGTTACAGATTTGCTGTTACAAGTCAAAGTAAAACAGGGCAACCGCATTGGTTGAGCAAACGCACAGACTCAAAAAGCTCCTGAATTGTATTCCAAGATTATTTAATCCCCTTAAGATTCAACAAAAAAAATCTGGCCAATAATCAGAATGGACCTGAAACCTGATGAGAGGGCAGTAATTTAATGACCAGACTTCATCTTTGTCCATGAAGTTCATCAAATTATGGACTGAAAGAAAATCTGACCCCACAAAGGACTGGACAGAAGTCTTGGAAGAAGGAATGGCTGCAAAAAGGGGGTTGTAGAAAATTGGTTCGTTTAGAACCATTGAGGCGATGAAGGAACTGGTCTCACGACGCAGTGATAAAGCTTGCCAGGTGTTGATCACACTCTGCATGCACAGAGGAAGTGATGACATCAATCTCAGGGAGATTGAGTAAAAACAGCTAATGACCATCCAGTGCCTTCAAAAAGTATTCAGACCCCTTCACTTTTTCACATTTTGTTGTGTTACAGCCTGAAATTATAATTGATCAAATTTAATTTTTTGTCACCGATACACACAAAATACCACATAATGACAAACTGAAAACATGTTTTAAGAAATTTTTACAAATTCATTCAAAATGAAAGACTAATATATTATTTACATAAGTATTCAGCTCCTGAGTCAATACTTTGTTGAAGTTCCTTTGGCAGCGATTATGGCTTCGAGTTGTCTTGGATTGTACCATTACAAAATTATTCCTTGATCGCCTTCAGTTGATTGTCAAGGCTTGGCCAGCCAGTTCGTGAAAGACTCGCCCAAACGTATCCCATTGGCTGAGTCCACAAAAGGGTGGATATATTTGGACCATTGTAGTCGTTGACCCTTCCAGGATTGTGCCCAATAGCCAAAGAGGCTGCTTCTACAGCACCACCGATCTGCACAGAGTGTGTCCCCATGGTTGGATGGATGGATGGATTGGAGTTGTGCAGTAGTTGTAGTGAGCCTGGTATTGGCTTCGTGGTTCGGGTGGTGGCTTTGGATCCTATCCTGAGTTCAAGCTCCGTCGGCCACTGAATTAATGCACCAGGGGGTTGACGAAGCCTGTCACCCTTCTGAGGTCAGCAAAATGAGTACCAGTGTGTACTGGTGGAGGGCACTGCATCAGCGACAGTCGCGCTTCCATGAAGTGATAGCTTTCCCGGCAGCTAAGCTGCCATACGCAAGAAGAAGAAGTAGTTATAGGCGTTAGTGGAGTTGGGAATGTCATGCTGAAGTGTTTGAGGGGTTTTATGTAAAGCCATTTGGAGTGATCTTGTTTTGAAAACAATCGGACCTCTGTACAGTGCCTTCAGAAAGTATTCACACCCATCGACTTTTGTCACATTTTATTTTGTTAGTTCGAAATTAAAATGCGTTAAATCTAAATTTTTTGTCACCGATCCACACAGAATTCCCCATCATGACAATGTGAAAAAATGTTTTTTGAAATTTAAACAAATTAATCAAAAATCAAAAGCTGAAATGTCTTGAGTCAATCAGTATTCAACCCTCTGCTGTGGCACTCCAAATTGAGCTCAGGTGCATCCAATTTCCTTTGACCATCCTTGAGATGTCTCTATAAACTTGATTGGAGTCAACCTGTGGCCAATTCAATTGATTGGACATAATTTACAAAGAAACACCCCTTTATTTATAAGGTTTCACAGCTAGAAAGAACACCCCTTTCTTTATGAGGTCCACAGTTGACAGTGCATGTCAGAGCAGAAACTCGACTAAAGTCCAAGGAACTGTCCGTAGAACTCCAAGATAGAATTGTGAGGAGGCATCGATCTGTGGAAGGGTATAAATCAATTTCTCGAGTGTTGAAAGTTCCCAAGAGCACAGTGAGCTCCATCATTAGGAAATGGAAAGAGTATGGAATGACCCAGACTCTTCCTCGAACTGGCTGTCCAACCAAGCGAGCTAGCTATCACGTACAGCCTGTGGCTGCTGGTTGCATCATTTTCTGGGGCACGCTGTGCTGCTGATGCAGTGCCCTCTATTACCAGTGCAATGGTACTCATTTTTCCATTCCTGGAAGGATGACGGGCTGAGTCAACCCCACCTGTGTTTAGCTTGATGGCTGACAGGGGCTCAAACTCAAGACCCTGAGACCCGAAGATCTTAAGCCAGCCACCTTAACCATTAAGCCAACACCAGGCTTTGGAGGACTTTTTTCTTCGTTGATGTATATTCCTTCTACCTTTGTTCCTCTCTATCAATTCTGCAACAAGACTATATGTCTGCTTCCTGCCAACGTTTGGGAGTGTTTGCAGAAAATTTGGGGACGTGACAGAAACTAAGTTGTTTTTTCTTCTTTCCCTTTCAGCCATCCCCTCTGTAACTGCCATTCTGGTACTATTTGAGTTTGAGTGATCTTCATCCTGCTTCGAGTATGTTCCTGAAACCTCACCTCCAATGAGAGATATGATGTGATGTTCAGACTTGGCATGCTGTGCTTGGTATACCAAGTGTGCTTTTGTTACATTCAGCATATGTTTGCTGCAATCTTTTCTTTGAAGACCATCTAATACCCTGTAGACCCCTTTGACTTGACCAACAAGTTGGTCTAATCGTGTCTTTCACAGGTGCAAGTAATGTTTCACACAAACGAATGGATGAACCAGCATTTTATTGTACAAACAGATGTTTCGTGAAAAATTCCAAAATAATCATATTTAACAGCAAAGATATCATGGCATATTTCTTAAAAGAAAAAACAAAAATCATGAGCAATCGAAGAAGCGGTGTTTTGCCTTATACACCACCCTGGTTAAAATTTGTTTTCTGATTGAAAAGAATTGTAGTTTCCTGCAGGTTTGGATTAATTTGAAACAACTTTTATTTAACAGTTTTTTTTCTCTCTCCAAGAAGTGTTTCTGTGGTTCAGGATGGGACAGATCGACAGCATTAGCCTATTATTTATTATTATTATTATTATTATTATTATTATTATTATTATATGGAGATGGTGGAGCCAGGGCCGGATTTCAGGGTAGGGGCATTCCATGTCAAGTGTACACACCTTCCTGACACTAATACATCATTTTCTCTCCATATGTTGGTCATTTATTCACTTGGGTGAAAAAACTCAAAATACCAACTTTTAGACCTGTGGGTCCATCGGGGCCCATTTTAGGGGCCCCCAAATTTGGGCGCCCCCGGCTGCCCCACAATCTTCCAGAGGCCATATCACAGGTTGCAGTGGTCCGATTTGGCTGATCTTGGTATCAAAATGCTCGTAAAAGCGAGATCTTTCGAATCACGTAAAGTAAAATCACTCCGAAACAGTAATTCAAAAAGTTGTAGTTTGGGGTGCCCTTTGACCTTGGACCCCGCTCCCCAGCCAAACCGATGGTCCCGATTTTTTTCGTGTGAGAATACCCCTTCATATACTCCAACACCTCAGCATAAAGAAAATGGGATCTCAATGGGTTCAAGTGTGATGATGGTTTTATTGTTCGGGGACTCGGGTGCTGGACACAATACGCCACAATACATAGCACAATATTTGAACACAAGATTTCCAATACACTATATCCATGTATATTGCACATAAATTTTCCACATGCACATGCTGTTAGTTGATTAAAAGTTGGTATTTTGAGGTTTTTCACCCAAGTGAATAAATGACCAACATATGGGGAGAAAATGAGGTATTCGTGTCGGGAGGGTGTGTACATATGACATGGAATGCCCCGGCAGCGAGTGACCCAGGTGACTGCTTGAGGTGTCGGGCTTTGAGTGAGCCTGTGATCTCTCTATCGAGTGCAGCCTGTGGCTGCTGGTTGCTCATTGGTTGGGACACGGCTATGCCGCTGATGCAGTGTCTCCCTTACCAGTCACTGGTACTCATTTTGCCGACCTCAGAAGGATGACAGGCTGAGTCAACCTCCTGGTGTTATATTCAGCGGCCCAACGGGGCTTGAACTCAGGACCCTGGGATCCCAAGCCACCACCCGAACCACAAAGCCAACACCAGGCTTAGCCTGTGATGAAGATATAACAGGTTTATTAATGACGAAATTTGGTCTCTCACGCCTGTGTTCCACCAACACCACTATTCAGATTAAATAAATCCTTCCAGAACCCCTCTGTTTGCACCAGATATGGATGGCCATTGGCTCACAAGGAGCTCTCCTTCCCTTTGGCAGGTTTTGTATTTGATCCTGGTGGGTGTCCATGAAAGGGAAATGAGGAA
>CM068959.1:114218514-114229611 GCA_035128595.1 Eptatretus atami
GGACCGAGCTATTGGACCCACACAACGCACTTCATCCCGTTAACCCACTATATATGCAGGGAAGGTTTACAACTGCAACCCGGAGACGAACGAATAAATGACTGGGGATCACTGCATGTTGGGTGTCATTGCCTTTCGAGGTATTTGCGGTTTTGAGAACCGCAACTTATCTATCTCTCTGTATGCCTTGCAACTTGGCAATGCCGAATCAATTACTGTCAATGGTACCACGAGCGGAGTGGATGCCATGGATATTGATCATGTCAAAACATGTACTAAAGGAGCTGTGGGAAAAGGGAAAACATGAAGGATTTTAGATTAATGAGAATCGAAAATAATGAAGATTACCAATCACTGCGTGCATGTTTTCAGTGACACAGTGGGAAGGAAAAGTTACAATACACTGAAAGAAATGAAGAGCTGGAAGGTAATGGCAAACCCCCAGTATCAGCCTTTGCCAAGCAGCCAAGGACCAGCCTTCAGGAAAAGTATACAATTAATCAACTCAAGCCGTTTCTTTATTATCATTTTGTTTTTCCACTTCACAATTGATATCTTCCCGACTCCCTTGATGGCTGCAATTGTTGGTGTGGATGGCTGGCGTGCCTCCCATTTGTCGTATTTCACTTTTCAAATTTCTCCAATCTGTCTGGTCAATACCTGTGTTTATTCTGCTTACACGGTTTGTCAACCTCAAAATGAGGCAATCAGGGTGAACCTTTACTCAGGCATTGCACTTCATTTTGCCTCGTTTTGTGATTTGTTGAAAGGTTTAAATATGCTTATTCGGACATGTTGAAGAAAAATAAAAGCATTAAGTAACATAATCTTCGTTTTGCATGCAGGGAAAAGACAGCTGATAGATTCAAAATTTCGGACACCACTTCTCCGCTCAACGTCGCCATAAAAGTCGCTTGTTCTCGCTGCACCCACACTCACATGGATACAAAATCGGCTCCCACATATTGAACTGTTCTCACGACTCCTTCCTGCCTTGTCCTGTCGGCATTTCTACTGCACACCCCGCCCCTCCCATCCCGCTACCCTCTTGACACACTCCTACACTTTCCATACACACCCCCACGATCAACCTCCACAAGTTGTCCCTCGCTCCGCGCCCGACCAATTGAAGAAATTCTCCATTACAAAGCCTGAAAAACGTCCATTAAAATGCCTTCCTTCCCCGATCTTCTGGCATGTGCACCCAACTGTGTGTCTTCATCATGATTAATTATTGCCCCGCTACTCCCCCTCCTTTTTCTTCTTCAACACAGTATATTTTGCAAAAACCTGTCTCCTTACAGAAATGTGGTTCTGTCATCCTACTCCGGTTGCCTACCAGCATGAACAAAAAATTGTATCCACCCTTCCACGACGTTTATCTCAGAAAGTTTAAAAATGGGAATCTTTGGAAGTTGTTTGTCAGGTTCATCTCCACAGAGCAATCAAATTCCCATTCACGTTTTTGCAGGTCAAACTACTCCATCGTCCAGTGCTCGCCCAAACATCGCGTTCTTCATGTCCCCCTCTTCAACATGGCATCCAACTGGCATTCCCCAATTCTGCATCCATCTTCACCCCACCCTCTCCAAGCTTCCACCCCTCCCAACTCACCCCCTCTCATCTCCTCACTAATCCTGCCCTCATCTTACCCCCTCCCACATTCCACCCATCCCGCCACCTCCCACTCTCCGACCTTCTCAGCCTACGCTCCCCCCCCACCCCCCACGTCGCTTCCCCTGAAGCGCCCGACCCTGCCAACTCTTCTCCCCTGTCCCTCACTGCTGTTATACCTCAAACATCTACAGGCCTCACGCTCCATCTGACAGATCTCTCATCCAGGCTGCAAATTTACGGGCCCAGATATTATCTCTTCAGAATGGCTTTCTCCCATAGATGTCCTTCTCACTGTCCATGGCCTATGTGAGGGTAAACAAACTACTTCCTGCGTGCGGATAACTTAAATGTGCTGTCAACAAGGAACATTTTTGGGAATTTTGTGATTCAAAGAAAAAACAATGACTGCATATCAAGAATTAAACGTCTCCAACAATACCAAGTTGTCAAAAGATTTCCATAAGTTACAAGAAATTAAAATAAATAAAAACCACATCAATGATTGACATCAAGGTATTTCTTTGAATTGCTAGGGTGTATAAATTAGTGACATACCAGACTTGGGTGTGAATCATCATGCTGATTTCTTGGACGGTTGCAGCCATCACTGAAACAGATTCCCTGGAAAACCAAGGAAACATTTATTCAGCGTCCATTTTGGATCACTGTAACTTTTTGGCAGAGAAAACTGGAAAGTTCTCGAATAACATTTCTCAAGTTGACGAATAGACTTCCAACGAGGAAGATCTGCAAAGCTGTACAACCTGCAGCTTCCAAAAAATTTCACAAATTTTACAGAAGTCGCATACATTGCAAATTTAAATTTTCTTCTTGGCGAGAGAGAGAGCTCTGTTCGCAATTGATCGGCAGTCGACACAAACTCGAAGAACCTTTCTGATTTCTCAATTCCAAGTATAATGATCACTGCTTGGGCTGTTTCTGCCTCTCAGACCTTGTGATGAAGCCATTCCAAGAACCCGTCCATTTCAAACGATGACCTGCCAGGGACACAAGTGGTTTTATGTTACAAAGGAAAGGTTATGCATGTTATTTTCTTTACTCTTTATTTACGAATCATTGTGGGGTTTACAGACAGTTTGTTCACCCCATGTGGGCTTGACAGTGTGGCCTTGAGGTCGCACACTGCCCCGAGTTGTCTTGCTTGGTTGAATCCCAACACAGCAATAAACCTGTCGTCGGTGTTTCACCAGATCGGGAAAGGATCAATGTATGTGCCGTCCTTCAGATGAACATTCAAACTGGGCATCCCCTCTCACAGCATTATTTGGTGGACATTAAAGTGTCCATTGATATTCTCGAAGAGTTGGCCAGCGAACCACTGGTACGCCCAGGGCTAAAATCCACATTACTTCCTAATTTACAATGGACAACTACATTCAGCGGCACAGCCACTCCAGAAATGACACAACCAGCATCCACTTGCAAACAAAATAAAGATTTTTTTGCCAAACTTGCAAACTTTTTACCGTGGGCCACGCCAAAGATTTAAAACTAAAAGATAAAAATAACTGCAACAAAAATAAAACACTCCACTCCCTCACCTTTGCTCTTTTATTATTAGTTCATCAATGAGCGTTATAATCAATGTCCATAGGTGAAAAGGCAATTGCATCAACAGAAACAGCCATGTTTCATTCAAACAAGGAAAAACAAGAAAAAGAGCAATCAGAGGACGGCAAACCCTCACCAGGACTTCTTTTGAAGTGGCTGTATTTTTATAGGTTTTAGGCGTATCCAATTAATGGCTGCCAAAAACCATGTTGGGGGGGACCTATGACTTCATATGTGTGAACCGTTGTTCCTCATAGACAAGCGGTCGGTCATATGTCGAAAGTTTCGTCTTCGGATCTGTTAAGCCATCAGAGAAGATTTTTGAGTTTTTTTTTACATACAATATGGCTGTGAATCACGTGACCGATGACCATTATCAATTTTTTTTCTGTGGACCATTTTATCCCGAGATTACCCTCAAAAAATTTCATACTGATCAGATTGTTGGCGTTCTACAAAGCTGCCAAGACGTCATAATGAAGGCACCTATGACGTCAGCAAAATCCACTCATCCCCATGAGGGAGTACTTGCTATGTGAAAAGTTTCAATTTTTTCCTTGGTGCGGTTTCAAGAGATACAGAGGTCCAAATTTTTCCATTTTTCTTAATATGGCTGCCACACCAGGTTGACCGAGATCCTTCATAGAATGTTGTAAAGATAATATGGACGAGTCGCTTCCAATTGGTGAAAATTTACTCAATCCGACAAGCCGGTTGCAGAGGAAAAAGCACGAAAGTTTCTGCTGCCGGGAAAAAAACAAACACACAAACAAAACAAGACGACGTCATACAAGCACGATTCTTGCAAACAAATTTGACCTCAAAAATAATTTGTGTTAATCAATGATCCAACATGCGACTCCTCTTCAAATTTCAGTCAATTGCGATGAAAATTGGTTAGACATCTCACATAAGTTGTTGACTTTGGCCAATGTGACAATAAAAATGAAATTGGCTCGTTATTCAGTACCTGAATATAAATCCTCTTCAAATTCAAGTCAATCAGATGAAAATGCACAATTTAGAAAGTTCGAACCCAAAATTGACCTCCAAAATAATTGGTTGTTGAATTCACTAACCTGCATGAAAATCCTCTTCAAATTTAAAGTCAATCAGAATGACAATTGAAGTTTGGGATTTCAAGAAATCTCACCAAAGTTGTTTACCTTTGGCCTATGTTGACCCTTTTTGACCTCAAAAACAATAGCGCTTTTTCCTTTGACAAACTCCACCAGTGTGTGACGTTTCATGAATATCAGTTTAAAAAGCAACAAACAATAGATAACAAAATCGACCAACCAATACACTTTGAAAAATCTTCGATTTTAGTAAGTAATAAACGGACCCAATGCAATACTAGCTCCTTGCGTGAGGGTACCAAGCGAAAAGCCATGGTTGCGAAGAACCTCTTATTCCTTCTTCCTTCACTCATTTCCCTTTCATGGACACCCACCAGCGATCAATTACAAACCTGCCAAAGAAGGGAGAGCTCCTTGTGAGCAATGGCCAGTCCATTATCTGGTGCAAACAGAGGGGTCTTGGAAGGATTTATTTAATCTGGAATAGCTGGTGTTGGGGAACACATGCTGAGAGACCAAATTTCGTCATTAATAAACCTGTTATATCTTCATCACAGGCTAAGCCTGGTGTTGGCTTTGTGGTTCGGGTGGTGGCTGGGATCCCAGGGCCTTGAGTTCAAGCCCCGTTGGGCCGCTGAATTAATACACCAGAGGTTGACTCAGCCTCCTGTTCATTCCTTCTGGGGTCGGCAAAATGAGTACCAGTGCCACTGGTAAGGGAGGACACTGCATTTCAGCGGCATAGCCGGTCCCAACCAATGATGCAACCAGCAGCCACAGGCTGCCACTCGATAGAGAGATCACAGGCTTCACTCAAAGGCCCGACACCTTCAAGCAGTCACCTGGGTCACCGCTGGCCGGGGCATTCCATGTCATATGTACACACCCTCCCGACACGAATACCTCCATTTTCTTCCCATAGATTGTGTCATTTATTCACTGGGTTGAAAAAACTCAAAATACCAACTTTTAATCAACTAACAGCTATGTGCATGTGGAAAATTTATGTGCAACTATACATGGATATAGCTGTATTGGAAATTCTTGTGTTCAAATATTTGTTGCTATGTATTGTGGCGTTATTGTGTCCAGCCACCCGTAGTCCCGAACAATAAAACCATCATCACACTTGAACCCATTGAGATCCCATTTTCATTTATGCTGAGGTGTTGGAGTATATGAAGGGTATTCTCACACGAAAAAAATCGGGACCATCGGTTTGGTGGTAGAGCGGGCCAAGGTCAAAAGGGCACCCCAAACTTACAACTGTTTTGGATACTGTTTCGGATGATTTTACTTTACGTGATTCGAAAGATCTCGCTTTTACGAGCATTTGATTACCAAGCATCAGCCAAATCGGACCACTGCAACCTGTGATATGGCCTCTGAAATTGTGGGCAGCTGGGGGCGCCCAATTTGGGGGGCCCCTAAAATGTGGCCCCGATGACCCACAGTCTAAAAGTTGGTATTTTGAGTTTTTTCACCAAGTGAAAATAACGATGACCAACATATGGAGAGAAAATGATGTATTGTGTCAGGAAGGTGTGTACACTTGACATGGAATGGCCCACTACCCTGAAAATCCGGCCCTGGCTCACCATCTCCAATATAATATAATAATAATAATAATAATAATAATAATAATAATAATAATAGGCTAATGCTTGTCGATCTGGTTCCCATCCTGAACCACAGAAACACTCTTGGAGAGAGAAAAAAAACTGTTAAATAAAAGTTGTTTCAAATTAATCCAAAACCTGCAGGAAAACTACAATTTCTTTTCAATCAGGAAACAAATTTTAACCAGGGTGTGTATAAAGGCAAAAACACCGCTCTTCGAATTGCTCTTGATTTGTTTTTTCTTTTAAGAAATATGCCATGATATCTTTCTGTTTAAATAGATTATTTTGGAATTTTTCACGAAACAATCTGTCTTGCTACAATAAAATGCTGGTTCATCCATTCGTTTGTGTGAAACATTACTTGCACCTGTGGAAAAGACACGATTAGACCACTTGTTGGTCAAGTCAAAGGGGTCATACAGGTATTAGATGGTCTTCAAAGAAAAGATTTGCCAGCAAACATATGCTAGAATGTTAACAAAAGCACACTTGGTATACCAAGCACAGCATGCCAAGTTCTGAACATCACATCATATCTCTCATTGGAGGTGAGTTTCAGAACCATACTCGAAGCAGGATGAAGATCACTCAAACTCAAATAGTACCAGAATGGCAGTTACAGAGGGGATGGCTGAAAGGAAAGAAAAAAAAACAACTTAGTTTTTCTGTCACGTCCCCAAATTTTCTGCAAAACACTCCCAAACGTTGGCAGGAAGCAGACCATATAGTCTGTTGCAGAATGATAGAGAGCGAACAAAGGTAGAAGGCGAATATAACATCAACGAAGAAAGTCCTCCAAGCCTGGTGTTGCTTAATGGTTAAGGTGGCTGGCTTAGATCTTCGGGTCTCAGGGTCTTGTGTTTGACCCCTGTCAGCCATCAAGCGTAAACACCAGGCTGGGGTTGACTCAGCCCGTTCATCCTTCCAGGAATGGAAGAATGCAGTACCATTGCACTGCGTAATAGAGGGCACGCATCAGCAGCACAGCCGTGCCCCCAGAAAATGATGCAACCAGGCAGCCACAGGCTGTACGTGATAGCTCAGCTCGCTTGGTTTGGACAGCCAGTTCGAGAGAGTCTGGGTCATTCCATACTCTTTCCATTTCCTAATGATGGAGCTCACTTGCTCTTGGAACTATTCAACACTCGAGAAATGATTTTACCCTTCCACAGATCGATGCCTCCTCACAATTCTTTCTTGGAGTTCTTAAACGGACAGTTCCTTGATTTAGTCAGTTTCTGCTCTGACATGCACTGGTCAAACTGTGGACTCATAAGAAAAGGTGTTTTCTTTCTAGACTGTGGAAACCTTATAAATAAAGGGTGTATTCTTCTTGTAAATTAGTCCAATCAATTGAATGGCCAACAGGTTGACTCATCAAGTTATGAGAGACATCTCAAGGATGCGTCAAAAGAAATTGGAGCACCTGAGCTCAATTTGGAGTGCCACAGCAGAGGTTGAATACTTGATTGACTTCAAGACATTTCAGCTTTTGATTTTGATTAATTTGTTTTAAATTTCAAAAAACATTTTTTCACCACATTGTCATGATGGGGAATTCTGTGTGGATCAGGTGACAATAAAATTTAATTTAACGCATTTTAATTTCAACTAACCAAAATAAAATGTGGACAAAAGTCGATGGCGTGTGATACTTTCTGAAGGCACTGCTACAGAGGTCCGATTGTTTCAAAACCAAGATCACTCCAACATGGCTTTACATAAAACCCTCAAACACTTCAGCATGACATTCCAACCCCACTAACGCTATAACTACTATCTTCTTCTTGCGATGGCAAGCTTAGCTGCGGGAAAGCTATCACGTTTCATGGAAGCCGACTGTCGCTGATGCAGTGCCCCTCCACCAGTACCACTGGTACTCATTTTGCTGACCTCAGAAGGGGTGACAGGCTCGTCAAACCCCCTGGTGCATTGATTCAGTGCGCCGACGGAGCCTTAACTCAGGACCCTAGGATCCAAAGCCACCACCCGAACACGAAGCCAATACCAGGCTCACTACCAACTACTGCCAACAACTCCATCCACCATCCATCCAACCATGGACCACACTCTGTGCAGATCGGTGGTGCTGTAGGAAAGCACCTCTTGGTATGGCCACAATCCTGGAAGGGTCAACGACCAATCGGTCCAATATCCACCCTTTTGTGGGACTCAGCCATGGGATACGTTTGGGCAGGTCTTTCACGACTGGTGGCCAAGGCTTGACAATCAACTGAAGGCGATCCAAGGAATAATTTGTAATGGGGTACAATCCAAGACAACTCAAGCCGTAATCGCTGCCAAAGGAACTGTCATGCAAAGTATTGACTCAGGGAGCTAGATACTTTAGTAAATTAATATATTCGCTTTAATTTTGAATGAAATTTGTAAAAATTTCTTAAAAAAACAGTTTTCAGTTTGGTCTTTGTGGGTATTTTGTGTATGTCCAGTGACAAAAAAATTAATTTGATCCAATCTATAATTTCAGCATCGTAACACACAAAATGATGAAAAAGTGGAGGGTCTGATATTTTTGAAGGCACTGATGGTCATTCAGCTGTTTTTAACTAATCATCCCTTGACATTGTGTCTCAACTTCCTCTGTGCATGCAGAGTGTGATCAACACCTTGGAGCTATTATCACTGCGCGTGGACCAGTTCCTTATCGCTCAATGTTTCAAACAAACCAATTTTCTACAACCCCCCTTTTTGCAGCCTTCTTCTTCCAAGATTCTGTCCAGTTCTTTGTGGGGTCGAGAATTTTTCTTTCACATAATTTGATGAAACTTTTCATGGAAAAGATGAAGTCTGGTCATTAAATTACTGCATCTCAGGTTGCTCAGGTCCATTCTGATTATTGGCCAGATTTTTTTGTTGAATCTTAGGGGATTAAGATAATCTTGGATACAATTCATGGAGCCTTTTTGAGTCTGTGTGTTTGCTCAACCAATGCGGTTGCCCTGTTTACTTTTGACATTGTAACGCAAATCTGTAACTTTTAACTGAATTGAAAGAGAACTTTCATCATGCTTTTGCATTCTTTTGTTATTTTGATTGTGTAAAAGGCCCTTTTGGTTGTTGAAGGGAAACAGCATTCGTCAGCTTCTTCTCCTGTTACTCCTGAATGGTGAACTCCTGATACAGCTCCATATCTAAGCTTTCAAATGACATGCTAATGGAGATGGGCAACAAGGATTGCTTCCAAATTGATGCACAAATTCTCCAACAATTTCTGAAGAATTGTGAAATCTTTATCATGCATATTTCGGTGCACAAGACTTTGTTCTCTCTGTTTAAGTTGGCGACATGACTATGTTTGAAAATGGACTCTTTCCTTTTCTTCTGTGAAATTTAATTTTGGTTAACTTATGTCCTCTGTCTTTCAATCTGAAACTGCTTTGGCTAACTTTTTGTTGCCAGAGTGAAAATGCAAATTCTAACAAAACAAGAAAAAAGAAAGGTGGAAGAGGTGATCTTTCTGTTTGTAATATATTTATTGACCTTTGAACTTTTAATTATTTCTCAGATCCAGCTGAGTAACCTTTATGAGCAAGTATCGTGAAGGAGCAAGAGTTGTCTGTGGCTCTCTGCTTGTCAGTGAAGAGACAGGAGGTATTGTCGTTCAAATAAGTGGTGTTGGTCTGTGCGTGTCGGTGGTGTCACTTGTGCTACCCGTGTTTTTGCCACGCAACTGTCATCTGTTGATAAAACGTAACGAAGAATCATCCTATTCTCCTTTTGTAATAACTGGTCGATGGATCAAAGTCGTGTGCCTGTTTGTTATGGCAGTGCGTTATTGGGTGCAGCTATGTTTTTTTGTCCACAAGAGATCCATTGAATTCCCATGTTTGTGTGATGTGTTTCATATAGATGTTACTTTATTTAGGTCATTACAAGCTTGGAGTGGTTATTTTAAACGAAACGAATTGAGATATGTTTTGTCACAAACATGCAATGTAGAAATAATATACTTGCAAACTACGCAATGCCACCACCTGACGATGGGGAAGGAGTGCGAGTCAGAGGGAGGGGGGTGGGGTTAAGGAGCAGGGTAAGTAAGGAAGGCAGGTGAGAGTGGAAAGGGGTGGGATGAGTTGAGAGTCTGAGAGGTGGGTAGAGGCGGGAGGAGGTGGGACGCGGCATTGTTGTCGAGCAATGCCAGGTACATTTTAGCTTTGGTTGTTTCCCATGTCGAAACTCGTGAAAGATGAAAGTTTGCTGATTCCACAGAACAGATCAGGCAGAGACTAATAGAGGGATGAAGAGGGAAGCACAAAAATAGTGGGAGAAAGAATAGGAGATCTGTGGAAGGGAGAGGATGGGGCATGGAACACAGGGAAGCCAAGATGAACTTTCAGAAAGGAAAAGAATTGAAGGAGGGGTGGATTTAACAGGCGACAGAAAAGACCAAGATATGAAATGGGGGGGGGGAAGGGAACAACTGTTTTGAAGACCTTGGCGGAGTAGTGGGATTGAAGAGAGGTATTTGTCCAGAGGCAGGGAAAAAAAAGAAAGAGGGAATTAAATGAAGGTGAGCAGTGAATTCTTGATTTTGGCAATTTCCCAGAAGTTGGTATTTTTGGAGACCTTAAGCGCCCCCTGAGGAATAGAGACTAGGATCCATTGTGGAGAGCAGAAGCAAGCTAGCCGGGTAGAGTGACTGGACTGAAACCAAATGATGATCGGAAATCAAGCCATTGAGAAGAGGAGATTTATGTTCTTGAAGCGATGATGACTCCATACCTGAATGATTGAGAGAAGGTAATTGGTCTGTTGTTGCAGGAGTGTTTTTGCACCTTTTTTATGCAGGGCCGGTAATGTTTGCTGATTTCAAGCAGATGGCAGATGACCTTGAGCAAATGAGAGGTATGAAGTAGAACAGATGATAGCTCGTGAGCAAGAGCAGAGGAGCAGGGTTTTTAGGACACGTGGGCTGATGCGTCTGGCACCGGTTGCAGAATCTGAGTCGAGGTTTGACAGCAAGCTCTCCACTTTGTCAGAAGAAAAGGACACAGAGTCCAGGGACAGTTGGGTGTGACTGGGTAAAGTGGGTTCAGAAAGCGATGGGTTTTGGACACAAGATTTCGATGCAAACATCGAGTTTAGACATTCAGCTTTTTCATGTGCGGTGGTAGCAGTGCGGCCATTTGTGATAAGGGAGGGGATGGAGGGGGAACATACACCAGAAACAGATTTGATTAGACACC
>CM068959.1:114236000-114253466 GCA_035128595.1 Eptatretus atami
GGACCGAGCTATTGGACCCACACAACGCACTTCATCCCGTTAACCCACTATATATGCAGGGAAGGTTTACAACTGCAACCCGGAGACGAACGAATAAATGACTGGGGATCACTGCATGTTGGGTGTCATTGCCTTTCGAGGTATTTGCGGTTTTGAGAACCGCAACTTATCTATCTCTCTGTATGCCTTGCAACTTGGCAATGCCGAATCAATTACTGTCAATGGTACCACGAGCGGAGTGGATGCCATGGATATTGATCATGTCAAAACATGTACTAAAGGAGCTGTGGGAAAAGGGAAAACATGAAGGATTTTAGATTAATGAGAATCGAAAATAATGAAGATTACCAATCACTGCGTGCATGTTTTCAGTGACACAGTGGGAAGGAAAAGTTACAATACACTGAAAGAAATGAAGAGCTGGAAGGTAATGGCAAACCCCCAGTATCAGCCTTTGCCAAGCAGCCAAGGACCAGCCTTCAGGAAAAGTATACAATTAATCAACTCAAGCCGTTTCTTTATTATCATTTTGTTTTTCCACTTCACAATTGATATCTTCCCGACTCCCTTGATGGCTGCAATTGTTGGTGTGGATGGCTGGCGTGCCTCCCATTTGTCGTATTTCACTTTTCAAATTTCTCCAATCTGTCTGGTCAATACCTGTGTTTATTCTGCTTACACGGTTTGTCAACCTCAAAATGAGGCAATCAGGGTGAACCTTTACTCAGGCATTGCACTTCATTTTGCCTCGTTTTGTGATTTGTTGAAAGGTTTAAATATGCTTATTCGGACATGTTGAAGAAAAATAAAAGCATTAAGTAACATAATCTTCGTTTTGCATGCAGGGAAAAGACAGCTGATAGATTCAAAATTTCGGACACCACTTCTCCGCTCAACGTCGCCATAAAAGTCGCTTGTTCTCGCTGCACCCACACTCACATGGATACAAAATCGGCTCCCACATATTGAACTGTTCTCACGACTCCTTCCTGCCTTGTCCTGTCGGCATTTCTACTGCACACCCCGCCCCTCCCATCCCGCTACCCTCTTGACACACTCCTACACTTTCCATACACACCCCCACGATCAACCTCCACAAGTTGTCCCTCGCTCCGCGCCCGACCAATTGAAGAAATTCTCCATTACAAAGCCTGAAAAACGTCCATTAAAATGCCTTCCTTCCCCGATCTTCTGGCATGTGCACCCAACTGTGTGTCTTCATCATGATTAATTATTGCCCCGCTACTCCCCCTCCTTTTTCTTCTTCAACACAGTATATTTTGCAAAAACCTGTCTCCTTACAGAAATGTGGTTCTGTCATCCTACTCCGGTTGCCTACCAGCATGAACAAAAAATTGTATCCACCCTTCCACGACGTTTATCTCAGAAAGTTTAAAAATGGGAATCTTTGGAAGTTGTTTGTCAGGTTCATCTCCACAGAGCAATCAAATTCCCATTCACGTTTTTGCAGGTCAAACTACTCCATCGTCCAGTGCTCGCCCAAACATCGCGTTCTTCATGTCCCCCTCTTCAACATGGCATCCAACTGGCATTCCCCAATTCTGCATCCATCTTCACCCCACCCTCTCCAAGCTTCCACCCCTCCCAACTCACCCCCTCTCATCTCCTCACTAATCCTGCCCTCATCTTACCCCCTCCCACATTCCACCCATCCCGCCACCTCCCACTCTCCGACCTTCTCAGCCTACGCTCCCCCCCCACCCCCCACGTCGCTTCCCCTGAAGCGCCCGACCCTGCCAACTCTTCTCCCCTGTCCCTCACTGCTGTTATACCTCAAACATCTACAGGCCTCACGCTCCATCTGACAGATCTCTCATCCAGGCTGCAAATTTACGGGCCCAGATATTATCTCTTCAGAATGGCTTTCTCCCATAGATGTCCTTCTCACTGTCCATGGCCTATGTGAGGGTAAACAAACTACTTCCTGCGTGCGGATAACTTAAATGTGCTGTCAACAAGGAACATTTTTGGGAATTTTGTGATTCAAAGAAAAAACAATGACTGCATATCAAGAATTAAACGTCTCCAACAATACCAAGTTGTCAAAAGATTTCCATAAGTTACAAGAAATTAAAATAAATAAAAACCACATCAATGATTGACATCAAGGTATTTCTTTGAATTGCTAGGGTGTATAAATTAGTGACATACCAGACTTGGGTGTGAATCATCATGCTGATTTCTTGGACGGTTGCAGCCATCACTGAAACAGATTCCCTGGAAAACCAAGGAAACATTTATTCAGCGTCCATTTTGGATCACTGTAACTTTTTGGCAGAGAAAACTGGAAAGTTCTCGAATAACATTTCTCAAGTTGACGAATAGACTTCCAACGAGGAAGATCTGCAAAGCTGTACAACCTGCAGCTTCCAAAAAATTTCACAAATTTTACAGAAGTCGCATACATTGCAAATTTAAATTTTCTTCTTGGCGAGAGAGAGAGCTCTGTTCGCAATTGATCGGCAGTCGACACAAACTCGAAGAACCTTTCTGATTTCTCAATTCCAAGTATAATGATCACTGCTTGGGCTGTTTCTGCCTCTCAGACCTTGTGATGAAGCCATTCCAAGAACCCGTCCATTTCAAACGATGACCTGCCAGGGACACAAGTGGTTTTATGTTACAAAGGAAAGGTTATGCATGTTATTTTCTTTACTCTTTATTTACGAATCATTGTGGGGTTTACAGACAGTTTGTTCACCCCATGTGGGCTTGACAGTGTGGCCTTGAGGTCGCACACTGCCCCGAGTTGTCTTGCTTGGTTGAATCCCAACACAGCAATAAACCTGTCGTCGGTGTTTCACCAGATCGGGAAAGGATCAATGTATGTGCCGTCCTTCAGATGAACATTCAAACTGGGCATCCCCTCTCACAGCATTATTTGGTGGACATTAAAGTGTCCATTGATATTCTCGAAGAGTTGGCCAGCGAACCACTGGTACGCCCAGGGCTAAAATCCACATTACTTCCTAATTTACAATGGACAACTACATTCAGCGGCACAGCCACTCCAGAAATGACACAACCAGCATCCACTTGCAAACAAAATAAAGATTTTTTTGCCAAACTTGCAAACTTTTTACCGTGGGCCACGCCAAAGATTTAAAACTAAAAGATAAAAATAACTGCAACAAAAATAAAACACTCCACTCCCTCACCTTTGCTCTTTTATTATTAGTTCATCAATGAGCGTTATAATCAATGTCCATAGGTGAAAAGGCAATTGCATCAACAGAAACAGCCATGTTTCATTCAAACAAGGAAAAACAAGAAAAAGAGCAATCAGAGGACGGCAAACCCTCACCAGGACTTCTTTTGAAGTGGCTGTATTTTTATAGGTTTTAGGCGTATCCAATTAATGGCTGCCAAAAACCATGTTGGGGGGGACCTATGACTTCATATGTGTGAACCGTTGTTCCTCATAGACAAGCGGTCGGTCATATGTCGAAAGTTTCGTCTTCGGATCTGTTAAGCCATCAGAGAAGATTTTTGAGTTTTTTTTTACATACAATATGGCTGTGAATCACGTGACCGATGACCATTATCAATTTTTTTTCTGTGGACCATTTTATCCCGAGATTACCCTCAAAAAATTTCATACTGATCAGATTGTTGGCGTTCTACAAAGCTGCCAAGACGTCATAATGAAGGCACCTATGACGTCAGCAAAATCCACTCATCCCCATGAGGGAGTACTTGCTATGTGAAAAGTTTCAATTTTTTCCTTGGTGCGGTTTCAAGAGATACAGAGGTCCAAATTTTTCCATTTTTCTTAATATGGCTGCCACACCAGGTTGACCGAGATCCTTCATAGAATGTTGTAAAGATAATATGGACGAGTCGCTTCCAATTGGTGAAAATTTACTCAATCCGACAAGCCGGTTGCAGAGGAAAAAGCACGAAAGTTTCTGCTGCCGGGAAAAAAACAAACACACAAACAAAACAAGACGACGTCATACAAGCACGATTCTTGCAAACAAATTTGACCTCAAAAATAATTTGTGTTAATCAATGATCCAACATGCGACTCCTCTTCAAATTTCAGTCAATTGCGATGAAAATTGGTTAGACATCTCACATAAGTTGTTGACTTTGGCCAATGTGACAATAAAAATGAAATTGGCTCGTTATTCAGTACCTGAATATAAATCCTCTTCAAATTCAAGTCAATCAGATGAAAATGCACAATTTAGAAAGTTCGAACCCAAAATTGACCTCCAAAATAATTGGTTGTTGAATTCACTAACCTGCATGAAAATCCTCTTCAAATTTAAAGTCAATCAGAATGACAATTGAAGTTTGGGATTTCAAGAAATCTCACCAAAGTTGTTTACCTTTGGCCTATGTTGACCCTTTTTGACCTCAAAAACAATAGCGCTTTTTCCTTTGACAAACTCCACCAGTGTGTGACGTTTCATGAATATCAGTTTAAAAAGCAACAAACAATAGATAACAAAATCGACCAACCAATACACTTTGAAAAATCTTCGATTTTAGTAAGTAATAAACGGACCCAATGCAATACTAGCTCCTTGCGTGAGGGTACCAAGCGAAAAGCCATGGTTGCGAAGAACCTCTTATTCCTTCTTCCTTCACTCATTTCCCTTTCATGGACACCCACCAGCGATCAATTACAAACCTGCCAAAGAAGGGAGAGCTCCTTGTGAGCAATGGCCAGTCCATTATCTGGTGCAAACAGAGGGGTCTTGGAAGGATTTATTTAATCTGGAATAGCTGGTGTTGGGGAACACATGCTGAGAGACCAAATTTCGTCATTAATAAACCTGTTATATCTTCATCACAGGCTAAGCCTGGTGTTGGCTTTGTGGTTCGGGTGGTGGCTGGGATCCCAGGGCCTTGAGTTCAAGCCCCGTTGGGCCGCTGAATTAATACACCAGAGGTTGACTCAGCCTCCTGTTCATTCCTTCTGGGGTCGGCAAAATGAGTACCAGTGCCACTGGTAAGGGAGGACACTGCATTTCAGCGGCATAGCCGGTCCCAACCAATGATGCAACCAGCAGCCACAGGCTGCCACTCGATAGAGAGATCACAGGCTTCACTCAAAGGCCCGACACCTTCAAGCAGTCACCTGGGTCACCGCTGGCCGGGGCATTCCATGTCATATGTACACACCCTCCCGACACGAATACCTCCATTTTCTTCCCATAGATTGTGTCATTTATTCACTGGGTTGAAAAAACTCAAAATACCAACTTTTAATCAACTAACAGCTATGTGCATGTGGAAAATTTATGTGCAACTATACATGGATATAGCTGTATTGGAAATTCTTGTGTTCAAATATTTGTTGCTATGTATTGTGGCGTTATTGTGTCCAGCCACCCGTAGTCCCGAACAATAAAACCATCATCACACTTGAACCCATTGAGATCCCATTTTCATTTATGCTGAGGTGTTGGAGTATATGAAGGGTATTCTCACACGAAAAAAATCGGGACCATCGGTTTGGTGGTAGAGCGGGCCAAGGTCAAAAGGGCACCCCAAACTTACAACTGTTTTGGATACTGTTTCGGATGATTTTACTTTACGTGATTCGAAAGATCTCGCTTTTACGAGCATTTGATTACCAAGCATCAGCCAAATCGGACCACTGCAACCTGTGATATGGCCTCTGAAATTGTGGGCAGCTGGGGGCGCCCAATTTGGGGGGCCCCTAAAATGTGGCCCCGATGACCCACAGTCTAAAAGTTGGTATTTTGAGTTTTTTCACCAAGTGAAAATAACGATGACCAACATATGGAGAGAAAATGATGTATTGTGTCAGGAAGGTGTGTACACTTGACATGGAATGGCCCACTACCCTGAAAATCCGGCCCTGGCTCACCATCTCCAATATAATATAATAATAATAATAATAATAATAATAATAATAATAATAATAGGCTAATGCTTGTCGATCTGGTTCCCATCCTGAACCACAGAAACACTCTTGGAGAGAGAAAAAAAACTGTTAAATAAAAGTTGTTTCAAATTAATCCAAAACCTGCAGGAAAACTACAATTTCTTTTCAATCAGGAAACAAATTTTAACCAGGGTGTGTATAAAGGCAAAAACACCGCTCTTCGAATTGCTCTTGATTTGTTTTTTCTTTTAAGAAATATGCCATGATATCTTTCTGTTTAAATAGATTATTTTGGAATTTTTCACGAAACAATCTGTCTTGCTACAATAAAATGCTGGTTCATCCATTCGTTTGTGTGAAACATTACTTGCACCTGTGGAAAAGACACGATTAGACCACTTGTTGGTCAAGTCAAAGGGGTCATACAGGTATTAGATGGTCTTCAAAGAAAAGATTTGCCAGCAAACATATGCTAGAATGTTAACAAAAGCACACTTGGTATACCAAGCACAGCATGCCAAGTTCTGAACATCACATCATATCTCTCATTGGAGGTGAGTTTCAGAACCATACTCGAAGCAGGATGAAGATCACTCAAACTCAAATAGTACCAGAATGGCAGTTACAGAGGGGATGGCTGAAAGGAAAGAAAAAAAAACAACTTAGTTTTTCTGTCACGTCCCCAAATTTTCTGCAAAACACTCCCAAACGTTGGCAGGAAGCAGACCATATAGTCTGTTGCAGAATGATAGAGAGCGAACAAAGGTAGAAGGCGAATATAACATCAACGAAGAAAGTCCTCCAAGCCTGGTGTTGCTTAATGGTTAAGGTGGCTGGCTTAGATCTTCGGGTCTCAGGGTCTTGTGTTTGACCCCTGTCAGCCATCAAGCGTAAACACCAGGCTGGGGTTGACTCAGCCCGTTCATCCTTCCAGGAATGGAAGAATGCAGTACCATTGCACTGCGTAATAGAGGGCACGCATCAGCAGCACAGCCGTGCCCCCAGAAAATGATGCAACCAGGCAGCCACAGGCTGTACGTGATAGCTCAGCTCGCTTGGTTTGGACAGCCAGTTCGAGAGAGTCTGGGTCATTCCATACTCTTTCCATTTCCTAATGATGGAGCTCACTTGCTCTTGGAACTATTCAACACTCGAGAAATGATTTTACCCTTCCACAGATCGATGCCTCCTCACAATTCTTTCTTGGAGTTCTTAAACGGACAGTTCCTTGATTTAGTCAGTTTCTGCTCTGACATGCACTGGTCAAACTGTGGACTCATAAGAAAAGGTGTTTTCTTTCTAGACTGTGGAAACCTTATAAATAAAGGGTGTATTCTTCTTGTAAATTAGTCCAATCAATTGAATGGCCAACAGGTTGACTCATCAAGTTATGAGAGACATCTCAAGGATGCGTCAAAAGAAATTGGAGCACCTGAGCTCAATTTGGAGTGCCACAGCAGAGGTTGAATACTTGATTGACTTCAAGACATTTCAGCTTTTGATTTTGATTAATTTGTTTTAAATTTCAAAAAACATTTTTTCACCACATTGTCATGATGGGGAATTCTGTGTGGATCAGGTGACAATAAAATTTAATTTAACGCATTTTAATTTCAACTAACCAAAATAAAATGTGGACAAAAGTCGATGGCGTGTGATACTTTCTGAAGGCACTGCTACAGAGGTCCGATTGTTTCAAAACCAAGATCACTCCAACATGGCTTTACATAAAACCCTCAAACACTTCAGCATGACATTCCAACCCCACTAACGCTATAACTACTATCTTCTTCTTGCGATGGCAAGCTTAGCTGCGGGAAAGCTATCACGTTTCATGGAAGCCGACTGTCGCTGATGCAGTGCCCCTCCACCAGTACCACTGGTACTCATTTTGCTGACCTCAGAAGGGGTGACAGGCTCGTCAAACCCCCTGGTGCATTGATTCAGTGCGCCGACGGAGCCTTAACTCAGGACCCTAGGATCCAAAGCCACCACCCGAACACGAAGCCAATACCAGGCTCACTACCAACTACTGCCAACAACTCCATCCACCATCCATCCAACCATGGACCACACTCTGTGCAGATCGGTGGTGCTGTAGGAAAGCACCTCTTGGTATGGCCACAATCCTGGAAGGGTCAACGACCAATCGGTCCAATATCCACCCTTTTGTGGGACTCAGCCATGGGATACGTTTGGGCAGGTCTTTCACGACTGGTGGCCAAGGCTTGACAATCAACTGAAGGCGATCCAAGGAATAATTTGTAATGGGGTACAATCCAAGACAACTCAAAGCCAGTAATCGCTGCCAAGGAAACTGTAGCAAAGTATGGACTCAGGGAGCTAGATACTTGTATGTAAATAATATATTGTCTTCTAATTTTGAATGAATTTGTAAAAATTTCTTAAAAAACAGTTTTCAGTTTGGTCTTATGTGGTATTTTGATGTTGCAGTGACAAAAAAATTAATTTGATCCAATCTAATTTCAGCTCGTAACAACAAAATGATGAAAAAGTAGGGTTCTGAAATTTTCTGAAGGCACTGATGGTCATAGACTGTTTTTTACTCAACTCCGCTTGAATTGATGTCTTCAGCACTTTCCTCTGTCATGCAGAGTGTGATCAACACCTTGAAGCTATTATCACTGCGTCCTGGACCAGTTCCTTAATCGCTCAATGTTTCGAAACGAAACCAATTGTTCTACAACCCCCCCTTTTTGCAGGCCATTCCTTCTTCCAAGATTCTGTCCAGTTCTTTGTGGGGTAGAATTTTTCTTTCGTACCATAATTGATGAAACTTTTCATGGCAAAAGATGGAAGTCTGGTCATTAAATTACTGCCTCTCAGGTTTCAGGTCCATTTGATTATTGGCCAGATTTTTTTTGTTGAATCTTAAGGGATTAAGATAATCTTGGAATAACAATTCATGGAGCCTTTTTGAGTCTGTGCTGTTTGCTCAAACCAATGCGGTTCCCCGTTTTTACTTTGACATTGTAACGCAAATCTGTAACTTTTAAATTAATTGAGAAAGAACTTTCACATGACTTTTGATTCGTTTTGTTATTTTGATTGGTAAAAGGCCCTTTTGGTGTGAAGGAAACAGCATTCGTCAGCTTCCTTCTCCTGTTACTCCTGAATGGTGAACTCCTGATACAGCTCCATATCTAAGCTTTCAAAATGACATGCAATGGAGGATGGGCACATTAGGATTTATCCATAATTGTGCACAAATTCTCCTAAATTTCTGAAGTAATTGTGAAATCTTAATCCATGCATATTTCAGGTGCACAAGACTTGTTCCTCTCTGTTTAAGTTGGCGACATGAATGTTTGAAAAATGGACCTTCCTTTTCTTCTGTGAATTTTATTTGTGGTTTAACTCTATGTCCTTGTCTTCAATCTGAAACTGCTTTGGCTCAAACTTTGTTGCCAGAGTGAAAATGCAAATTTACAAAACAAGAAAAAAGTTAAAGGTGGAAGAGGTGATCTTTCTGTTTGTAATTATTTTATTGACCTTTAACTTTTAAATATTTCTCAGATCCAGCTGAGTAACCTTATGAGCAAGTATGTGAAGGAGCAAGAGTTGTCTGTGGCTCTCTCTTGTCAGTGAAGCGAGACAGAGGTATCTGCTCATTCAATAATAAGTGGTGTTGGTCTGTGGTGTCGTGGGGTGTCACTGTGCTACCCGTGTTTTTGCACGCATGTCACTTCTTTGTAAAACGTAACAGAAATACATCCTATTTCTCCTTTGTAATAACTGGTCGATGGATCAAAAGTGGTGGCCTGTTTGTTATGGCAGTCGTATGGTGCAGCTATGGTTTTTTTGTCCACAAGAGATCTCATTGATTCCCATGTTTGTGTGATGTGTTCATCTAGGATGTTATTTATTTCATTACAAGCTGGAGTGGTATTTCTAAACGAAAGAATTGAGATATGTTTTGTCACAAACATGCAATTGAGAAATTCATAGCTTGCAACTGACGCAAGCCACCACCTGACGTGGGGAAGGAGTGCGAGTTCAGAGGGAGGGGGGTTGGGGTTGAAGGAGCAGGGTAGTAAGGGAGGCAGGTGGAGAAGGGGAAAGGGGTGGGATGATGAGAGCTGATGAGGGTAGGGTGGAGGTCTGGGAGGAGGGGGGAGCGGCATCGGTTGTCGAGCCAATGCCAGGTTTCCATTTTATGTTTTGGTTTTTCCATGTCGAAACTCGTGAAAGAGGAAAAATGTTTCTGTTCCAAGAACAGATCAGGCAGGATGACAATGAGAGGGATGAAGAGGGAAGCACAAAAATAGTGGGAGAAAGAATAGGAGATCTGTGGAAGGGAGAGGATGGGGCATGGAACACAGGGAAGCCAAGATGAACTTTCAGAAAGGAAAAGAATTGAAGGAGGGGTGGATTTAACAGGCGACAGAAAAGACCAAGATATGAAATGGGGGGGGGGAAGGGAACAACTGTTTTGAAGACCTTGGCGGAGTAGTGGGATTGAAGAGAGGTATTTGTCCAGAGGCAGGGAAAAAAAAGAAAGAGGGAATTAAATGAAGGTGAGCAGTGAATTCTTGATTTTGGCAATTTCCCAGAAGTTGGTATTTTTGGAGACCTTAAGCGCCCCCTGAGGAATAGAGACTAGGATCCATTGTGGAGAGCAGAAGCAAGCTAGCCGGGTAGAGTGACTGGACTGAAACCAAATGATGATCGGAAATCAAGCCATTGAGAAGAGGAGATTTATGTTCTTGAAGCGATGATGACTCCATACCTGAATGATTGAGAGAAGGTAATTGGTCTGTTGTTGCAGGAGTGTTTTTGCACCTTTTTTATGCAGGGCCGGTAATGTTTGCTGATTTCAAGCAGATGGCAGATGACCTTGAGCAAATGAGAGGTATGAAGTAGAACAGATGATAGCTCGTGAGCAAGAGCAGAGGAGCAGGGTTTTTAGGACACGTGGGCTGATGCGTCTGGCACCGGTTGCAGAATCTGAGTCGAGGTTTGACAGCAAGCTCTCCACTTTGTCAGAAGAAAAGGACACAGGAGTCAGGGACAGAGTTGGTGTGACTGGGTAAAGTGGTTCAGAAAGCGATGGGTTTTGGACACAAGATTTCGATGGCAAACATCGAGTTTAACATTCAGCTTTTCATGTGCGGTGTTAGCAGTGCGGCCATTTGTGATAAGGGAGGGGATGGAGGGAACATACACAAGAACAGATTTGATAGACACCACCAAGATTTGGAGAGGAGAGAGGTTGAGAGTCAGGACTTGAGGATTAGAACGATTTGTTTTGGCTCTCAGGAGTAGATTCACACTTGTAAATATTTAGAGCTTTACAGAAGAAACTGAGATTCCCCGCAGTTGGGTTCGCTTTCCTGACAAAGGCAAGTTGTTTCAGGGACATCTGCCTTGCCACAAGCTGTCAGTGATTCATTGGGTAGGAAGGAAGGGTAGGACAACTAAAGACGAGAGCAGAATAAATCTGTGCCTGACATGAGAGAGAGCAGTTTCTTTGAAAAAGCATTCCCAGGACGAGGTTGATGTTGAGAAAAGTAGCTGATGGGAGACAAGTTGGAAGTTTTGATGGCTGCTTGGAGGCACCCTGCCAGTCAGCCTGAGTTGAAATGTGACTCGACGTGCTGAGATGGTTCTCCAATAACAGCCATAGAGATGTCCACTCTTGGACAAGCACGTGATCAAAAGAAACCGATTGGAGGGAGTAAGAAACAGCAGATATTTCAGGGGAAATTGTAAAATCAGATCAGAAGAGATGGAGTACCCGTCTGCGTGAGTTCCTGGTCAGAAAAGTTGGACCGATAGTCAGTCTCAAAAGAGTCGCAGAAGTCTTTTTGCTGAAGGTGGCCATGACAGTGTGAGAGAGTACCCACACCAAGCCAATGGCATGAGACAATTGAAGTCACCATATATGAGGAAAAGAGAATTCGGATGAGAGGACAGAAGTTGGGTCCATGTTTTCAGATAGTGAGGTGTAAATGGATTCATTACTGTTTGGTGGACGTTACAGATGCACATATAAACATGAGGTGGGAGTGGAGGGGAAGCCGTAGCCAGAGATATTCCCTGGGGGTGGGGGAGTAAGGGCGTGCATGGAGAGTGAGGAATGGAGTCTTTGATGAAGAGAGCAACTCCTCCACCAGGACGAGGCTCAGGTCCCTCACACCGGAGGATAAAGTAACAAGGAGAGATACGAGGGAGTCAGAGACATCTTTAGGGAGGAAAGTTTCTGTTAGGCAGTGGCAACCTTTGTGGAAATATTTGTTAGGTTTGAGCGAAGGCTCCGGATATTTGAGGTCCACACTGCTAATGAAGAGGGAGGGGAGGAGGCTTTGGGTGCAGGGGGTGGGGAGGGTAGGACAAGGGTGGAGGGGCGGGAGCCGTAGCGATTGGATCCAGCTCCTCTCGCTGGAGGCCCGGGTCCGAACAACTTGAAGACCACCACGAGGTGGAGAGGTTGTCGAGATAGGCTCTGGGTTTCAGCTCACCTTGTCTCCGAACTGGAGCTCGTTATTAAAGGCCTCAGCCACCATTTCTTGGGTGTGTTGTGCGTACGTGTGTTTCCGTGGGCCATCTACTAAGTTAGGAATTGTTAAGTGCTTTGTGTGCTGTAAATGTTTGTATTCTTTTGTAAAGTCAGGTTATAGTTCTGCTCTTACGATGCTTTCCTAGTCCCCCATTATATTTAATAAATATCCCAATTGTTTACATGTTTTCAGCTCGTCGCGGTCGACTTCCTTCATTGACTGAGCATTTCGTTGTGATGAGAAGTTTAGAAAAACCGTTGGTTTTGCCATAAAGAGGGACATTTGACCGGACGGTTTCGGCGATTACGCCGCTCGGGATCGCGCACGTGACAGGCTCGCCTCGGCGGTTTGTTCGTACGAGTTTCACGTCGAGGGTGGAATGCCCGTGTAGTTGGATCACGTGGATTTAGGTACATTGAAGATTGGCATCGTCCTACCCCACGTGATCTGCCCATTGCGCGATTTGGTTTCTTGTACAAAGGACCGTCGACTCGACTTATCCGGTGGCCGATCTATATTCCGGGCGATCTGTCGGGCCGACTCGCTTGCGGCTCCGTTCAGAAGCGGGTCCGTTCTCGGCCGACCCGCACCGCACCAATATATATATATATATAGAGTTATATTATATTATATATATATATATATATAATACACATATATATATTATTGTTGTGGTTCCGCCCGGGCGTGCCACGAGTACGAACCCTCGAATGGAGCCAGTGGGCCGCCTCGGACTTCGATCGCCCGGATTACAGATCGCGGCCCGGAGAAGTCCGAGGCAGCGGGTCTCTGGTTATCTTTTGGACCGAAAATACGCCAATGGGAGACCACGTGGGGTGGGTCGTTGCCACTTCAATATTACCTAAGTACCCACGTGATCGAGCTACCGGGTATGTCACCCTCGACGGAACTCGTACGGAAGCGACGCTGCTTAGCGAAGCCCATTCCATGTGCAGATGCCGAGCGGTTTTATAATCACGGAATTCCTCCGGCCGATTATTCCTGTTACTTCGTTAACGGCAATGACTGCCTCACTTTCCCACAATGCACGACACCACCCAGTCAATTGGAGAAATGACACGACGAAGCTGAGCTACATTTAACAATTGGGTAGATTTATTTGACCAATGATGGGGGGATAATGGGGCACGCAGAGGAGAGTATTACCGGAATATCAGCAGTCATTAATATACAGGCAAATCACTAAACAGTTCACTACTTTATCAGATGGGCCACGGACACACACAGACCAGGAAATGACCCTCTTGGGTCTTTATTACGGCTCTCAGCGAGGATCGTCGCTGTGAGGCCAGGGGCGGCAGCGCTACTGGGCACGTAGCGGGCTGGACGTCCCCTTCTCTTGGGCTAGTGTCGCCGTACTAGCCAGGCACAAAGGGATGACACGTAGGCTCTGGAGCGGGACCAGGCCCGGTCTGCAGGAGAGGACCAAAGTTGATGAAGCCTGGGAAGCGAAGAAGCGAGGAGAGACAGAAACTGTACAGAAACAATTCAAGAGAAGCCAACCCGATTAATCTCCTCAGGCCCTTTATTTCGCCCCCTCCTCGCCGCTCAGTCGAACACTTGTCTCCCTTCCCGCTCGCCTCCATTGACAAGAAACATTCGTTCGGACTCCTTGTCGCTCGCATTGGCAGGGACAGCAGGTCGGCGGGGCGCTCCCATCCCTTGGGCCGGGTCTCCAGCGGAGGCATCTTTGTGCTCCGCTTACCGCTCCATCTTCAATTTGGTCGAGGCCCACCGGCGTGCCACTCCCTGAGGCTCCGCCTTCTTCACACCGGACGACATTCCTGCGCAGCGCCCCGCATTCCTCTCATTCGCCAAAAACGGGCGGCAAACCCCGTGATTGGCCAGGTGGAGGAACGCGAATGCGAGCGAGGGTGAATGCGGATGTGGTCAGTGATAATGTCGGTGGCACTGAGCGTTGGGGTAAAAAATGAACTACAAGAAAACCTGACATCTATAATAAATCACAGCGCACAGAGAACATTTAATTACCTGTTAACTAGGGAAAAGGGCTATCTATTAAACAGCGTTACTTACCGAGGATAACTAATCTATAGGAACCTGAACTGTCTGTGTTGCTCATTGGCTTTCCAGAATTCGCCAACAATATATATCTATTGTTACTTTTGTGATTCATAAAAGGACTTTTTTTTCTCTTTCTCTCCCTCTCTGTCCCAATTTTGCTCTTCCTCCCAACACAGTGGCTAATCACCTCCTCCCGCATCTCTCTCTCTCTTCTTCTCTCTCTCTTCTCTCTGGACATATACAGACAGTGTTTGTGTCCGGGCAGGGTTTGTCTCCCAGGACCTGTCCATACGGTGTTTGTCTCTGGCGCAGGCTTGCTCCGACTGGTCTGGGCGTGTTTGCCTTGCTAGACGGGTCTGGGCGGTTGTTTATGTCTAGGACAGTGGTTTGTCTCCAGACATGTTGCCGGACACGGAGGTTTTGTCTGACAGGCCGTGTTTCACAGTATGACCTGATAGAAAATGGATTTCAGACATTATTTTGTTATCCATCTTCACTGTTATTCTGTGGAGAATCATTTGATGAGACGTAATGAATTATATAAATTTACACGCTCCACCGCACATGCCTTCCCTTCCTCTCACTAACCTGTCTTCTCTTCCCCTTTCCCCACCCTTCCTCACTCCCCCTCCTACACCTCTTCATTTTTCCCCACTCTTCTCCACCACCCTCTCTCCCTCCCCCCCCCCCATTTTTGTTCTCCCCTTTCGTCATTACCATCAGCGAGCGACGCGGTGGTATTTTGCTCGTGTGTGTGTGTGTGTGTGTGTGTGTGCTGTGTGGTGTATAAAATCACAATATAGACACAGAATTCTGTATATACAGGAGGATAGATAGATCACATTTATATGGATAAACAGACACGTGGACTAACTTATATAAGACAGACTGGACAAATAAACAAGATGACACACCTACACACACCACACACACACACACACACACAACACACACCACACACACACAACACACGTATGAGTAGAGTTTGCAGCCAGAGAATGTCCATGTGTGCTGCCAGTTCAGGGTGATTCATCAATGTGAGTGTCCTCCCTCGGTATGGACGTGTGAAACAGGGCCTGAGTCCACACTCCACTCCAACTTCTGTGGAGATATCGACCGGCACCACGGTTCGTGAAAAGACTTGGATCAAAACTTCCCTTCCGCTGACGAGAAGGTGTGATTTCATGGTTGTACCGTAATACATAAACACCTCATGAATCCCCCGATTTAAAATACTTACCTGAAGTTACCTGGATCAGGACAGTAACAATCATATTCAAACCCCCCACAGAATCTCCAGATCGTGATTATCTTTATGTCCTGAACAATCTTTGGTTCATCCGGGAGGTGAAGGTTTGGTGAAGTTTCATCGAAACCACGTGGGTACGTTGGTTGAAGGAGGATTTTCAGTTCCTGCGTACAGATGACGTCACGTCGGTAAACACCAAACCCCGCAGGTAACCGGAACGTCATCAAACAGTAAAATACACAACCTTGAATCGTGTAAACGATACAAATGGTGGAAATCAGTGATTTAAATGTCATAGAATGATTATTACAAAGAGGAAGAAGAACGATGTGCGTTAATAGAGAGACGAGGAAGAACTTCCGGGTTCTGAGAACAGAGACACCTCAATCTGTGAGCTGGTACTAAAATCCTGAGGATTGATGGGAAATACATTTAAAATTTCTTAATTAAATAGATTTTGACCACGTTCTATGTGCGTGTCGTGTATAGAGCCTATGCTCAAAAAAAATATAAATATTAATTAACTTCCGGATTGATTTTTCCTGTGACCTCTGTTACGGAACTTCGAACACAGGTCTCGAACACAGGTCGTCGTCTCAACACAGGTCCTCTCCTCGTCCTCACTGAAGAGGTATTTTCGGAATTCTCATTTACACTGAGAAGATCTGTGAACCCGTTAATTTAAATATATAATCATATTCTGTCACGTGATCGTAATGAAGAGAAGAAAGGATTTTTATGAATGTTTGTTGAGTGTTGTTTTCGATTTTATGACGGTGTTTTTCACTCGTTTGTTCTTATTCATCACATCGTTTTATGTTCACATTCATTCACTAACCTCCATTTCTTCTTTTAACTGCAAAACTACCAGAACCTTATAACTTAACCTTGTAAATCAAATGATCTCCAAACCAAATGAGATATCACACTCCCAGAACCACGTGAATTCTACACGTAACCACGTGAATTGATTCTCACGTAACACACCGTGATCTGTTTCCACCACCTGCGTTTACCGATCACAATTCACCTCACGATGTTTTCTTCAACTTTCCCTTAGCTCGATCTGATTGTAATCTTTAACAAAATAATATTATTAAAAATATTAATAATATAAAGAAAACTTACCTCTAAAAGTTCTTCTCTTCTTTCCAACGTTGTGGTTCCCAGTGACGATCACACGTTCACGATCTTTATTCTTTCAACCAGACTCTCCAATTCGACCTTACCCTCAGACCTTGCGAAAAAAAAACCTTTGTGCAGCGTTTCTTCTCTCCATTCCTTAATTCCCTTATTTCCCTTCAAGAAATGTCTTTGGGGCGATCATCTGAATGGAAAATTAAATAAACAATTTGTTGAGGTGTTCGTCTTTCCATCACCATTGTTGGGTTCTTGTTTCAAACTTCAGTGCCAATTCACCTCTCTCACTCCTCCCTCTCAAACAAACCATCACCATCTTTTCCCCTCCAAGCTTCCCTCCTCACGTTTCTTAAAAACTACCACCTCACCTCTTCCCCATCACCCTTTCTCCGCTCCATTTCACCCCTCACATCCATAAAAGCTGCCTCTTTCCCTGCCCTCTTGCCTCCATCTCACACTCTACCTCCATTCAAATCTCAAACTGCATTCTTGCCCTCTCTTATATACTCCCCACTTGTACCTCAACCCAGAACACAGAGCCTTTTCTCCTTCCTCCTCTCTGGCCCTCCCCGAGCTCTTCTCGCATCCCCACCACTTTCAATAACATCTCCTTACCCTCCCACCCT
>CM068959.1:114273503-114290514 GCA_035128595.1 Eptatretus atami
GATCCGGACGGAAAAACAAGGTTAAGGCTGGTTACGGCATTACGCATGGGTCTCTCCCGCGAGCGGTGTGAAGCACCTCCAACATGAGCAGCAGCACCATGTTGTTCGTGTGGGGAACACCCTCGAAATGCGCAGGCTTGTTTTTTTTAATCGCGGTTAGACCTCATGCCGCGTGTTGCCGTTGGAATCCCCCAGCGAGGAGATCCCCTGACCGGGATATGGCCGTACCGTCAAGGGCGACGCACAGGACGACCAACAGCTACCATGAACGTCACGCCAAGAGAAGTGCGGCCGATACTCCTGCTAGTTGCGCGCTGGCATCGACTGGCGCCAATTTAAACAAAAAAATAGCCAAGCTTGCCTTCGCGTTGTGAAAGATCCCGGCAAGCGGGTGAGCACCCCCCTGCCCTGCAGACAGGCGATACCACTAATTAGGGCCCGCGGGGAAGCCGTTAGTTGTTAGTTACACCCGCGTCCTTAGGGCAGGTAATCCTCCATGCCGGCCCCATGAATTCGGTTAGTAAGGCATGTAGTTGAGCATCTTACGGATGCGGAAGTTGCATTTGAGATCTTCGAGGACAGACAGACTGTGGAAGGATCGTGGGGATGTACCTTAGCCTACTCGTGTCTTAAATGGAACGGCATGTTAGTTAAAGGACCGACCTGCGCAGCACGAGTATGTTAAGGCGACTTCGTACCTGAGCAGGATGCATGACTTCAGCAGTTGACTGAGAAGCTGAGGCCAAAATTACTTGTGAGGAGTCCGCAGGCCAGCAGTCTGAGTAATGATGATTGTGGAACTGCATGGCCGGATGTGACCGTGATTCGGGACCCAGTTATCCAGCCAAGGGACCCTTGCCTCGGTCCAGTGTTAGAGCTGACTTATGTGCGCTAGTAATGCACAAAATAGAACAGTCGTCTCTCGTGTCGCTGGGAAGTATGGCTCGAAAACCCGTTTGGACGCGCCGCTCAGAGCCCTGTTAACGGCTGGAGCGTGCGCTGCGAAGGGCGACGTACCCCGCTCGGCCACGCGGGGCTAAGTCGCGCCGCTCTAGCCAAGGTCCAGGGCGTCGCCCGCGCATATATTTTTTTTCACCTTTTTTTCTGCTTGCTAGTGGCACGGATCGCCCCGCCATTATCGGGGCCCGGGGCGCCATAAGCCATGGGCAGTGCATTGGGCAACGGCCACCAGCCGAAGGGCCGCCGGCGCGCCGCCAGGCCTGCCCCCATCGTGAGCATTTCAGTGCGATTCATGGAGGCCACTCCCGCAGCTGCTTAGCCGGAGCCTGGTAGCTCGGCACGCGCGGGGCGGGCGCGGCGGCCCCGCCCCAGCCTTGTAGGCGGGGTGTCATGTTCGGCAATCCCGCAGCAGAGTCCTGCCAAGGCGAGCCACGCGCCTCCAGCCACGAGACCGTGTGAGCGGCGACCCGGAACAAAATTGCCCGCCCCGCAGCCGCCGCGCGGGCGCGCCCGGGCCTCCCCCACAATCTTGCCGCCCAGGACACCAACACCCAGCCACGGGAATCCTGGTGTTGAACAATAGTTTAACGAGAGAGCCCTTGCTGAAAGCCCTCACGGCGTAGTTTAGGAAATGGCATAGCGTTAGCACTGTAGCATTAGAAGTGATACCCCTCCGCACCATCCATCCCTTCGCTTCATTAGTGCGGCCGCTGGCCCACTTTGGGTAAGATCGCTGAAGTCATGAGTGAGGCCATTCTGAGGCTTTGATTGGCTCGCACACAGACGCAAGCTCTCCCTCCATTCCCTCCAGGAAGACGTACGGTTGGAGTAGGCGTAGCCGAGACGAGTAGGTTAGGCGAACCAAGCGATATAAAGGGTTAGGGCACGATTGCTATGTAGAGGAAGTAAAGCATAAAAAAAAAACCAACCAAAAAAAGTTTGGCTAAATTTGTTTTTGACAAATTAAGGCGCAGTGCGTCCGATACAGTGCACAGGCAAAGGCCGATAGTGGAGGAGACCGTAGTAGTCAGAGCCCCACCTTGTTGAGTGGCCCACGCCACCACCCCACTACCTCCCACCCCAACTCACAATGAAAGCAGGGCGCGCCACCCTGCTCTGCCTGGCTGTTGTTTTGCCCGCCAAGCCTGTGCCGTTGACTCGCTGCGGCTTTTCTACAGCGGCCTTTTCATGCCTTGCCTGCCTGTAGTCACTGCAATCCATGCCTGACGTCCCAGTTCATCCTTTGCCCCCCCACGTTTGTTTTAGCATTTCCCCCCCCCCCCTTCATTGCCATGTCCGCCAGATAACGCATCACAGTTTGCGCGAGACGTTGCCCTGTTGGCAGTACAACACGGAGCTGCAGTGCCGCGCCCCTGCTGCACCCCGCTTTTTCGGCCATCATTCATCCATTCATCCATCCATTCCATCCACCGTTGGTTCATTGCGTGTGCGGGGGAACTTGAGCTAGGCACCCGGGGGAAGGGACTTCGTTGCGCCAGCTCAGTGCGCCCGTATGTTCGCCCCCTGCGATCCATTTCGAGGCCAACGCCTGTGACTGCGTGTGGCCCAGCGCAGCCACATTCCCCTTCACCTGCATTATGCAGAGCCAGATGACTGCGTGTGAGCAGCCTGGCTCCCTGCTTTTCTTTTTCCTGCAGTCCATAGATCCTGGGCCATGGTGTAGTGTATAATTTATAAGTTAAGGGTAAAATTGTATACAAGTTGCTTCCCCCCTGCATGTTTGTCATAGCACCGGCAATTTATTTAAGTCGTCTGTATGAGTGGGTTTTTTTAGGTTATTAGGTTAACCTCAGCCCGTAGGTTATTTATTTTTGGGACACGAATCCACTAAAAGTCGCACTCAGGGATCCGAAGGTAAATCCTACTAGGGGAAACTTACACATGATGGCACACCAAAATTCGACCATTCGGGACGAGTCTGTAAAAAGGGGAGGGGGTAGTGTTACGGCTGTGGAAATTCGCAAAACACCATAAAGGTAGGTCCCTAGGTGAGTATCGTTTTAAAGTACATGATAGTTAGCCCCAAACCGTGTTAGAGAATTAATGTATCCATTCGGTCTCGACACTTTAGTTAGTCGTTTTTCTTTCCTATCTTTAATTTCAACGAACGGCAAACAAGGGCCAAGAAGACACAACTATGCGCGCTGTTTCCCGCCAAATTTTTTCCTGCGCTTGTTGTGAAGAAGGGAAGCACGCCGCTTCTTCGAGAACCCTCTCGAAGGAGGTGAGCCGAAAACGGGCGAGTGAGGCAGAGCCGGGGTATAAGATCGGAGACGGGGAGTCCAGTTTGTCGATGCTCTTGTGTTTTTTGGCGATACGCTTGTTTGGTGTGCTCCCACTTCGATTTTTTCGCTCGCTGCGTCTTTCCGGCTCGCTCGTCTGAGGCGGGCTGGTCTTTGGGGGCAGTTCAAACCCCCGCTGGCGGTAATGAGCGTCGCCATTCCCTCTCCCGACTTCGGGCATCCACTTCCCCCCCCCCTCTATCCGCGCTGGATAGCCGAACACTCGGTCCTTTTTGGCGTCGAGTGTCAACACAAGCAGGCGCGAGGCACCAGGAGAGACTCGCCTACCACGCCAGGCACGGTCTCGGCAGGCGGACCAATCACGGAACGTAGAGAGGGCTCGACGTCCCAACAGAACAGTCCACTTCCATTTCTTTGGTTTCTGTGTGAACGTGTTGGTGGCCGTCCGTCAAGATAGATGTTTAATTGCCGTGGCGCTTAGTCGGTTGTAGCCTCTCTCGTCGTGCTTTATTGTTTTCATCTTGCATGCTTATTGCATCTGACTGTATGCTGTATATGTGTGCTCTTCCGTGGTCGTGTGAGAAAGTGCTTGTGTGAACTGTTCTCGTTCGCTGCTCCTTTCCTTTGTTGAATCTCATCTTGCTTCAGTAAAGTTGTATGGGCTTGATACGCCCGAAATAATGAAACCGTCGAGGCCGACGATACACGCTCGTATCCGATAGACGGAAGGATCGCTTAAAGCCCCGTTCGAGCGACCTGCAGCGAGGGTGCGATCGCCCCGGTTTACCATCCGTTGTGGTACTTAGTAGTCGAGTTTGGTGACAAACCCTATCCCACTGTGGCGTTGGCACTATCTGGTGAGTGAAGGCCACCTGACTGCTCCGCATAGTTCCCGGAGGGTCACGACAGAATTGTCGTTCCGGTGGGCGAGCGGCCGCTTCGATCACGTGGCGTTCGCACGCCGGTGGGGCGATGCAACAATTATATATATAATATTATAATATATATATTTATATATACCAAGTCCTATAACCAGGGTTGACTCAGCCTGTCATCCTTCGCAGGTCGGTGAAATGAGGACCCAGTGTACTGGGCCCGGTGATACCCCGGTAAATAGGTGTACTACCCTGTGTCGTAGGAGCGACCAGGGTTGCGCGAGGCATCCGGCGTAAAAATCTTATGCCAAATCATTATCGGACACAAAACGATTTTCATACCAGATCGGTCAGGCCCCGAGTTACCAACGACTGCCCGTACGGTGATCAGCAGGCTGGAAATGGCTACTGCTGGCAAAAGGAGGAAGGACGGGAGCGAGTCCCGAGACAGTGGAGAGGGGAAGAGTTAGAAGTTGTGGAGTTGAGAGTTGGAATTCTGAATTTGGACGAGACTGCAGCGAAGAGTTGGCTGATATGATCAGGAAGAAAGGTGGAACATACTGTGTGTACAAGAGACCATGGATGGGAGCAGGCGAGGAGCATATGAGTGGTTCAAATGTTCTTACCATGTGGGATGGGAGGAGAAATGGTGTCGGGTATAATCTAAGAAGATTATGTCAAGAGGTATTTGGATAAGGAGATGTCTGACTGAGTGATGCTGTGAAGTTGAAGAAGGTATGATGAATGTCATTCAGTGCTATGCCCCGCATTATGGTGGAGATCAGTATAAAGAAGATTTCTGGAGGAGTTAGATATTGTGGAGGTTATCAAGATGAAAGATGGTGATGGAGCAATTTCAATTGGCATTTGGGGGAGGAATAAAGAGATGGAGTGATGTATACGTCAACAAGAGATATGTGAGGGCATGTTGGTAGAGTTTTGAAAAAGATGGAAATGCAGTGGTAAATACGTATTTCAGAAGAGGAGGAACAGGTGACATACAAGTATGGAGAAGTGCACACAGGTGGATATCATCTTAAGGCAGGAGATGCACTTTGAAAGAGATTAGACTGTCAAGGTGGTGGCAGGAGAGTGTTAGCTCGAACGCATCGTTTGGTGGTCTGTAGATGATTTTGGAGGTGAGGTTGAGAGAGAGTGAGGCTGAACAAGGACCAGATGGTGGAAGCTGAAGGAGGAAGACTGTGCGTGTTGAATTTAGGAGAGGCGACAGGGTTGGATGTGGTAAACGATGGGTGGACGATTGGGCAACTTCAGCCGAAGTGGTGAGAGAGATTAGGGCCCGAGGAGGGGGGGAGTACTTGGTGTGATCTGGACCGAGAAGAATAAGGAGACTTGGTGGTGGAACGAGAATACAGGAAGTATAAGGAAGAAGGGTTGGTGAAAAAGAGATGGATAATCAGAGAGATGAAGAAAGTAGCAGGAGTACAAGAGTGGTGGCAAAGCAAAGTAGAAGAGGTGCAAAGGACTAAGAAAAGCATAGGCGAGCCGTATGAGAGTGGATACAAAGGAGAAAAAGGATTTATACCGATTGGAAAACGAGGGACGAAGCTGGAAGGATGTGCTGCAGGTCAGGTGATAAAGACGCAAATGGGAATGTGCTACAGCGAGGAGTGTTTGAGAAGTGGATGGAGTACTTGAGGAGGCATGAATGAAGAAATGATGAGAGAGAGAAGGTTGAAAGAGTGAGATTACGCATTATGTGAATCAGGAAGTGGGGTGGATCAGTAAGGATGAAGTGAGACTGCTATGAATGAGGTATGAAAATGGAAAGCGGTTGGCCCGAATGAGTATACCAGTGGAGGCTGGAAGGCTTAGGAGAATGGCATGGGGTTGTTTTAAACCAGATTGTTAATTAAAATTTGAAATGAGAGAATGCGGAGGAGTGGAGATCAAGTTACTTGGTTTCCGATTTTCAAGACAAGGTGATGTGCAGAGTGTGTAATTACAGAGGAATAAAGTGTTAAGCCACACTGAGTGTGGAAGAGTATGAAGCGAGGTTGAAGAGATGACGATTTGTGTAGCAGCAATATGGGTTATGCCAGGAAAGCACCACTGATGCGGTTTGCTTTGAGAATGTTGATGAAGTATAGGGAACAGCCAGAAGGAGTTACATGAGTGTGTTTGTGGATTTCGAGAAGCTTATATAGGTGCATAGAGAGGAGTTGTGGCATTGTATGAGGAAGTCGGGGAGTGGTGGAAAAGTTATGTGAGATCGGCGGATCATGGTTATGAGGGCATGTGACAGCGTGAGTGTGCGTAGGAGAAGACGGACGTTTAAGGTTAAAGTGGATTGCACAAGTATCACTGCTGAGCCTTTCCTGGTTGCAATGTGATGACAGGTTGACGGACGTATCGACTGGAGTTCTCCATGGACTATGATGTTCGCGGATGACTCGTGTCCTGTAGAGAGAGTGGGAGCTGCTGAGGCGAGCTCGAGAGGTGGAGGTACACACGAGAGTAAGGGGATGATAGTCAAGGAGAAGACGAGTACATGTTGCGTAATTGAGAGGGAGGGGTAGTGGTTATAGTGCGGTGCAAGGATATGAGGTGGGAAGGTGATGGGTTTTAAACTTGGGATCAACTGTCCAAGTAACTGAGACTTGGTAGAGAAGTGAAAAAGAGAGTGCAGGCAGGATGGAATGGTGGAGAAGAGTTGAGGAATGTGATTGTGACAAGGAAGGGTAGCTGCAAGGTTTGAAAGGAAAGTATACAAGACGGGTTAGTAGACCAGCTATGTGTAGACAGGAAGCGGAGCTGGATGGTGGCAGAGTTAAAGATGCCTGCGATTCTCGTGGGAGTGAGAGATGACAGGATAAGATGAGGTATATTAGTAGGGACAGGCGCAGGTTAGGACGATTTGTAAAACCCAAGTGAGAGAGGCGAATTGAGATGGTTTGGAATGTGCCAGGAGGGAAGGATTATATCGGGGAGAAGAGCTGAGGATTGGAGCCGCCAGCAGGAGGAGAGAGGAAGGCCATAAGAAGAGGTTCATGGAACGGTGAGGCGACATACGGGCGGTTGGAGTGTAATGAAGATGTGGAGGATAGAGCGAAAGGAAGGATTGATCGGCTTGCGACCCCTAATGGGCAGCGAAAGAAGAGAAGAAGAATACTACGCCTTCAGTCTCAACTCCTCTGCTAACCCTGCACCTTCCATATCAGGAATGTGTTCTTCCAGAGTACCCATGGCTTATTTAGACTCTATGCCTGGTGTTGGCTTTAGTGGTTAGGTTGTAGGGGCTTGGGATCCTAGATCCCGAGTTCAAATACTCGTCTGCTTGAATTAATACCTGGTTGGGTTACTCTGCCTTGTCATCCTTGCTGAGGGGCGGCAAATGGTCCAGCTTGCAGGGTATCCTGTGTCGGATGGCGACCATCCAGGATTGTGCCATCGCTAAGGAGATTGCTTAGGCGCATCAACACCTGCCAATGTATTTCCGATGAATGGATTTAACTCTCCAATTCCTAACTAGATTCTCACCTCCATTATTCATCCCCTTTTGATCCCTCACATGTGAATTATCTTTCTGAATGCTATTGTCTCATTGCTCTTCCCTCAAGAGTCTGCGGAAACTACCATCATCAGTTTCTCCATTACTCGCTGAGCTTTAGTACAACTTTGACACCCTTGTCCCCTTTAAATTCTGAAACTCCTCTCATGCTGTGGTGCAGGCATCCATATTGTACCTCTCACCTCCCTTAACTCCATTTCGTGTTCTGTTGAGCCTTTGACCCAGTTGTTCCTGTTCTCCATTATTAAAACAAGCTCAAATGAGCTTACGATCCTCGTCTCTAAATGCTGACGTCATAAAAAACGAATTTATGTCATGTGATGTATCAGCGTTTGTGTTTAAATTATCGTGCTAATGCCGGTTGATTCCCGCAAATAAAATCAAACACTTTCTAGTTTCGGAGATAATGGGTATCGGCGATTTCATGCGGCGGATATTATGACGTAACTTTTTTCTAGGAAGAATTTCCAAAATCGGAATGGTTACTGCTGCGTGTGGGGCTTTTCATGCTCTATCCTGGCAAGTTTCACGAAGATCCGATGAGAAACTCTGGGTTGTGAAACAAAAAATGTCAAATAGGCAATGACTCATAAATTGATATGATCTTAGTCATTATTCATATGTGCGTAATTCCATCTCTGCTAATGCCTGTCGATTCCCGAAACAGAATTCAAAAAGACTTGCCTAGTTTTCTGAGAAATTTTGAGGCGATTTCCATGCGAGATATTTTGACGTGAACCTTTTTTTCTAGGAGGAATTTTGCAAAATGGAGATGGTACTGTCTGCGGGCAGGGTATTTTACATGTATACGCCTAGTTTCAGGAAGGTTTCGATTGAAAACTGTAGGCTGTGAAACAAAAAGTCCACAAGAAGAGATGAAGAACAACAACGTGAGTAGATAAGAGATCCTCACTAGATCTAAAAGTTGATCATTCATCTTGTCATGGACCACATATGTTAGCTTTATGTTATTTATATTGGTTCATGGATGGAATTTCAAACATGAACAACAAGTTAACTAATTAACAACAGCTTTTCTTGCTCTGAGCTGTATTGATTAACCAAATTTTGTTCTGCTTATTTTGTTTTCATTTTTATACATCGACAGGTGCTCTCAGCTGTTCCTTAAAAGATGGGATGGATTTTGGGTAGTCCATTGTAAAAAGTTCCCATGCGTAAGTAAACTGGGGAGCTGATGGACTGGTTAAGGTTGGTGTTTGACCATACATACATGGTTTGTTTCAGTTTGGTAGGTGGGGAGGGAGTGGAGGGGAGGCCAGAAACTTAAATCCACCTCAAGTCAGTGACAATTCACAAAGTTCTTGAAACAGTGGTTATAGTGAGCACTTAGAGCCACTGGGTTTTACTCATAAACATTGAGTGATCATTGTTTGTGAATGCTATTTTATTCAATAATCTAATAACCTTTGTTAAGCAATGAATCAGATGTTTTGATTTGAGTACACAATTATTGATCTTAATAAATTGTGCTTAATATTTTCATGAAAGTAATATATACAAGTATGGTACCATCTCCAAAGAAAAAACGCACATACAAATGAACCAGTGTGGTGATGTTTGCAGCCTCATATTCTACAGAGGAGAAGGCATCTGGCTTTTAGCGTTACATGTGAGTCCCTTGAAGATTACCCCGTCAGGAGCCGCAGATGCGGCTGACTAGAAAACAGTTGCACTGTGTGAGGCAAAATTAATGGAGATCGCCATGTTTTAAGGGCGCAAAAAATTAGTCGACAACATTGTATTTCTACGGCCAACGTTTTCGCCCATCATCCACAAATAATTGGACATTTCATAATGAATCGCAGCATTATTCCTTCCAAACCTCAGCACTCGACCACCAACACGCTGCGAAGAAACACAACATCAGTTGCGATGCTCAAAGAACTGTTCAATATGTTGCAGCATGCTTTACCGTTGTTCTAGCTGGCGGAAAGCATGGCTTCCACACTGGATCCCTGAACCCACATATAATATTTGCTATGAAGCAAAAGGATCACCGCCCACACAATAAGGTTCACACCAACCCTCAGTCCGGCCAATATCATTGGCCTGAGTTTCTGGATCTCTCGACCATCCTGATTATTACTATGCTCACAAAACTACATCCACAAGAGTATACACCAGCTCTGTGCATATCATTGTGGGCAGACCATCAAGCACAATTAAGAGGATGGTTGACCAAAGGTATTACCTCAAAAATGTTTGTGCAAAAGGCCCATGAGTTGCTGAAGACCAACACTGCATATGTTGATTGTGGCTTCAAAAGCTTGTATCATCCCATCCTCAGCTTCCTTGGTACAGCCTGGAACTGCCATGAGTGACGAGTAAACTGTTTTTGACTTTTGAAGTCCCACAGCTGCGCGACTGCAATTTTCCGACAAGGAACGGACGGAGGCCCATACTGGCTGAAAGATGATGAGAAAAGTCTATTTTACGGATAGACAGTTTTAAAAATGACAATAGATCTAGCTTCATTGAAAGTTAATGGGACATTGAAATGAAAAAACAGTTTTGTGCCTTGGACTATTCATGTCTCGTGACTCAACTTTGTGTTTGAATGGAGCTTCATATTTTGTCTAATAATTTATCGTCCCTGTTTGATGATTTTATTTTGACATTGGTTGTAATACTTACAACACTTCTGGTCGAGGATTTCTCCCGCGTTAGTTGGAATCTGCAATTGCCGCTTCAACCTCATGAAAGTAATTGTTTCAAACCGGATTTAGTCGTGTTTCTTTTGTTTTTTTTTTAACGTTGTATGTTCGTTTGCTGCGTTGCTTATAATCGCGTCCAATTTTCGTGTTTAAATCATACCTTGCTGGTGCTGTATTTGTCAAAATTCAGTTGTTTGTGTTGTTCCAATGCCCTACTTTATTTAGCCTCCTCAGATAGTGGTGTGAATATGTGTCCCTTAATTGTCTCCCATATCATCGTTTTTTGTTTCTTTCGGACCCAAATTTCTTCTACCTTCAAATGTTTATCAATTTCCTTTCATCCTCGCTTCAAACAAACAAACAAAACTTTATAATCTCCCACTCCACAACCAATCTCATTCACTGAATTTCCTTCTGCTGTCTCCGTACAAATTCTTTTTCCAAATTTTATCAATATCTCCAAACTTAATATGCATTTGACATAAATGCTATGTTCCTTTTAAAGATATAAAATAAATTTAAAAAGCTTCAATGCCATTATTTCTCTGTTCGGAATACCCCAAACGTAATTGTTTTTCTTCATCATATATTTCCTCTTCTTCTTCTTCTTCTTCTTCACAAATCATATTTTCCAAAACTGTGTCAGCTAAACGCTTGGTCCACCAACCCTTCCTCTCACAACCTACAAGCACCCCTTCCACCATACCTTCAAACAAAAAATGCTTTTCCTCCCATCCCAATGATCTTTATCTCGCATTTCTCCAATTTGGGAATTTAAAGATCAGCATCCCTGCACTTCTGTATCTTTCCACTACCCCCCTCTCAAATCTCCATTGTCCTCCCTTTTCTGCACTCCTCCTCACTCCACACCACTCTCCGATGCCTTTCCTCACACCACCCACTCACTGCTTCCCCCTTCACCCCCACCCATTCAAAATTCCCCACACCCACCTACTCAAACCTTCTCCATCAACTGCCTCCGTCTAAAGCCACTCTTTCACACAGCCCCCATTAAGAAAAGCCTCCTCCCTCATCCGTCCACCCTCCCAGCAATTCTCACATATCCCTGTGTGACTCAACATCCGAGATCTCCCGTTCACTACAGATCGCTCAATCGAGGGCCTTTGCTGATAAAAATGGACGACATCTTGTTTATGAATCCTTCCCCACAGGAGTGTCGCGACTCCTTATTTATCACTCCCCAGCTTTGTCTCCCTCCAATTTCATAGGCCTGAACCACACCACGCCCCCGCGCGAGTTGCAGTTTACATTTTCAACTCAATTCTCAATGCCATTGTGCTATCTTCACACCTCCCAACCTCCAGACAGTACCTCTGTCTGTGACTTTCCCCCTCCACTCCACCTCTTGTTCATCTGTGTGTTGCACGTTCTCCAAACAGTGCACGACTCAATCTGCATTCTCTCTCTCAGACAACATGGACAAACTTTTAAACACTCATCCCAACTCTTAATTCTTCCTCAATGTGTGATGTATTTCAAATTGTCACCCATCGCACTGGCTGGGTGTTGTACCTCTTCGACCAGCCATTGAGCATTTTCAGCGAAAAGGACTTTTCTGTCATGCTCCATGGACTGCTCTTCTGTGAACTTTCCACTGGATTTACCCCAATGGCAAATCCTCCCTTCTGGACTGTGATGACAAAACCTTCCCCTGCAAATATCTCCTGCTTCTCCCCTCTGCCCCAATTGGTTTATGTGATCTATAACGCTTGTGGAATCAACATCTTTCTGGTAATTCCAGAGCAGCTGCCTCAGCACCGGCGAGGTATGCAGTTCACTAGGCAGATTGGCAGGGCAAGACATTCTCTCCTTCAGGACTGGTCTCCCAGAGCAACTGCCCACTAGTCTATTCTTATCGCCACGATCCACAGAAAACCTGTTCTCTGGTCTGTGCATGTGTCACCTCTCTCTTCCCCTGATGTGTCTCCCTGCAATCGAATTCATCGCCACCCAGAGGCCTACACAAGAATCAGTGCTTTACTTGGGCACCTTTATGCAGCTTCTTTCAGCTGGAGGAGTGTGGGAGTGTCAGTCATTTTTAATCCAAGCCAACCTGGGTTTAGTTGATTAGCTGAGAGCTGATTGGCTATTCCCTCCATCAAGTGAAGATGTGGGTGGGTCTTTCTTATTATATATATGACTATATTTGATGTTTTGCATGGTACAGCTTGGGAGCCTCATTGGTATGCATTGCTGTCTTCGCTGTCACGATGATTCGCCAATTAGCGATTGAAACCCATTTCAGCAGCTGAGGGGCGTGTGTTGCATGTTGATTTTAATGTGATGTACTATGTGGAACATCTTATACGTTGTTGAGGAACTCAGCAGGAAGGAGTTTGAAAACAGCAAAGCGCTTACCTTGTGCTGGCCTTCTTGGTTGCTTCTTTGCAAGCTTCTTCGGCATAGATGGGTGTGGAGGTGTCAGTCAATTAAATAACCACTAATAAAGGCAGTGTGTTGTGTGTGTGTGTGGTGTGTGTGTTCCTCCATAAACTCTAAACATGAAACCTAGTGGCTTGAAACTTTGCAATGAATACTAAGGAACTACAACGGTTAGTGCAGAGTGAAAATTGGCGTTGATTATTTAACACCCTTTTTTAAGCATTAATTCAACGGCAATATTAAGCATCCTTATCAAGGCTCAGCCTTAGTCAGCCTCTGTCCAGGTTGCATTAGTCTTCATTCCCGCATTTTGTTTGCGCCTATTCAAACCATTCCTTGATTTGGATAACACACATTCCTAATTTCTCACAGACTAAACTTAAAGTATATAATCAATATATTATATCTGATTTGAGAATCTAGATCTAGTTGTGACAAAATAAAGTTTTCGCAATCTGAGCGGAAATCTGAAAAATTTAACAAATCTAGCCGATTTTAATAACTAAGTGTTAATTTAAGCAAATCATTAGCTTACAACTTACTACCCATGGCTATTAGCTGTGATTAGGGTTAGTGTTAGTCTCTTCAAGGAACGACTATCGAGTAAGTATGGTCTTCTACGTCTCATCTCAGCCCCGACCTCCCCCCCCCACTGCTCTGTCTGCGATATGCCCCCCTCCCTATATATCCGACAGCGCGCCTCAAGGCTCGCCAGCAACCCTTCTTTGGTAAAACGACAAAATCAGAGAATCACTGCCCACCTTCACTCTTTCATCTCTTTTTCCTGCCCTGAAACAACTCCCACACTCTCTTCAATCCATCTTCCGCTCCAGGTAATCCAAAACAGTTGTTCCCAACTATCTCTTATCTTCCCCCATTCCAAAACCATGAGTCTTTCTACCCCCTTGTTTATCCACCCCAACCTACCAGTCCTTCAAATTCATCCTTCCTTTCCGAAAGTCCCTGAGTGTCCATCTTGTAGATTACCCCATTTCCCCGCCCCAGTCCCTCTCCTTCCACAGATCTCCTCATGTCTTCTGTTCCACACGTTTCTGATCCTTCCCTCTTCCGCCCTCTTTCTCCTGCTCCCACTTGTTGTGTGTTCTGGTGTTACGCTCTCATACGAGCGCTTACAGTGTATACAAAAAAATAAAACAATCTTTTCTACCCATTAATCCCACCCCAAACCACCTCCTTTCAAATTCCCTAGCTTTCCTTCCTGAAGAGTCCCTGTAGATGGTCATCTTTATACCCCAGAGTTCCCCGCCCCATCCCTCTCCTTCCACAGATCTCCTCAGTCTCTGTTTCCACACTGGTTTTGATCCTCCCTCTCCCGCCCCTTCTCCTGCTCGCTCCCATTGTTGTGTGTTCTGTGTGTAGCTCTCATACGAACTTTTTGACAGTGTTATACAAAAAAAAACATCTTTTGCGGTTGTTTTTTTTTAAGCATCCCCCCCCCCCCCCCCACAATTGCTTCCTCAAGTCCCGCCTATCAAACAACATGTCCACAACACCACCTTCCGCTCCTCACTACCCTCCCTCCCCATCCTCCTTCCTCCCTCTTTCTGTACCCATCCCTTCCCAATACACCTGTCAACGAATTGACACGTTGTATTTGCTAAGTATATATATATAGTATATACTATAAATATATATATATTATAATATATATATATATATAAAATATATTCACATCAAGATATTTTTCATTTTTGCTATAACTTTGAGCTTCCCGCAGAACCCAGTTAGAGACAGATAAGCTTTGAGACTTCATTATTTCCAATGAATCGAGAATTGTGAAAATATGATAGGTTGGGTTCATTTGAGTCCTTCCTGACACAGCGGTACTTCTAAATTGTCACCGTTGAAGGACATGTTACCATTTGTCAAAACCAGCTCTATTAATCAGCATGAGCAGAAAAATTATTTGCAAACTGCTGCATGCCTGCCAGTGTGATCAGAAATTATATGCATTATGCGGAGTAATTCTACCAAAAATGAAGATATAAAAGAGTTTTCAGAGCATCGGAAAGGTGGTTGACGTAAACCAGGAACATTGACTGGCCAGGACTGCCCTTTGGAGACCTGTCTTCAACTGGAAGTAGAAATAATTTCGTGGCATAAAAAAAAAAGTGTGACTGTTGCGAGGGATTAGACAGAAAGCTCAGGGTATAAATGATCATGTATGTGACACGCTAGAGGCTTTAACCAAGAATCAGGATGACCAACTGAGGACGAATGCCTAAAATGTATTCAAGAGACTGTGGTGACATTTTATCATTGAAATACAGGCTTACAACCATTGGCTGAAAGAGAGTATTCAGCAGCATATTCCAAGTTGCAGTGACAGAGATCTCATTCCACCAATTGTCATGGATGAGCTGTTTTTAAAAAAGAAATATTCCACCTTGCGGGAATTGATCGATGGATCCACGCTGTCAATGGAATCAAGAGGATCTCAATTTGTAGCTATTTTTGTGACATGGGAGTGATTCTGGCTGCCTTCTCAGGCAGAGGACGCATCCAAATAATGAAAAGCAGGTCGAAGAGACAATACAGTAGAGAAACTAGCAGAAAGTAAATTCATTAACATCGTGAATTCTATCGCCATCTCGTACCATCACTGAAGCAGATTTGGCCAGACAGAACTTATTCTTCTGTATCTTTGAGGAAGACGCACGCGTCAATAAGCAGTTTGGCATGAGGCAGGAATGGCGTTGCATACACAAGATTGGACAGCAAACACTGAGTTTGACAATATTCTGCCCTTTCTCAGTCTATGGTGACTGTTGTTGGATGGATAATGGGAGAGATGACTTTCGTATAGGTGCCCCATCAGGATTCTCATTTCCCCCATGCTGCTTTCAGTATATTGCTTACCCCTTTGTCTTTCTCACTTCAGTTTGATCCTCCTTTGCTACTTACACATTGGCCTGAAAGTCAACAAACAGTATCACTCCACATCTCCAAGAAGCGGTGGCAAACAGTTCCAATAACTAGAAGAAAACAGTAAACTTGCTTGCAATACAAGGGATAAACCATGAAGCTATTAATAGTTGCCATAGCACAAAATGTCTGTCTGTCAACAGCAACAGACCTGATATCTGATCATCAGTTTGGATTCTTTCTCAGCCACTCAATCTGGAAACATGCTTCTCTTCTTCCTCAGCACATGGTTGGAGGCCCTAAATCTCAAAGAGCTCACGACAGTCTCCTTGACACCATCTCTCCAGCATTCAACACAATTCTGCCACATCCTGCTTCACATGCAGCATACAATGCCTTCGACATATCTGGTTTCTAAAATTAATTCCCTCACCACTATGTCAAGACTTTTCCATCAACTGACAATCCTTTCCTCTTCCAGTTGAGGAGGTTAGAATGCAATAGTCTATCAACAAGAATCATTGACTAGCTCCACTTACACTATCAATGTTTGCCACCAAGTCAACCCTCTTTCCCTCTCCCCTCGAGGTTAGAGTTCCCTCATTCAGTATTGGAACCCAGTTTGTTACTCGTCTAATCAGATGATTTATCCAAGCTCTGGGAAACCCTTTATTCCTTTTTTCAGACAAACTCCGCATCTGTGATACAGTAGGCCCATCTCACTGCAACAACAAATGCCAGCTTTTTCTCCCGATGTATAATGGAATAGGGATTTTCCGATATGATGAAATGAAATGATAAACGAGGCCTCTTACGCATGCACTGTGGTTGCGTTTTCAGTGACCTCAGTTTGACTCGCAGGCACTGTTACGACCATTACTTGCGTGAAATCACTGTTCTATCTCATAAATCGGTCTGCTTACATAATAATGTTCCAAATCTCCACATTTCAGTACCGCTAGCTACTTAGTCTCGGGCATTCAAAGTAGTTTAGCACATAACTGTTCCATGCCAAAAATGCAAATTTGTATGCACTCAAATATCAGGTAAATACGCACAAAATATCTGTTGGATGGAGGTGTGCAGTTCGTACTATATTCCTTTCATACAAATGGATCAGCGACAGGGAATACACACACAACACACACTACAGCGCCGCACAACACACACACACACACACACACACACACACACACACAAACCAACACACACACACGCCACACACACACACACACACACACACAGCACACACACCACCCAACACGCTTCTCCTCTTTACCAACAGCATGCAAAAATCAAGCATAATTATCTTGTGCCTGAACCAAACAAAATTATCCTCATGAATAACCACAGACTGCGTGTTTGGTGTGGTGTGTGTTGTTGTGTGATGTGTGTGTTTGTTTCATCTTCTCTCCC
>CM068959.1:114328773-114346798 GCA_035128595.1 Eptatretus atami
TTGACATAAAAATCATACGACCGCCCAATCTTTGAGAGCTAGAATGACAATTTTTTTTTGCATAATCTTGAGGTCATTCTCCACCTAAAGTCTTGAAACCATTTTTCTCTATCTTGAACACCTTGCCCGTGGTGCCCCCTTCAAATTTGTTTTTACGCTGATTTCATCAAAGTATGGATAATCCGAGGAGTGTGAAATGCCATATAGCTATATGACGTTATATTGTTCCTGGAATGTTCAGAGGAAGTTTTGCACCAAAGGTCATAATCCTTGACCTTTGACCTTTAAAGGTCACAAAGATAAATTTTCAAAGTTGTGGGAATCGAACCGGGTTTTCGACCTTCTTCGATGAACTAACTCCAATAAGCCATAGCACATATCCTGTTTCCTTATTTTAATATCCACAACATTGTTTTGTGACCTTTAAAGGTTGTGCAAAGGTCAAATTTTGAAAGTTGTTGAACGAAACCGGGTTTTCGACATTTTGCAGCGAATAACCTGTCACCCGTGCCACATCATGTTGATCATCTTTTTATAACTTGGTCAAAAATTATCACATTGTCTCATCTTTGACTTCTGAAACAATCTACATCGTCAAATACCGCTCGTGAACCATTGTCGTCTTCAGACTTGTTATATCTTTTCTTTGTATGCAAGGATCACCTCTCAGTAAAGCTGTGAAGAGTGAGTTGGCTGACCTCCCAGTCAGACAATATTTCCTATTATTTATATATATATATATATATGTTCAAGGATTTTATAACATGATAAAATGTAGCACCAGCAAGCTGGATCGGGAATATGATTTCAGTACAACTGGAATGTGGTTCGAAGGAAAGTCGAGATGTTTTCACTGAGCTCGAAAATGCTTCAACAAAGAATATTTTCCCAAGCTGTTATAAGCAGACTGAGTTTTGACCAACGCACTATCGAAATCTATCATAATACCTAAAAGAGTTGTGTTTGACATCATTCTATCATTCTGTGTGTCATTCCATGCAGAGACAGAATGTATGCATACGGGTATGAGATATATGCTACAATTCTACAACCAAATCAAGCTGGCGGTTGCACGAAGGTTGAAGAGGAGCTCCACCTGGGAATACCAAGACCAGACAAGCTGGCACCAGCACTTGAAAATGATTCCAAAAAAAACTGTCTCACTGAACACGATACCTATTGATTTACTGTATATTATTAACGACTTGCAAATACAACCCATCGCTTCCCTCACGGGTTGATTAAGGGTGGTGGGGGGTAAATAAGGAGAGGAGGGAGAGAGGATGGAGGAGATGTGGAGAGGGAGAGAGGGAGAGGGGTTGGAGAGAGGGACAGGGGTTGGCGCAAGAGGCATAGGGGTGGTAATGAGTGGGTCGGGGTGACATCGGCAGAGGGGTGTGTGTGTGTGTGAGAGAGAGAGAGAGAGAGAGAGAGAGAGAGAGAGAGAGAGAGAGAGAGAGAGAGAGAATTGGAGAATGCGGAGGGGAGAGAGAGAGCGGGATTTCCGGCAGATTGACGGTTTGTTTCACGTCCATCCGAGAGACGGCACACACATTGATAATCACCCTGCCTGAAACACGCGATGACAGTCTATAGCTGGGTCGGATTTCGAACCCTTGCGAGACAGCTTGGAGCAAGCATGCACACCCTCTCGGCGTATCTGCCATGGATCCTGGTGAATTCATTGCTTTTTCAAAAAATGAATTGACTCGGAGAGCAGCGTCTGACTGCGAAAAAAAAAAAAGAACGTTTCCTTGTCCAATTCGCATATTCTTTGGGCAGCCCTTCCTCTTCTCGAACCTGCCGAGAGGTTGGATGGTGGTGGACGGAGGTTTGGTCATGAGGATAGTGTGATGGGGAGGGAAGAGAAGGCAGCGTGAGGGGATGGGAGGTGCAGAAGAATTTCTCAGTCATCTGTACAATTAGAACATTTATTCAACAAACAAACACTTTAATAGCACATATGACATACTGGGCTAACCAAGACTCGTTCCAGAATCTCAATACATTCGAGAATCTTGGTTCTTATACATGTATCACACCACAGCTCACAAGTAGCTTAAGCACTCTCAAGCAGCATTTCCATTTCAGAAACTGTTCACAAAGAAGGACAGGTTTGGCAAGCGCAACGCAGCTGCTTGGTAACTGAAACACACATCAGAGTTTGGGTATTGATCAATAGGATTAAATTATTGTTTCAAATGAATGGATGCGAGGATGCTGTGTTTGGGTTCCAAATGATTCCAGGAGATGGTGAGGTCGATTCAACGTTCTCCAAAAAATAAAAAAAACAACATGGCCGAAATGTGACCTCAGAACAATTTCATCACAAATGGATCGCAAATGAACCAGTGAAACAGCTCCAACATGAAACCCACCATTTAGTTATAAGCAACATATACGAGTTGCAGGTCGAGCCTGCTCTGGGTCGAACATGGACGGTGCTTTCCCACACTTACTGGGACATCAGCGTTGGGTAGATTGTGTACTCACATTGATTATCTGATGGAGGCTGAGGACTGTGTTATTCATTCCCCCATCACTGATTGATGATGCGTGAATGCCTAAACGTTTTGAGCGTTAACTTCAGGTCGGATTTAATAAAAGTGTTAACTAGTGTTTTGTTGAATTTATTCCCGGCGGTTAAATGTAAATGATTTGACTTGTTTGATGTTGTGGATTGTCCTACTCCAAGCTTGGATTGGAAGTTTGACTGTCTTCAGAATTGATCGATTTGATTAATCTTCTGACTGTTGACGAATATCCACGGTTGTTAGTTATTTAATTTGAGATCTGGAGAGAGATTCATTTTGAGCAGAGATTATTACGAAGTGATGTTAGAGAAGTGAGACAAAGGAGTTCAGGTGTTGCAGGTCAAAAATCCATCGGTAAACATTTCTCAGGCCAAGACTAGAGAGTTATCAGATCGTTCACCAATATGTGCAAATGGTGGATTTGTTCACAGGTTGGTGAGTAAATGCAATGGTTGACGTTGTGGTTAAACGTTGAGGGTAAAACGCTGACCTCATCCAGTGTCGACTGAGAATCTGTGACCGGGGTTCCTGTGGACTGATGAAAAATAATGAGATTTTGTTGTTCGTCGTTACGGTACTGATGAGTTGCTGCTTGTCCCTGGGGCGGGTGTTCTGACTGTGAAATGGGGCGTTGCTGTAAACTGCAAGGCTGAACCCACTCTGTGGATGCTCTCCAAATTGCCAATGATACCGAACACTTGGCCTTCCTGCAATCGTAGATGAATACAGTAGTGATTGCACAGGTACCATAGAATCTGAACTAATCTGTTTCATTGATCCGTTTGTCTGCGACTAAACCATCTCCCCCATCAGGTTTCCTGGTGCAGAGAGGGTGGATCACATGGACACCCGATCAGGAGTACCAAGAACCTGTTAAAGGGTGGAGGAGCGCCTTGTCTGGCTGTCCAACTGTGTCCTGCGGATGGTTGTGGTGTCCAACACAATCCATGTCTGGTGTCCAACTGTGATCTGCGGACGTCCGCCTCCCCACGCTGCAGTTTGGAAAGTCACCTTTTCTGTAGGTTTTGTTGCAGGATTGGCACTCTGGCAACCGTGGAGCGACTTCATCCACAAAAAAAACCACGAAAAACGCAAATAAAATGGAACCCACTCCGTGAGAGTACTCCTGTACTGCTGCCCTTCGCAGGATAGCTCATGATGAGGGGAGTGGGGCAAGGCTTCGGGAAACCATTCTTTGATGATGGGAGAAAATCATGAGTAACCTTCGAGGGTCGGGTTGTGGTGGTGTGTGGTGTGGTCTCGGATAGACACTACACACAGATACCAAAGAGGATTGATACACTCACAGTAGATATAGCACAGAGATATATAGATTGATAGGACACAGATGAGAGTATGCAGACAACAGACAGGACAACATACACACACGATAGACAGACAGACACACAATAGATAGACACTCATGGAAATATAGTGACTAGAAACACACACATATATAGACAAAGTAGACGTACAGGATATCCACACAGACACCCACGATAGGATAGGAAAGACAGCTACTGATAGATAACACACCAACCGCCAGAGATAGTGTCGTTTGGCGCTGGGCTCAATTTTTGAATGTGCACCTATTGTCGAATAGCGCCGGACCCCACCCACATTTGTTTACTTGATCCACCAACAGGTACCAAGACAAAATTATATGGCCGTCATCTTTGGGCATCAAGACTATCAGAACGCGCGGACTCAGGAACGCATGGTATTCCAGCGTAACGTACGAGTTTCATTGTTCATATTTACATATGGCTTTGTTTTTGGTCGAGTGTTGAATCACGATGAGGGACCCTGAAAATTTTTAAAACTATATCCAGGAATGTAAGTTCAATAAGCCCGTCATTAATGCACGAGTACATCATAATGCCATATACGTCAGAATGCCACAGACGTCAGAATGCATGCCCTCGCTCAAAACACACCAATTTGGTACAATAATCGCACAAAACGGATACTCACACACCAAAACATGTATAACGTACCCAGGGACAAAATATGGTAACGGGATACGTCAAAACACACACCCATAATGATCATAATGACACAAACGACAAGGTACTTCACAACCAATAGTATACGTACAGCCCATAGCACAGTAAGTCAGAAATGCCACAACGAAAGGATTAACATCACCACAAAACCTCTTACATTCAGAAATGAATACCCGCGTTACGTATTCAAAACCACACACCATATCAATGTCAATAATACAACAACCCGATACTTCACAACACACGTTACGTTTCAGGAAGCACAGTCCGTCAGACATGCACGGTAGTAAGAAATATACGGTACGCTCACCAACAACACCTAGATATCCATAAATCCGCACGAAGGATAGCATCCACAACACACGTAATCAGTCAAGAATGCCACCAAAGTAGTCAAATGACCAGATGCGTACAAACACATGTGACGTGACAATGCTCACGGCCTACATAGAACACATAATTCTCAAGCGTTATGTCCGGGCTATCGAATTGTTTCATATATTCATGGCATTATGATCTCTAGGGACAAGTGATTAATACAACGCAATGAAGGACCCTGAACAAAACCTCACGCAAAACAATAGTGGCCAGGAGGCCATGAGGATCAAATAAGCAGCTCATCATAATGCACGGAAATCAAGCGTTACACAAGCTTAAGAGATCCATAATAATTCAAGACATATAAGATCATGCAAATTACAAAACAAAATGTATATTAGAGGATCAACATAATGAGCACAAATCGCTTCATATCTTGATTGTAACACGTGCGAGGACGAGCTGAATGAGATGACAAAACAGGTGTCATGTGTTTCCCGAAATCAGCCATCTTCATCTATCAAGAGTGCTTTAAAATACGCAAGTTCCAAATATAGGAAAAAACCACAATTGAGGATTTGTACGACAGGTTACACCCATTGTGAGCATTGTTTTATCACTGCGTCATATCCTCAACATCCCAAATCATTTGGAGTGAAATATACACTGACCAGAAATTTTCGGTTTGATAACAAACTTGATGTCAAACTCCGAGCGTACCTCAACTCACATGAACAAATTTTGATCACAAAGAGTATCAACTAACCACACTCCCTATCTATTTTTCAAATGCGAATGATCAACTCAAAGTTACGAACAAATGGGTCAGTTCGTTGAATCAAGACCTTCGACAGTACCCAGAGATTAACCTCCAGACCCACCTGCAGTATGACAAACCAAAGTGGCAGTTCAAAACACCTCCAACTACTCAACATATTGACGCGCGCAGGCCTCCATTACTCATCGACCATGTGACAGCTGCGGATCGTCTTACCATTGCTACAGTGGAGTTTGACCATATTTTCCTAGAGCGACCCAGGTATTATTCGAACCTTCACAGCAGCAACCTCAACATCATGATACAGAAGAAGACGCTTGGATGGAACGACTCTGGCAGCCCATTAGACTCTTGCACCCTAGACTGGAACACAGTACCAGATGTTTCCATGCACAACACCATTGCAGGATTCCTTCATCTGATTCGGGAAAGCAAACAGGTTATCTCAGCTTGACTATCGTCGAAAAGCAATACCATCATAGAGATCTCCCCGGTGAAGCTTGCTGAATAATACACCAGAAAGCCTCTCCCACATCTGTTTGGGCGTAGAGGATGATTGACAGGCTCACGGAGCAAAGAGATTCACTTTACTTTTGCAGTGAATGATTCCCGGTCTCAGCCGCTCGCTGAGCTGGAGGTCTGAAGATTTCTGAGGTCGGATCTAGGAATCGTGGATTCAACTGGAATCCTCGGAGAGAAACCATGTACCCGCGAAATATGTATGAAAGGTACAGTGTGAAGCAAGAACAGCAAAAGTCAGAAGTACTAGTCAACAGAGTCCTTGAGTACTATCCACCTCTCTGAAATCTTAACGGATGTGAAGACTCCCGCTACCTGACCAGGAAAGAATAACTGAGACTGCGAATATTATCCTTGGCACCAGTCTCATTCAAAGCGAAAAAGCCTATGGACATATCGCTAGTCGGAACTTTGAATCACCCACCGAAAGACAGCTATAGCTCGCGAAAACAACAAAGAAGAACATACACATGAGATTTCCTGCCGCTCCACCAAATGATGTCCGCTGATGGCTTGTTAAACCCTAAGACAATACGCTAGAGCTCGTGTTTCCTTGAGCTAATGCACTGGCTCACCCCAGATTCTCTCACGACAGGTTCCGTGAGTCGATGAGTCCAATGGACGAACCACGTACACACAAAATGTTAATAGCCCACGATGATCACGCATCTCAACCCAAAAAGGAGAGCCAGGAACAATACGGCCACGGACATCTGCCTAGGGAGAGAACTATGCCAGACGGAGGCCCTGAAAAAACAAATTACCAAAACAACCCAAAAACAACCCAAGGTCCAAGATAACCTGACTTGACCTGCACTTACAACAATCTGCATCAATCACGCAGCTTAGAAGAAACAAAGGCAGATTCTGCTGTCATATACTGCCAACCATCATTGAGGTGTATAAATGCAATGCTTCAGTCCCAAAAACTGAAAACACATATTCACCGAGAAAGGAGGTTACACACCTGCAGACAATCTTATATTCTTTGTTACACTATTACCTCGATTTTTTATATAAATCTTTCTCCATTAGTCTCTCATCGGTCTTTCCATATTTCGATAAATCTCTCTTAATACATATATATCTCCTTCATATATATTTAACTCGAATCTGTCAGAACCCGAAGTGAACTTCTGACAGAAAAAGATTTTCATGGTAGAAAGGCATACCTCTTTGCATGAGTATATGATAGGGATATGAGGACCTGCCTGGAAAAAACATGGTCGCTGAACACCCAAATGAATAGCCAAACCACAACTATTCCTACCTGAATGAACTCCAATCTTTGCTTTCTTAACTTATTATGTTCCTCTGATGACTCCAAATACAGTTTTGTCTTACATTTGATTTCTCAAACTTTACCAACCCTGATATAACAATCTTGTGAACAGTAAGGAGAATACCTGCAGGTGATCTTCATTAATGCGCAAAAAATCATCACACACCACCCCCCCACACCCCCCCTATCCAACAACAACCTCCTGTCGAATTCAACAGGACCACTAAGCCAAGACACAGCAGGGGAATGAGACAGAACCTTCAGCAGCTCAGAGCCTGTCCACCTCACTGAAATTACAGTCGAAAGTGCCTCTCTACCATTCTGAAGGGCACAAAAAAAAAACAAAAAACAAAAACAAAACCCAAAAACAACAAAAAACAACAAAAAACCAAAAACAAAAAACCAAAAAACAACAAAAACAAAAAAACCAAAAAAAAACAACCAAAAACAATGGTACCACATATTTTAAAAAACCCATCCACTGCACACACCTACATCTAATTTCTGGCCAAGTCCAGAATGACAATCCATTTGAACATGTTGCATAATCATATGTTCCTATCATTACCTCATAAATGCAGCACCTTGTTGATTCAACATACTTTGTCTGGTTGGGAAGATGGAACCGGCAATGTGACAAAACTAGTCACAAAGCATAGTACCCTCCGCCATTAGGTGGAAATAAGCAAAGAGATACACAACTCACACAGTGACACACATTATATACACAATCAAGTGACTGCTACTATTGCAATTGCCTCCTCAGTTAGATTGTAGTATTCCTTCTTCCAACATGAAACTCACATTTAGACACTGCACCAATATCTCCCAGAGATGGCCAGAACTATTCCAATAGCCGGACAGAGCGGACAAAGACATAAACAACCAAAGACAAAGTTGTTTCGGAATGGAGTTGACGTTTGATGACACATCCAATCTAAAATATCACACAACCACCAAAATGACAGAGGATGACATTTTGAGCTACCAAAACTTTTAAAAATGCTGACTGAAGTTAAACTTGGAAAAGATGAAAACCATCAAAAAAAAGGACGCCACTACCTCTGAACACCTCACATGCAACACCGGAGACATATATTAGATGCTTCAAAAATTACAACATAAATAGCATCACAACTACCTCCCCACGATCCAAGGGTGGAACAAACACTTTAACCAGATGGAGACTAATTGGAACAAAAAACAGATATTACATGATATTGCAAAAGCACAGATCGAGTTATTGCAGTGAGACCACCGAACGATAGTTTTGGAACAATCACCAACTTCCTCTTACCTGGAACAATATGTTACCAACCCAACAACCAAATTCATATCAGTTGACAGCAAATACTCGAAGGACAGACTGTGAAGCAAGACCAATGGAAAGCAAGTAGCCCCTCCCCACCAGAGTTCCAAAGCACAGACTCAAAACATCGTTCACCATGATCGTTTCTATTGTGCTAGCATAAGATTACTCTTTATTGGAAACATATTTTCGAAGAGCATCGACTAGAGAGCAAACAACACCACACAGACAAAAAAGGGACACTCAGAAACAAAGAGGGGTGGGAGAAGAGACCAAGAGAAAACGCAAACCACATGAAAGAAAAAGGGACGGACTCTATGGAAGACTGTGAAGACAAGAAGGGATGAAACCGCAAGGAACACAAGGTACCCTCCAAACGAATGGACATCTCAGGACATATATTCAGGGAAGGAAGCAAGGGCAATATATAGAAGGAAGGAAGGTTTGGGGTACCCATATAATTGAAAGGTAGAACCGCATAGAGGTTATGAAGATGCGGGAAGATAAGAAAGAATAGGTGCAGTGAAAGAACAGATTTTGAAGGACCTAGGGGGGAAGAAAAGGTATTGAAGAGCCCGTATAGCGGAGATAATAATCCCAAACGGTGGAAAAACCAGAGGAATAAAAAGAGATGAAGTTTGAGCAGTGACTTCGAGCAATTTTGATCGATAAATTTACCAACCAAAAGCGGGATTGAATGGCCAACTTGAACGCCCGCAAGGGAAACCAATATGAAGAGAGGACATAAGCACCAAGAAAAAGAAGCGCGAAGAAAAAGAGAACAAAAAAAAACAACCTCCATAGACAAATAAAGACCAACTCAGACCTGCAATACAGAAATAGCCGCAAGTGCAAGAGCCGAAGACTCAGACCTACACCGCGGAGAAGCCATACCAATGATCCGTAAATGGGCCTTGGTTTCCACAGCGTGAAGAACACCGAAGAAAAAGGAAGAGGACAGACGACAGAAAAAGAACAAGAGAGGAGAAGACGTCACATCACCGAGCCAAGGTGATGGACAAAGACTTGCCATATGTTGGAGAAGATACAGTGGGCCGAACGCGAAGGACTTGGCACGACAGAGAGATTCCAACAAGTCAAAATCGACTGAGCCATTGCAGGCCAGGAAAAACCCAAAAATTGGAATCTGGCTTTCCCAAAGGAAAGCATGCATCTTTCAGTAGGCAGACCAACACTGTTCACGGGCTTCTCTGCAACTTACCAAACTTACTTGCGGCCCCTGAGTGAAGTGAACACACAATTACCCCAGAGACCGCTACCTCTTCATCCTCGAGATATTAATGAAATGCTCCAAAACCTATCAGCTTACCCACTCGAACCAAACTCCAGAGTTGCCAAACAGAAAGCTCTGCACCCTTCGAACATCACCTTCCCTGGACAGCAGCAAGACCAACTATTACCCACACCCGATACAGTCAACCTCTCAAACTGTTCTCCCTCCGCCCAACACAAACCCACAGCACACCAGAAGTTCAGCCCCAATCGCCATCTAACCAATCAGACATGAGGAAAACTCGTTCCAGCAGACATGTTCATTGGCGTAAAATAATTGTGCAGGCAATTTAACCCTTCAGGACTGAAGTTTCCAACAGAACCTGTCAGAACTTTATTCGTCATCGACAGTTGGGAAGCTACGCTCTGAAAAGGACCTGCTCGTCAATTTTTCGTTAACATTAGCCTGATATTGGAACTCAGATCCTGTAAAAAAAGAAGCGAACTACAAACCAACCCCCATCGGAATATCACTGACCAATCTCGGGAGTTCATTCCTGAGAGCCAATGTCTGATGTGGACACAGCTTAGTTCCAGAGCCAGTTCATGACACGGAACGCTCTGAGGTCCACTATATTCCACGCAGGCACATTCTCATCCTTTATTTCAGGAACCAACCCCCAAACCCAAGTGCACACAGCAAAATGTCCTATTTAAATATGTGACAAAATTCAAACAAAGCACCACAACCAGTGAATGAAAATGGATGCCTTGTTATCAACTAGGAAGCAATTAGACGAACCACAACCACATGTACCAACACGAACCACTCTAAATTTTGCATTCACACTCAGACCATTATGAAGCCTCACCGGCTGTCCCCTCTCAACACACCACGAAACCGATAAAATACCAAATTGTTACTATCTCAGAAGCCGCCTGGAGCCCATCAGATAAATGATTTCTCTCATCAACAACTGACCTCATTTAAGAAAGCTACCAACTCTGAGTATTACGACTGTTGTACGTATCATAAAGCTTTGCTACTGGATTCTCTAACCACATAACTACAAGGAGATGACCACACCAAAAGGGAACATCACGACATGTCCATCAAGCCAAAGCACACACTCAAAGTGATCAAGCTCCATCGCAATTACAAATTTCTCCGCTGATATCAAAACATAGACCCTGTTTCTATTCTCTCGCTCTGCACGCGCGCCGTCAACACCATGAGCAACGAGACCCCAAAAAATGGATCAAACCACCGGTAACGATAGAGCACCAAACACAAATGAGCGTAAAGGCACTTCCCCTTCACCGCATCTCGACCTATGACCATGTCATCGAACACAAGAACCTCGACTAGAATCACTGAACAAAAATAACTTACGAATCCAAAGTATGACAAAGCACAAATTCACAATCAGCCTCCAACTCACACAAAGTTAATATATTGAACTCAGTAAAAGTTCCTCCCCACTGCTTGGTAAGATTCATGACACACTGAAAAAACCAAAGAAAGAAAAACACACAACACAATGTTAACACGCCCCAGACGCGTATTGCCGTAGATTCTAAAAAGTAAATAGGACCACTGAAACTGAGTATACAATTGTCCACTCCCCACCTCGTACTATCGACCATTGAAGGCACCCTAGCCCTTGATGGCCCAGTATCTTTGGTTTCCCCACCACAGCAGGTACAGGGACCCCAATACAAGAAAGCCTCCGCTAAACCTTGCTGAGGCAACAGGTACCGGCCAACGTGCCGTTTTGACTCGTGGATGGCTCCAGAATATACTCCCAGGAACTACCTGAGGGCACCAGATGACATCAACAGAAAATATACTTATGAAATCACATACCTTGGAATTGCAATAAATTGAAGAGTTGTTCCAACACATGAAGAGTTGGTAGTTGTCCTAGCAGTTTCCATACTAAAACAAAACAGGACAATCAGAGATCTGCAAGCCCCTCACCAGGAAAACATCTATTCTGTTGGTGCTCGTTTGTGAGCGGTCTTGTGCGGTAGCTATCATAATGTGTGTGGCGTTCATGCTGTCACTGGGGTGTCCCCCGTACCAATTACATAAAAAAGCACCATCATTAAGCCAACCTGCCACTTCACAACTGCCATCGCAGTGATCACCGCCCAAACCGCGGTCCAATACGGTCCCACTTTTATTGTTACACCTCCCCCCCCTCACCCACTCCCTTTTTCCTTCATTATTTCATTGAATTTACAATAAAACCAGATTAACCCTACAATATATATCATCAAATGGAAGACCAAATAGGTACATTTCTGCTTGGAGTCATCGAAGGAACCCGATTAGCAAAAAGCAAAGATGAAGTCATCAGGAGGAACCTGTATAGATTCACATCTCAATTACTACTTCCTCCCACCCTCAATCCCATCCAAGCACAGCAAAGTGAGCCTTAAAAAAAAAAAAAACCCCAATCAAACAAATCAAAATTCTGGCTTGCCAGACCAGTGTCCGATCCAAGTTGAATTTACCAACATGTATTTCCGGCGTTCACCACAAGATAAACACAATTTTGAGTTTCACGTTGTCGATGAAGCGGTTCCAGAGAAAGTATTATTTATATTTTCTTTAATCCAATATGGCTGCCAACCCAACAAACATGTGACATCAATGCACAATCATAATATATGGGCATTAAGCCTTGGAAACTTCAAACACATTTCTCCGAAACATATTCTGTTTCTTCCGAAATCTTCACATTATGTGTTCCGATGTATTATGCAGGTGATAGCGGATATACAAAAATCGAGATCGAGATAGAATTTTCTCAAGGGAATCGTGACCTCAAAATTAAGCACGTTCGGCAGCAAACACCCCGCGGCAGCAGGTCCACAGAACATGCTTACTTAATCAAGTCCACTGAGTTCAGGACAGTTGTCATACCACACCCTCAGCAGTTTACGGCTTTTATTCCCTGTCCCATGTTGTTATATCTGCTTCGTTACGATATCAAAATATCCCAGGACAACATGGCAATATCAGAGCAAATGAACACCACTGAATTGATCAAAATAGTTCGTGAATAACTCATCCATGACACACTGTCCGTCAAGGCCAACAATCCCCAAAAGCCCCCTACCCAAGGTCTCCACGTGTCCCACCTAACCTGCGACCCTCTCAAACCTCTCCTCAAAACTTCCCCTCACCTTCTCCACCCCTTTTCAATCACCCCATACACTCATCCTCCTCTAACGTTGCCCCCCTTCATCACAAAGCTGCCTTCTTACACTGCGCCTCTCAACTCCATCTCTTCACTCCACCTTCCTCAAATCCTAAAATGCCTTTTCTCCTCTCTTGTCCCCCTCTCCCCCAGCACCACCCCCAAGGCCTTATCTCCTCACAACATCCAGCCCACACCATCCCTTGCTATTACTGACAATCCCCCACCTACTTTCAACAAACCATCACTTACCTCCCCGCCACATAACGTCCATACCCTCCACCCTCCCCCCATCTCCGCAACCTGAAAGGCTAGAGCTCTTGGGCAACCTTCTGAGCTCAATCACTGACGGATTGGATACAAAAGTGATCTTCTCAATGTCCCTAAAATAAACCGTTCCTCAACTCCAGCTATGCACCCCCCACCAATGCCTTCATCTCCGCCGATCTCTGTCCACCCAACTCATAGTCCACAGGGCACTCACCTCCGGCCAACAACCCCATCGGTAAAAAACTAACCCAAATCACGAATCACTAGCCTACACTTCCATAATTATTCCTCTTTTCTCATCACCGCCCTATAGAATAACACCCTCACACTCCTCTCAAATTCCACCACCTCTATCACTCAGCTTCCATCAGCTGTTCCCAACACCACCTCTTAATCCCTCCCATCCCAAGATCCTCTCTTTCTACCCCCATAATCACCACCGCAAAACCACAACTCCTTCACAATTCCCTGCCTTTCCTTCACTGAAACAGCTCCCAATTATAAAAGTCCATTTGTATATTTCCCCCTTCACCTACCATCCCCATCTCCCTATCACAGATCTCACATACATAAATGTCTCTCGTTCCCCACTGTTATCATCCTTCTGCACATCCTCCCCTCTCGTCTACATGCCCACCCCTATAGCATAGTTGCAGTATAACTGATGAGTTAAGGCTCTCACCGGCCTCGACACACGGCTATACAAACAACAACACAAAAAACCAAGTCAATGGGCAACCCAAGACCAATGCACCATTGAACTGAGTGACTAGAAACAAATCGGCGCAAAAATATCACAAAACCGAAAAACTACCGTAACCAAGTGATCTGTGAAATCGTACTTGTCCCACATACCCATCGTTAGCCGGGGAAATCTCGCAATAGTTATTCCCTCAACAACCTGGACACACATATCCCTTCCGGCATGTATGTGCAGTTTGCCTATTAGACCTCTGATCCAGCTGTCTGGAGAGATTTAGTTTCCCACTCTTAACTGTTTATAGGGTAATCAAAAAAACCCTATGGCGAGCAACCCCATAGTAGAAACTGACTACATCTCATATGGCTCAAACCTTTTACTACCCTCCCTCGCACGGCACAGTCCATCCAAATGATGAAAGTATTTCGTCTCATCCTGCTTCAGCCCATTTCAGAGCATGATTTTTAGAAGATAAAAAAAAGAAAAAAAGACAAGAAAAAAGGCTGCCAATCACGTGACCATGACGTGACCAAAAAATCTTGGTGGACCATTATATCCCAATCGATGACACTACACAGATATTCATACTGACATCAGCAACTCGAATGCTATTCCCAAAAACAATACGTCATAACGAAGCGGCACATATACGTGATAAAAAAATACCAAAACACACACATAGCAGTATCCCCATGAGGACAACAACCCAACTCCTTGCTCATGTGCATTTCTCAATTTCTTTCTTCGATGCAGTTTGAGATACAGAGATCAATTTGTTCCAACATGGATCTCGCCCAACACCACCACACCCTGAGCATTAAAAAACCCCGATCGCGAATTATCATTAAATATTCCAATGAGTAGTCACAACCAGATAGTGAAAAAATTCGTCTAATATCGACAATAAGTTGAGTAGAGCGAGCCAAAAAACATAAAAGTTCCCTAGCGAAGCACAACAAACAACGGACCCAATGCCAATTCCCTCTCTACCCTTCGGCTCAGCGCCGCGTAATTATAAGACCCCATTTAGTCTCTCCTTCCCTAGACATGCAGCCCAATAAAGTGGTCTCTGCCCTTAGACACAGAATATTAAAACAAGAGGGCACTGGTTAGAGCGCAAATCTCCCCCCAACCATTAGTTTACATGGTTGGATCCCAGCTAATAAGCCAGATCTGGATTCGGGACCGAACAACACTCGAACATCGAGCTATGATAGCATCGTAAACAACACAAAAACATCACAACAACTTTTCGAGAATCCTGCACCATACAAGCAAACAGAGTGAAACACAACCTCTCGGCCACCTTTGTGACCGAGATAAAACGATAAATGAGAACTGTAATAGATATATTACTATAGGGCAAAACAGCTCCCGTGCCACTCCAAAGTGGCTGAGCTGCGACGGCTCTTATCAATGAATGAAACATGGCTGGAAAGCAACTCGCCCGAGAGTCTCGCACACTAATCTCTGAAGCCATCAAGCCAGCTGCTCTACGTATTTCAGACCCAGATATCACTACTCGATTGTGCTTCTGAAAAGAAAAGCATAGAGGCTAACCATGTGATGACTGTAACTCAAAAGGATGGAAGATATAAATGGGATCCCATCCAACTAATAATAGTTCCAATGAACGTAAGATCTCACGATGTCATTCCGGCAAAAAAAGGTAGAAACATATCGTTGACACCACAGGGGGGGGGGGGGGGGGGGGGGGGGAGGCAGCAGGTAACAAGTTCATTTTGGCCTCACTCCTCGCAGCAGCAAACGGCAACGCCAAACAGCAGCATAATTTGGTTCCCAGCAAAATCAACCCAGTAGCACACGGAACTGACTCGGAGGCCTCGCTACGCCTCTCTCCTCTCTCGCTCCCTCTCGCATTTCGATCCTGACTGAACTTGATGTTGCCCAAGGATCTCGTCTTGCTATAGATTAGCACAGTCTCCAGACCTTGGATGGGCCAGAGACATCTTGCCAGTTCAAAAAGCAAAAATTCGACAATAACTGCTTGCAAACTATAGTTGGCACAGATAGACCACTCTAATTCCTCGCTGCGAGCCGATGAAGTTTACCTGTGGCTGTACACCTTTCAGTAAAGGATACATTTTTGTTTTTGATCAACATGCGACCAAATCGAATGATCAGTGTGCCATTACATATTCCAAATTCCACAGAGAGAGAGCACATTCTCTATTGACTTTTATCCTTATTCTGAAAACATACTTCAAATCAGATAATATTCAAGTTCATATAAACAATATTTTTATATATAAACAAATTTCAAATAATTAACATTCTTCAATATTCTAATAAATCGAGAAGGATAAACCAAACCAACACCCTTCAAGAATAATAGTAAAATGTCTGACTTCACCATACTATGCAACAACAGTCAAATGTATACAATAATATCTCAAAGATTAAAAATACAAAATAATAAGCTTTGTGTTCTCAAAGAATGTTGCACACTCACCTACATCCCGACACAAACACACAAAGTTCTACACCTACCCCGCACACACCAAGCTCTTCAACCCCCCACAACTCCACCAACCCAGTCTTCCAACCCCCCCTACAAACCAGTCATTATAAACAACACCCCCCCCACCCACAGCCCACGTCTTCAATTCCCCCACATGATATGCCCAGAAACCGATCCATGCGCTGATCGTGAGAGAACTTCATCAAGATCATGAAGAAGAAAGCAAGAGGGAGGAGACCCTCTGCCCCCTCGGTACCTTTGGAGAGCATAGTGGAGTGGCAGAAATTTTTCAGGATTGAAAGGCATATTCAAGTGCTTTCACCAGCTTTGATCTTTTTTCAGCTCTGAAGAGAGGAAAGAGGTTGCCAGCCTGTCTGTATGAACAGGCAGAGATATCATGGCCAAGGGTAGATCATTCAGGAAACTCGATGAAGGGGAATCTGCATCACGCTCTCTCTTCCGGATACGTGTGCCCGCAGTGCCCACGTTGACTGCGAGGGTAATTAAGTCAGGAGGACTGTGTGAGTGGCCTGGACGTCATAAGCAGAGGAGTTGCCAGAGTAAAGAAGATGCCAGCCCCCAGTGATCCAAATGAACTATCTGTACAGAGAGACACCTGATCTCATGTCTCATACCTCCAAGTCCTCCATCCATGTCTGGGGTGGAATTCAGTAAGCACGCCTCCAAGGCAGAGGGACTTCTCTGAATCCAAATTGATCTAGAGGAGGCTGTTGAATAAAAGCTTGAATCTCTCGTCAACTAGGATGCTGGATTCTCTGACCTTGCTTCTGATTGAAGTGAGCTCGCTTCAGCTTCCCCTGCCCCTTTTTTTACGCAATTGCAGTGATGTGAGCTGACTTTTCAAGGAGATGAGGCAGTTGACTCAGGCTCGCTAGGTTGAAAGGGGAGAAAGAGGATGCCCTGACCGCCCAGGAGAGGAGCACTTTATAGGTTTTTGAGTGCAAAGTTGTTAGGTGGTTTTTGGGGTGATAACGACGTGGGATCCAACGAACTCGCTCCTCTCTCTCTGTGAGCCGGCAACCAGGCGATGAGTGGGTGGTGAAAACCTCCTCTTTATAAGACCGTTGCCCGGTTTTTCAACAAATTGTGGTTCTTGGGCACAACACAGAATGGGGCGAACTAGATTTCTTTTTTATCCAAGATTAAAATTACCCCATAAATTGATCGTATCTAAACCCTCTTCAGACGATGTATCATTTCTCTTACCCTCCCTGATTCGGTCAGTAAGGTCACAAAGTCACAATCCGGATGCTTAAATTGGGGGCTTATCACAAATATGTAGGTCATATATGGTGTTACCATGACCGGTGTTGAAAGCAAGCAAAATTCTTATATTTGATTTTGGCTTCATTGGGAATATTTAG
>CM068959.1:114359580-114370665 GCA_035128595.1 Eptatretus atami
GCCTCTCGAATCCCGGGCCAACCACAGCTGAATGAAGTGCTGCTCTCCCATCTGGGCTCGCTCCCCTGACTCACAACTTGCTCAGCTTGATGCTGTGGAAACCAAAGCTTTCAAGATAATTGGAATCTATCACGATGAAGCCGAGTCGATGGGCCTATCACTTTGCCACCGCCAACAGATCGGTGGTTTCTATCTTCCTCTGACTCATTTCTCGTCTTGCACCCTCCACATGCTTCCTCTCTCCCAGGTATACACAAGAAACATGCAGTGCACCAGTTGAATGTCGTTGGTTATCACCATTTTGATTTGAGGGGGTGGGAGGAAGTTCTCCGAGAACTCAAAATCTCCATGCCCTATTGGTGAAGGATCAATGATTCAATGAACCAAACTGTGAAATGTCATTCTCATTTCTCGTTCCAAGGGTCTTTTCAAAATCTTCACTGTACCTCCGATGACCTCTCACTTTTCCTGAAATGATTTATCAGACTCAGTCAGGATTTTTTTAAATCATTCCTGCAGCTTTGACTTTCACTGGAATCATTTCAGATTTCTTTCATTTTCCAAGTCCTCTTGACTCATTTTACAGATCCTGGTATTTGTTCATGTTCCTGATTTTTTGGAGCATTTAGTCCAAAAGTCATTGGGAACTGAAACCACAATCAACAATGCCGATTTTTCTTTTGTGTTTGAGCCACCCATTTCCAGACGCAACGCTTTTGTTTGTGATGTCGACACTTGACGGGATAATTTTGTCATGAGTGAGCATTACTTAGCTTTTTCATCTTCAAGCATCGGACTTTGGTTTGCATTACCATGATTGTTCTGGGACAGGATGTTGAAATGTTGCAATGTGCCCAGTGGATTACTCAACAGACGCAGTCATGTCTTTCTGTGTACAGCTTTTCTGTTGCAGGAGTTTGTTTTTACATCCCAAAAGGAGGTGACTGGTACACTCTGTTTCTTACCCAACAAAACCTGCATTTGTCCGATTGGTTCAATCGTGCAATTCTCCAAAAGGCATTGGTGTAGAGTCCTTGATGTTGAGCATTTTATGATGACTCGTTTTCTCCATCCAAAATTAATTTGACCTTCGTGGCCATTCCAAGGGCATTCCTTGTCGATCCTGACCTGACCAGCTCTATTTAACATCTTCCTGCACTTTTGTCATTCTCCATTTGTTGGAGTATATCTGGCTGATATTTATTTTTGCAGTCTTTCTTTTTTTTTTCTTTGTAATCATTGGGGCTGGTTTGTTTCTGTTTGTTTTCCTGTGTCGTATCCATCAATTGCACTTTCTTTTTAAAGTTGTTGCTCAATGGAGTAAGGATCCCTTTCCTGGTTTGTTTTCTTGCCCGTGTACAAATCTCATCCAAAAGTCTGTTGAGCTATTCACATCCTCCGCGAGTCGACCACGGTGTTCTGTGCACTTGGTTAACTCAATCACACGTCTCTCATTCTCGTCTTGGTGAGTACAACCTCAGTTTGCATTGATTTTGGAAAAGATTTATTAATAGTTCAAGTTTCCTTGTTTTGGTACTAAATTGTTGATATCCAATAGTGACCAGTTTAATAATTGCACGGCTATATTAGAATACTGGCACTGCAAGTTGGTTTATAGCTTTGGTTTTGTTTGGAGAGAAGAGATTGGAGAGAGGGATGACTTCAGAATTAGTCTTATTCTGCAAAGATACTCCCGCTGATTATTTTGCACATTTTTTTGTGTTTAACCTGGAAGCCTTCTTCTGTTCCGAAGTATTTGAAGGATGCTTCATTTTCTAGTTCCTGTTATGCCCTTTGTGTGGATCCTCATATGTTTCTTCAAATTGCCTTAATGAGAGAAACCCATCATCACATGTGGAGCATTTGAAATGACACTCTCCTGTGTGAATCCTCAAATGCAGTTTCAGAGCCTTTTTGAGAGAAACCTTTATCACATGTGGAGCATTTGTCAGGTCGCTCTCCTGTGTGGATCCTCAGATGCATTTCAAACCACTTTTATGAGAGAAACCCTTGTCACATATGGAGCATTTGAATATGACGCTCTCCGGTATGGTCTCAGATGCATTTTCAAATCGTGTTTTTGAGAGAAAGCTTTATCACATGTGGAGCATTATGTAAGGACGCTCTCCTGTGTGGATATCTCATATGTGCATTCAAATGGCCTTTATGAGAGAAACCTTTATCACATGTGGACATTTGTAAGGACGCTCTCCTGTGTGGATCCTCATATTTGCATTCAATATGGCATTTATGAGAGAAACCTTTATCACATGTGAGCATTTGTAAGGACGCTCTCCTGTGTGGATCTCATATGTGCATTCAAACGGCTTTATGAGGGAACCTTTATCACATGTGGAGCATTTGTAAGGACGCTTCTCGCTGTATGGGTGCTCAAATGCATTTTCAAATCGACTTTTTGAGAGAAACCTTTTTCACATGTGGAGCATTTGTAAAGGACGCTCTCCTGTGTGGATCCTCATATGTGCCATTCAACGGCCTTTATGAGGGAAACCTTTATCACATGTGGAGCATTCTGTAAGGAAGCTCTCCTGTGGTGAGTCCTCAGATGCATTTTCAAACCACTTTTATGAGAGACACGTTTATCACATATGGAGCATGTGAAAAGAATGCTCTCCTGTGTGGATCCTCATATGTGCATTCAAATGGCCTTTTTGAGAGAAACATTTATCACATGTGGAGCATTTGTAAGGACGCTCTCCTGTATGGGTGTTTCAGATGCATTTTCAAAATCGCCTTTTTGAGAGAAAGCTTTATCACATATGGAGCATTTGTAAGGACGCTCTCCTGTGTGGATCCTCATATGTGCATTCAAATGGCCTTTACGAGAGAAACCCTTATCACATGTGGAACATTTGTGTGGGCGTTCTCCTGTGTGGATCCTCATATGCTTATTCAAAGAGCCTTTTGAGAGAAACATTTATCACATATGGAGCATTTGTCAGGACGCTCTCCTGTGTGGATCCTCATATGTGGCATTCAAAGAGCCTTTTTGAGAGAAACATTTATCACATATGGAGCATTTTGTAAGGACGCTCTCCTGTGTGGATCCTCATATGTTTCATTCAAATTGCCTTTACGAGAGAAACCCTTATCACATGTGGAACATTTGTGTGGGCGTTCTCCTCTGTGGGTCCTCATGTGTATTTTGATGAGTTTCTTGGTGAAGTAAATTCCACACTGCATATATTACATTTATAATGCATTTGCCTTTCGATCACATTTTTGGGTTTGTTTAATTTAATATTGATCTTTGTGCTGTTTCACCAGATGTGCACTTTGAATTTTGAAGGTTGTGAGTCTTGTTCTCTGGGATTGTTTCTGAAAATAGACATCTTCTTCACTCTCAAGCTGCTCATCGGACCTCATCCGTCCCACTGGACTTTCTGTTTGTTCTTCAAAAACAAAGAACAAGAAGTTATTTTACCTTTTTTGTCAAACTGAAAATGCAGAATTTTAAAAGATTTCAAAAATTTGAGAAACCTTGAATTCAAAAGATTGATTGTTCATTTTGAGTGTTTCTGCTCACCTGTTGCAAGAACAGACAGAACTGCATTTGTCAATGAACAAATCTTCATCTTCCTTTACAGAAGCAGATCTTAAAGTTTCTGAGAAAGATAAACCTTTGTGTCTGGATTCCACATTTACAGGACAGACATCTGAAAATAATGAAGGACATGAAGTTTAAAACACTGCAATATAAATCTGGTCAATCGGTTTGTATGCAATTGATGTCACTTCCCATCCTTAATGTTGAGCCGGAAGGCTCCTTAATGCTGCACAATTACAGGGGGACAAATCGAGGTGTTTGATACAAAACGACAAAATATATACACACACACAGTGGCGGACCAGGGTCGTTTTCTGTAGACCATTTCATCCCGAGATGACCCTCAAATTTTTCATACTGATCGGATGTGGCGTTCTGTCTTGCATTTATGACGTCATGATGAAGCACCATGACATCATGAAAAAAATCCACTCATTCCTCATGAGGGATACTTGCTATGTACAAAGTTTAAATTTCTTCCTTGGTTGCGTTTCAGAGATACAGAGGTCAAATTTTCCCGTTTTCCAATATGGCTACCACACCATGCGACGATGATAGTCTCATAGAATGTTGTAAAGATAATGATCAGAGTTGTACCAAAAGGTGAAAATTTCCTCTTATCCGACAAGCGGTTGCAGAGAAAAGCACGAAAGTTCTGTGCGGAAAAAAAACAAACACACAAACAAACAAGCAAAGAAGACGACGTCATGCAGAGCACGATTCTTGCAGAATCCATAAAACAAATTTGACTTCAAAAATAATTGACTGGTTTATTTCAGTGACTTCAAACTAAATCCTCTTCAAATTTCAAGTCAATGGAATATAGTGTTGGTGGAGCAAGGCGTGACAGATCAAATTTCCTTGTTAATAAACCTGGTAAATTCTTCATCACAGGCTCACTCAGAGCCCGACACCCCAAGCAGTCACCTGGGTCGCTGCCCTAATCCGGCCCTGGCTCCACCATCTCCATATAAATAAAATAGGCTGATGCTGTCTATCTGTCCATCCTGAATCACAGAGACACTTCTTGGAGAGAAAAAAACTATTAAGTAAAAGTTGTTTCAAAGTAATTCCCGTTTAGACATAGGGGATGGGACCCCAACGATAATCACATACTTATCGAGATAAGTGAGCTATGGGGATGCTGTCTGTGTGCAAAAGCCTTCCAATCCAGAACACTACCCCCCCCCCCACCACCCTTCTAGAGACTCGTCCCGAGTCGCAATTTCTGTGTGCCTTGCAGTGTAGGTTCCCCACCCCAAAGTACATTTTTACCTACGGATCCTTGAGTGCGACATTTGAATACATGTCCCAAAAATAAATAACCGTGCGTTGCGTAACTAAACCATCAGACTCACACGGACAACTTATCTAATTGCGGCGCTAACACAACAGGTGGGTTGCAAATATTTACAATTCTAACTTATCCTTTCCACTACCATGGCCCAGGACTGTTATCTGTGGAAGGAAAAAGTCATTGGCACAAACACGAGATGGGCGCATGGGCTGCACAATTGCAGTCACCATGGTGTGGCTGCCTGCAGGGGAGTCCTTGCAAAACACTGGAGATGGATGCTACGGCCACACATGGTTGAGATTGGTGACACATGGGAAAATGCACCAAGGGCGAGCAGGCATGGGTCAAGGCAAAGGCATGGCAAACGTGGACCAGAGATACAGCACACTCTCACGTCAGCTCATGAAGCTGTTCGGCCTCTGTTGGTCCGAAAGGTTCTGTGGAAGGAGTGCAGTGGTGCCGGCCACTCTGAAAATGGCTCGGACTTACCCTACTGTCTCCCCCCGACCACCCCCAACCTATGGCCTTTGCCTGTCTTTGTCCTACCTACTCCCTTAGTTTGCAACAAGAAACAATATTTAAACCCCTTTTTATTTTATAATTCCAAGTGTCCCTAACCCCTTACTGTCTTTGGTCTGGCTAACTTATCATGTTCATCTACCCCCAACCCCTAAGCTTCTTTCCTGAGGGGAATAAGGGAGAGACTGGTGTCCTGCCTCGAGGCCCACGGAGCCTCAAAATAACCTCCACAGAGTTAAGCAATCTTCCACAGTGAGTCCAGCGGCCTCCGGAGAGCAAAGGATGGATGGTGCGAAGGGGTACATTTCCTATCTATCCTAGCATTTTAATTAACTTTAAACTATCCCAGGGGTTTTTAACACGCCTGTCACTTTAACTACAGGTTCTCACAACCAGATCCCATCGCCTGTGTTTGTGTCCATTATTAATTTGGCCTTGCCCACAAATTTTCTCTGCTGCCTTGCATAATTTCGTGGCTGGGCAGCGTGGCTCAACGGGCCAGGGATTTCCGTCTGCCGAACTCAAACTATGGCACCCCTGGGCCTGAGGTTGTCTCCGAGCTACCTGCTCCTATGAACGTGGGGAGTCCCTTCCGGCTCCTCCCCCGTATATGCCCACGTGGCCACTCTCAGTGCTATGGGTCCCGTTTCCGACGGGCCACCATGCCCCAGTACACTAGCCGCGCTTGGACTTGGCCGACTACTTCGGTGCCCAGGTTGCCCCCTACTCAAATACACTTTCATTTCAACAACAACCCTGCTCCCAGCCAGTCAATGAACTCTTGCATGCCTCCAAAAGGTATCATGCCTTCGTACACACACCACAACAGAACGACCTCCTTTTGGTAAATTATCTAACCCACGAACCAACATGACACTGACCCCAGGGTCCCTTGGGTGGGATTCACTCCTCCCCCCAATCATTCATTCGCACCATGCCATTCCACATCACTCCACTCATACACTCGGGCCCGCTGACCCACGTTCACTCATTGTACATTTTTTCACTTCCACACTTCCAGCTAACGTCCCCACCAACTCTCTCGTGCCCTCATCATCCCTCATCCTAATGCCACGTTCTTTTAATTCTACTGCTAAGCTACGTCCCCACTACACATTCCATGTCGTCCGTGTCTCTCAAAATCCATTTCTAATCTAACCTAACATTCCCTCTAACTCATTCCACAGGCCCCATGAGGACTGTTCCTGTCCCATGAGGCCGGTCTTATCTAACACTACCCCATCCACGAAGAATTGCTCCTATGCCCAAGGGAGGATATTCACTACATCCTGGCTGGGGCCGTGTACCTGCGTCGCAAGGCCCTCAAACCTTGCACCTCCGGGCGGCGGTCTGCGACTCACTCGTTCGTACCTTCCGTCAGACGATACCTGGGCTTGTCGTCGCCCTGCGCATTGCAACTAGCGCTCGCCTTCGAGGGGTCCGCCATTGCGACCATAACTCGCGCCGCGAGGTCCCTAGTGATGTCCACCGAGCACCGAACCTGCGCGGTTTAACCGTGCAGGCCTGCCGAAAGTATCGTCCTGGACCCACTCCGCACGTTGCAGAACAGAACACGGGGCATGCAGCACGTGATACCCCGCACACGCGCCAACATGGGAACCCGCGTGTTCCAAATTCCCGCGACGACCGCGCCGACATTTTAACCGTCCATGAGGCCGGCTTGTATGCCAACATGGAGTGTTCTCGTGACGGATTGCGATCGCGTAGACGCACGCTTGCAGGCCGTGTGTGAGACACGCCACGGACTTCGTACTTGCCGTCGCCGAAACCGGCGCGGTTCCCAATATGGCTCCACCACTTGGCTGCGCGACTTTTGTCTCCCGTCTGGATCCGTCCGTCGTCCATTTCCATACACGCATGCCATGTTACTCACACCACTCGCACACCTTGACACCGCTCTGGGAAATTCACATCGGGGATTCGTGTTACTACCAGGGGTCCGAGGCCTCTGCCCTCCACCCACCCAAACTCTGCATGTACCCGTTCACATCATGCACTCGCTCACCTCGCACGGCCCGACCGGACTTACCTGGTCGCAGTCCACTTCGAGGGAGCTCATCTCTCTCTCTGTTCCTGAGGGAGGCGATCCTGATGCTCGCACGGCCATGAAACATTCCCCATGCTCAACCCATTGTCCCTCCTATGTGTGCTCCTCTTTAGTTTTATGCAATTCCGTCCCCTCATTTGATTTCTGCATCTCCGTCATTTTTTTTCGTCGTCCTTCTACCCTCTTTATTATCTCTGTTATCCCTCGTGTCTCACCTACACGTTTGCCATTAATTACGGTGGCATCGCTCGTTACCCCGACTCACCCATCTCCATCACGGACCGAACACATTTCGCACTCCCCTCGTTCGTTCGTTCGCCACATGGTGCTGCCATTATGCTTTCACCTCCGTCATACTCGCCTGCAGGTTCAACCCCATACTCTGCATTTCACCCCTCAGTGTTTGCATAGTTGCATCCATTTTGTTTCCATCGCTTGCGCGTTGCGTGCATTCGTGTCTATTTTGTTTTCCACCCATTGCGCATTCGCATCCATTTGGCTTTGCATTCGTTGCGCATCTCTTCTCATTTCCATTAACTTTCCCCCAACCGGTTCATGTCAAACGACCCTGACGAAGACGATTCGCCTCGGTCGGGCACGGATCCGCCAGCGGTCGAGGGGGGATTTGACGGAGGGGGGGTGTCATTCGCCGCTTCCTGCCACTCAATACCCCTTCCGGGTTTTGGCTGCGGGGAAATGTCTTCCTGCATGGGGTGTCGTCCTGGACCATGGAATCCCCTAAACTTACTTCGAAACTCACCTGAGCCAGCCTCATCTTGGCCGCCATGGTGCGTCTGAGAACAATTTAAAATGCCTGTAATTTGAAGGAAAAGGGGGGGGGGTTAGCTCCGTACACCCCTGATCCGAATCCCCGTTAATTTTGTGGAGGCGGAGGGGTTCGAACCCCGCTCCCTGAACACCATTTTGTTATAGATTAGAACCCCGCAAATTTCTATGGGGGTGGAAGGGGTTCGTATCCCCTCCTGACAACGAATTTGTTTTGGCGGGGTTACGGCGGCAATAAATGACCACCAGGGGGAGCGTCGGTTCGTCTCCACTGCCACCCTGGAATTGAAGTCGTGACTTTCCGGATAAGTCGCGAAAGGTCACGGGTTCCTTAGCGGACGTGGTGCCATATTTTGACAACGTGGGTAGGGTTATTATTGCCTAATTTCAAATATACCTAAGTCCCCACGTCGTCAAGTTTTACCGGTGGGGAATTAACAGACCTCTCGACAGACTCCGTCGAACCGGGTCGCTCACTGCGACTCGGTCCGGTGGCAACGCAGCGCAATTAACCAGAGGTCCATCCGTCCAAAACGACAACTTACGGCACACAGCCTCCCCGAATGGTCCCAAATCACGCAACCGTGCTGGGCCAACTGGAAGGAAACGACAGGCACTGAACTGGAAGCATTTACACAATTGGGGTGGTTTTATTATAATGGGGGCGATATCGGGAAGGGAGACACACAGAGCAGAGTTACAAACCGAATAGATGAAAATGCAATTTACAAAGGAACACAGACACTTAACAGTTTTCTACTTACATGAATGGGGCCCCGACAGACAGACAAGACCAGAAGACAGACAGACACACACACACGAAATGGACCCCGTGGGTCTTTTATTGCGGTCCCTCAGACCAGGAGGGAAAGGCGAGTGAACGGGCCTTGACGGTACTCTCGCCTCGTGCGGTCAGCACCAGACTCAACCCAACACGGTGGGTCTATCGGGCCCACGAACCCTGGCTGCTTGATCACCACTACCACCAGGAGCCACGCAAAAGGACGGCAGACCATGACCAAGTCCAGCCAATTGCCAGGAATGACTGCGTACTCTGGGTCTTGACAACCACTCTACTGCTCTTCTGTCAGGTCCGAGGGATTTTCTTCCTCCACTTCAACTCTGATTGGGCGAGGGGTTCTCGGGGCGACCACGTGGCTCTCCCCTCATTGTCGGTCGACACTCCGATCTGGCTAAGGCGCGAGCCGGCCCGAGGTGAAGAGCTTCCTGTTGACTAAGGGGGTTGGAGTCGGAGCTGAGGCATGAGTGAAGAGACTGAGGAGATTTGTTGTGGCGTTGTGGCGGCTTCAAGATGTAAAAACCCTAACTATAAAAGAACCAGCAGTGCACTACACGTCATTTCCTGTTAGACATGGGGATGGGCCACACTCATAAACAGCATACTTATCGAGTAACTGACTACGGGGAACTGCTGTCTGTCTGTCGTGAAAAAGCGCTTCAATTCGCAACAATATCAATATCTCTTATTTGAGGTGATGGTTTCAGGAAATACTCAAAGCAGGATGAGATCACTCAAATGTGGCCAGGCACGGCAGTTACAGAGGGGTGGCTGAAAAGGAAGAGAAAAAAACACTTGGTTTTCTTCACCTTCCGAATTTTCTGCAAACAACCCAAAGATTGCAGGAAGCAGACTTAAAGTCCTGTTGCAGAATTGATAGAGAGGATCAAAGGTAGAAGAAAAATTTATATAACCCCAAAAAGAAGAAAAAAGTCCTCTGAAGCTGGTGTTGGCTAAATGGTTAAGTGGCTGGCTTTAAGATCTTAGGGTGTTCGGGTCTTCGGTCTTGAGTTTGAGCATTCAAGTTTGAGTCTGTCAGGCATCAAGCTCACACCAGGTGGGTCATCTTTCAGCCCGTCATCCTTCCAGGATGGCAAATGAGTACCTTGCACTCGGTAATAGAGGCACTGCATCAGAAGCAAGCTGTGCCCCCAAGAAATGTGCAACCAGCAGCCACAGGCTGTACGTGATAACGTAGCCGCTTGGTTGACAGCCGTTCCAGGAAGAAGTCTGGGTCATTCCATACTCTTTTCATTTCTTAATGATGGAGCTTCACTGTGCTCTTGGGAACTTTCAACACTCAAGAAATTGTTTTTATACCTTCCCCAGATAGATGCCTCCTCAATTTTATCTCGGAGTTCTATTGGCAGTTTCTTGGAACTATCATGGGTAGAGTTTTCTGCTCTGACATGCACGTCAACTGTGGGACTCATAAGAAGGGGTTATTTTTTCTAGTATGTCCAATCAATTGAATTGGCCACAGGTGGCACTCTCATTCAAGTTGTAGAGACATCTCAAGGATGATCAAGGAAATTTGGATCACCTTGAGGTGACAGCTTGGAGTGCCAACAGCAGAGGGGTTTGAATACTGATTGACTCAAGGACTGATTGAATATCTGATTGAATCAGGACAGACACATTTCAGATTTTTCATTTTTAATTAATCGTTTAAATTTCGAAACATGTTTCACATTGTCATGATGGGGAATCTGTGTGCAACCGGTGACAAAAATTTAGATTAACCCATTTTAAATTCAGAGCAACAATAAAAGTGACAAAAGTCGATGGGTGTGAATACACTGTTACGGCTGGTTGGAAATTCGCAATATCACCATAAAGGTCCTCAGGTGAGATAATATATTTTCGATAAGTTCATGTGTAGTTAGCCACACCCGTATTGTTTAGAGGGACTATGTGTGATTCATTTTCCGGGCTGCGACGCTTTGAGTTAGCCATTTTTTTTCTCTATGGTATTTTGGACGCATTAAGCCACCAACAACCTCAAAACACCACCCTTGCCTTTTACCTCCAACTCATCCCGCAAATGA
>CM068959.1:114472519-114526619 GCA_035128595.1 Eptatretus atami
GTGCTGAGCTTGAGTGGGATGACTTTAGAGTTCCTTGGAGTTCTACTACTTGTATGGAACTAAACCTTCAGTTGATGAACTGGATTCAAACCTCTTATCTGTTGAGGTAAGTTTGATTTATTTACAGAGTTTGATTTCAGCATATAATCATTTAATAATTAAATCACTTAATTAATACATGAATATTTTCTCTCAGGAAATTGTATCAGAAATACGAAATGAAAATACTGATTTGCCACAACTTGGGGCGAAATTGTTGGTTTGGTTGAAGACCTTGTGAGCGACCAAGACCCACAGAATGTGCTCGACCTTAATGACCCAACCAAAGAGTTATACCTTGGAGACCCGCAAAATCCTGAAAAAGAGTTTTACATCAATGGTACCCATTGTGAGTTATCAAGACAATACCCAGTGAACAAGTTATACCTTGATGAGCCAGAATACAAGTTTTACCAAGAAGACTCACAAATTTCAGACATTTTGAAAAATGGATATTTCCTTGATGATCCACAGTTATACTATGTGAGATCTATCACTGAAACCCATAAAAATTGGAAAAATGGAGTTTTCCTTGATGATCCACAGTTATACTACGTGAGATCAATCACCGAAACCCATAAAAATTGGAAAAATGGAGTTTTCCTTGATAATCCACTGTTTACTACGTGAGATCTATCACCGAAACCCATAAAAATTGGAAAAATGGAGTTCTCCTTGATGATCCACAGTTATACTATGTGAGATCTATCACCGAAACCCATAAAAATTGGAAAAATGGAGTTTTCCTTGATGATCCACAGTCATACTATGTGAGGTCTATCACCGAAACCCATAAAAATTGGAAAAAAATGAAGTTTTCCCTGATGATCCACAGTTATACGATGTGAAACTTATTGCAGAAACCCACAATATTTCTGGAAATTGTGGTTCTACCTTGGAGTCTTGGATAGATGGTTATATTTTTGGAGACTTGAAATGTGGGTACTGGCTTGATTACTCACAATGTGATACATATCTTGGAAACTCAACAGGAATGTGGTTATACCTTGAAGACTTGGAAAGTTGGGTTTATTTTGGAGACTTGAAATGTGGTTTCTACCAAGAAGACTCTTGGGGATCTAAACCTATCGATGTAGTTCTTTGTTGGATGGTGCTTGATGAGAGCAATATCAAGAAAGTTCTGGAAGAAAGTGCAGGAAAGTTCTTACTCCCCCTTTCTTTATCAAACCTGAAAGCCTAAAAGACAGAATTGGAAGAAGAGAAAAAAACATAAAAAAAATATATTGTTAGTTCTGGGAAGAAGATGCAGGACTTACTCCCCTTTCTACTAATCAAACCTGAAAGCCTTAAAAGACAGAATTGGAAGAAGAGAAAAAAACATAAAAAATATATATTGTTAGTTCTGGGAAGAAGATGCAGGACTTACTCCCCTTTCTACTTCATCAAACTGAAAGCCTTAAAAAGCAGAATTGGAAGAAGAGAAAAAAACATAAAAATATATATTGTTGAAATACGTATTAAAATAAAAGATATTTGTTGGGCGAGGGTATGGGTTGGGGTTGAGATTTTGAATGTGAGGGTTAGGGGGGTTTGCGTTGGGTTGAGATTTTGAATGTAGGGTTAGGGTGGGTTTGCGTTGGGTTGAGATTTGAATGTGAGGGTTAGGGCGGTTTGGGTTGGGGTTAATTTGAATGTGAGGGTGGGTGGGTTAGGGTTGGGGTTGATTATGCTCCTGTATATTATCACACATACACACACACACACACACACACACACACACACACACACACACACACACACACACACACAACCACACACACACACACACAACAACAAAAGTTAGCCTTGACTATTCAGTTGAGGATTCTGTGTTTGGGGTTCACAGATCTAAGAACGTCCCCATGCACACACACAACAAACAAAAGTTAAGCCTTGACTATTCAGTTGAGGATTCTGTGTTTGGGGTTCACAGATCTAAGAACGTCCCCTTGACACACTATATATATATATATTTATTATAATATATATATATATATATATTGAAACGCAAAAGAAACTTACCACTTGTTTGAAATGTAATAAAATTGTAACAGTTCAAAATAAAACAAACCAACAATTGCTAATTGAAACATTGGCATTTTATTGATGACATGTCAAGTTTTTGACCAAGATACACCATCGCAGAAGTTTGTTCTACAGTACAGAACAGCACAGGGTGCCATGTCAGTCCCCTTTCAATAGCGTGTGTGGCCACCATTGCTTTGGATACAGGCAGTGCATCGTCGGCGCATACTGCCTACCAGTCTTTGATGGATTGCTGCTGGATTGTGTCCACTCAGTCCTCAATGTCTGAAGCCATCTGACTTAGGACCATCTGCCTGTCTGCTTGCAGTGGTGACTCTTGGCCTCCTTGATCGAGGTCTGTCATCTGCAGAGTTGTGGAGGGTCTCTGTCCACCAGGGCCGATATGGTCTGGTGTGACAGCCAAGGCGACGTGCCACCTCACGGTAGCTCAATCCGCCTTGCAGTAGCCCAAGCACACTGCCGTTGATCCTTGACAATCGTGGCATGTTGATTGAAATGCCCATTTTGCACTGGCCTTTTTAAAGCCAATATCAAACATCACGTGCAGCTCATTAAAATCACCCCTTACCCCTTGGCTAATATTGACAATCAAAACGGCTGTTCAACAGCTGTGCTATGAAGTGACCATTGAAGGTTCAAGTGACCACCGTGACCGTTTTGTCTGACAGTGAGGACACTATTGTCGCACAAATAAGTTCACACATTTACTACACGCAGTGTTATTGTTGATATTTGAAGGTTTAAAAGGTGGTAAGTTTCTTTTGTGCGTTTCAGTATATATATAATATATATATGTATATATAGATATATATATATAGATGTATAGATATATGTATAGATATTGTATATAGATATAGTTTATTAGATATAGATATATATATATATATATATATATATATATATATATATATATATATATGTATATAGATATAGATATATATATATATTATTATATATATATATATATAGATATTATAATATATATATATATATATATATATAGATATATATATATAGATATATATATTAGATATATATATTAATAAATAATATTTTAATTAAAAAATTTATAATTAGATTTATATATATATATATATATATATATTATATATATATATATATATATATATATATATATATATATAGATATATATTAAATAATAGATATATATATATATATATAATATATATATATATATATATATAATATATATTATATTATATATATAATATATATATATATATATTATATATAATATATAGATATATAATATATAGATATATATATTATATAGATATATAGATATATAGTATAAGATATATAATATATATATTATATATATATATATATATAGATATATATAGATATATATAGAATATATAGATATATATAGATATTATATAGATGATATATATATATATATTTAATTTAAACCCTCAGCAGAATGGCCACCTGTTATACACCTCGGACTTGGTCCTCGAGTGTGCATAAAGGTGTATAGTAGAGGGGAGTGAAGTGCCAACCTATTGCTTCCATGAGCATTATTTGCTTAGTTTTGTCTTTTGTAATTCCTGCAAATAAAATGAGCCTAAAATCTCTTCCCCCTATAAATCATTTACCTTATAAGTCCAATGAACTGTATCTATCACATCAACAATTTTTAAAAGCTCATTCATCCATCATTTAGTATAACCTTTTTCAAAATGAGATTTCCATCTATATATTCTGACTATATCACCAACCTTGAACTTAGGCTTTTTGACATTAATCTCTTTTTCATATTTTAATTTTGTAAATGTTTCTGATGGTTTCATATTGTTGCCGTATGAATGTGTTATTATTACTTTATCTACAATATCCTGAATAAAAGATGACCATTGTTGTGAACCGAGTTGTGTGAATTTTTTTTTATATCGTCTCTCTTTTAAAGTACGATTAAAGCGCTCAACAACAACGGCTTTTCCTTCATTAAAGGTACTGTATAATGTAATACTGTTATTTTTTAGAAAATTCACATCCGTGCCTCGCCTCGCGCCCGCCTCGCCCCCACAGGCCGGAACCTCCGTCGTGCCCAAAACTAACCCAGGCTCCCGCCGGGCTACCGTCCCAGGGAATGGCCCTTTTGGCCTCCCCCACCCATCCGCCTTCTCCCAAAACCCGCAAGCGGCCTCGGGATCCTGCCGCCCGTCGCATCATACACCATACACACATACACCCGCCCGGGTCCCCTACCGCGGGGTTGATCCCATCGCCCCCGGCCAGCACTTCGGCTCCGGGCCCGCTTCACGCGCCCCGTTCACTGCTCTACCGGGCTCCCGCGCGGAAAGATGTTCTCAGATACGGGTAGCCGAGTATCCGCTCCTTTCTCGGGCGTCTCGCGCCCCTCCCTTTCGTGCCAGCTGGCGCCCCCCCGCCGGCAGCCGCACAGCAGCGCGGAGGGCCGCCTTCACCCCACAGACCCCCGTCTTTCTTCCCCGCCGGCACGAGCCCCCCCAAAAAAAAAATCCCGCCCCCGTCTTCCTCCTGCCCTTCCCTCACACTCGCCCCCCCCGCCGCCGCGTCCTCCGAAAAAAGCATACACGAAAGCGCGCACCCGGCCCTTCCCCCCTTCTCCTATCCACAGGGCCTTGGCGCCAGCCACCCGAACCCGTTCCACCAAAAAAAAAAACGCCCCCCCCCGCCTGGCCGTACGCACTTCCCTGCGTGTTGCGTCTCAAGGCGCCCGTCCTCTGCCGGCACCCCACGCTCGCGCGGTCGGCGCGGCCATGCTCCGGGCAGCCTCGCGCACTGCTCGAGCTTGGCGCTCATCGCCCGCCCATTGGCCCGCGCAACCGCCGCAACCGCCCAAAACAAAAGACAAAAAAACTCACGCACCCGCGCGACCCGCCCGCCGCCCTCCGCGCCGCGCGCCACGCCGCCCCCGCCCCCAACCCGCCCGCGCCGCCGCGCGGCAGACGGCCGCCGCCTCGCCGCCGCCGCGGCGCGCGCCGCCTCCGCCGCCTCCAGCGTCTTCTCCGCACCCGCCCGCCCCGTTCTCAAAGGCCCCCTACGTCGCGGCGCTTCGCGCCGGGGCGTTCCTACTCGTTCCCATCACCCCGCGGCTTGGATGGGAGGACCGCGGCGCCGCCGTTCGCAAAACGGCACTTACCACCAGCCCCCCGTCAGTCCGTCGCCCGCTGCGGACTAGGCGCGTCGAGGTAGACTCTCCTGCTTCTGGCTCCCTTTATCCCCCTGTCCAGCCATGGGGGCTTTTCCGACGCTTCCCCTTAATTTTTATTTTTCCCCATCCCTTCCCAACCACCTTATTCTCGCCAGGGCATCATTATGTTTGTCTCCCATATTTTTCCACCTCGGGCGCCTCGCCTTCCCCTACCCTAGTCTCTTAGTTTCGACTCCCACCTTGCACCTCTCCCGCTTTAGTTCTTATCTCCCTTTCCTTCCTCGTTTCCTTTTCTTTGCCCCTCATACCCCTCTCCCCTCTTTCCCCACCCCCACCTTTGCCTCTTTCTCTTTTTCCCGCTCCCCTTTTGTGGCCCTTACCGCCCTCTCAATACTAATCATCTTCCGACATCTCCTCTGCCCCCCAATCCTGCGTTGCCCATCTAACTTATTGCGCTTCTCGTCCCATTGTTGTTTTCCTTGTCCCCATTGCTCCCCCTCGAACGTTTTCCGTCCTTACCGGCTCTTCCCTAATCTTTTCTATTCCTCCTCACCCCTCTTGGTTTTCCCTGCTTCGCTTCCTATTGTTTTCTTCCCAATTGTTTTCGTTCTTTTTTCCCTCCGCCTTCTTTAGCTCTTTTCCCCTTCCTTCTAATTTTCCCTTCTCTCCCCACACACACACGACTGCGCTTATTTCTCCCTCTTTCGTTTGCTTCCTCCTTGGTATCGCCTTTCTCTCCCACGTGGCCCACACGTGGGCGGTCGCCACTTCCCCCTCCCCCTCTTCCCCCTCGTTCCCCTTGATGTCCCTCAGGCCCCTACTCCTTCTCTCCCCTCTTTCCTCCCCTCATACCCTCTGGCCACCCCCTCTTCCCTTCTTCCCCCTCATCTTCTACCTCCAAGGCTCCTTCCATGTACCACACCACACCTTTTTCCTTTCCTTCTTCCCTCTCTCTGGTTCTGATTTCTCCATTCATATCTGTCTTCTTTTCAACTCTCTTCTTCAATTTCTTCTTCTTCACCTTCTACTCTATTTCCCGTTTCTTGCTATTCTTCTATCCCTCTATTCTCTCCTTTCCCACCTTCTCCTCTGTCAACTGCCTCCCACCTCCTTCTAACGCCTCTGCCTTTGCTCTCCTCCCCTCCCCTACCTCCTTCCCTTTCCCCCACCCCTCCCATTCCCTCCCTAACCCTATTCTATCTTTTATGGCCCCTCCCTCGCTACTACTTCCTCCCTCCTTGTCTCCTCTCCTCCCCTCTCTTTTTTACTCCTCTCTTTACTCCCCCTCCCTACCGTTTTTACTTCTCGGCTCAACTCTCCGTGTCCCTCTCCCCCCTGCCCCCTTTTCACCCCTCCTCTTATCTTTCCGCCTTCTCCCCCTCCTCCTCCCTCCCTCTCTTTGCTCCCTACCACCCCTGCTGTTCCCCTCTCCCCTTGGTTTCTCCCTTCCCCTCTTTCCTTTTTCCTCTGACTCGCCGCCGTTCTCTGCCCCCCCCTCTAATCCATCTCCCCCCTTGGTTTCTTTCTCCCTCTCAAAGGCCGCTTCTATATCCCCGCTGTTGCGCCTCTCCATGTTTTGCACTGTTTCTCCATTATCCCTCGTCCTTCCCCTCCGCTTACTTCCTTCCTTTCTCCCCGTCCTCTTCCCCTTTTTACTTTTGATCTTTGCTCCAACATCTACTGTCTTGCCACTTTCTCCTCCTTTTTCCCTCCACCAGGCCTTTGTTTCCTTTATCAACCCCCTCATAGCCATTTTCGCTCCTCTAACAAACCCACTGACACGCGCTCCCTCTTGTCTCCCATTCCTTTGCTGCCCCCATCAATCCGCTACTTTCTCCCTCCCCTGTGTTTCATCCACTTCTGTTGCTTTTCCTTTCCTCTTCCCCCTTTCTGCTCATCACCTTCCCAAACCTTTCTTTCTTGGGGTTATCTTTCTCCCCTGCCCACCGGCTCGCTCTTTCTGCTTATTCTGCCGCTTCCTTGGGAAGTCCTTCCCCTCCCTTCCCCTCCTCCCTTCTTCCTCCTCTTCCCTTCCTCTTGCGCCGACCCTCCCCCTCTTCCTCCCCGCCTTTTCCTCTCCCTCTTCCCCGAAAAACCCTCTCCTTTCAACCTCACCGAGCCGCGCTATGCGCCCTTGCCCACCTAAAAAAAACCCTCCCCCTTTCTTCGCCTCCCCTTCCCTCCCCTCACCCTTCCTCTCTTTTATCCTCTTCCCTTTGGCCGACATCTTCTTCTTTGCTTTCGCCTCTCTTTTTTGCCCCTCCTTGTGATCTTACCCATCTCTTCGCCCTTTCCACCTCCCCGCCAATCTTACCTCCATGCTTCCCTTCCCTCATCTTGTTTTGTCCTTATATATCCCCTTGCTCCCCGCTCACCCGAGCGCTGTTGCCCTCGTGGGACCGAGCCTATTCCTCCATCACCCTTTTCTTCTGCCCCGCGTGCTCTCCCTGACATATCCCCCCACTCCGCTCCCCTCCCCCTCTGTTTTTCGCTCCCCTCACTGCTCTGCTCCCCGGTTTCTTTATCTTCCCTTTATCCCTTTCTTGCGTGTTTATCATCCTTCTCCCTTCTCTCTTCTCCTCTCCGGATACATACATACAGACACCTTTTCATATGCCGGCCGGTGTGTTTCTTTACCTCTCCTCCTGCCTTCTCTACCTCCTCCGGCTCCCTTCCCTTCTTGTCCGACTTTCTCTTTCCTTTGCCTTTCCATTCCTTGATTTGCCTTTCCTCGCGTTCGCCTTCCCTCTTTCCCGCCTTTCCTCTTCCTCCGACCTTTCCTCTTCCGTTCGCCTTATACTTCCTTGTTTGCCTTTCTTTCCCTCGCCTTTCCCTACTTCACGTCCGCCTTTCTTCCTTCATATACCCCTCCTTCGCCTTTCCTCTTCCTTTGCCTTCTCTCTTTCACATCTGACCATTCCTCTTTCGTCGCCTTTTCCTCTTTTGGCACGCCGGCCTTCCGACTTTAGGCCCCGCGCCTGTGGGCGCTTACGCTTTGCTGCTCAAGAAATTGGCTCGTGGTGGTTCCCCTCCCTTGTCCGCCATGCTCGCCCCTCCTACCGCGTTCTCGAGTATTATAGTGCACTCCTCCTTTCTTTTTTTTTTTTTTTTATTGCCCCTGCCTATACTAATTTGCCTTGTGTTTGTTCTAGGCGCCTCTTCCCTGTGTTTTTGCCCGTACCTTCTCCCATCGCCTGTGTATCCTAGTTTGGCAAGCTGTTGTGCGCCCGCCTGGCCTCCCGCCGTCCTTCCTCCATTCGCTCCCGGCCTGCGCGGGCCCTCTTCGTTACCCTCCGCCTGCCACTGCTCCCCCCTTTACGCACTCCTCCCTTTCCTCCTCCCCCATATGCCGCTCTTAGTTCTTTCTCCATTTCTCCTTTTTCTTCTTTATGGTTCCATAATACACATAGATATCTTTGTTTCTTTCCTTCTTTCGTTCGTCCTTCTCCCATCCTTTTCTCCTCGTTTCACCCCTCTTTGCGCATTTTTTCCCCGCTCCTGTTCCCAGTTTCTTTCAGTTTTCTCCCCCGCTGCTTTGCTCCTCCTCCCCGCCGCCCGGCCTACTGTTTTTGGCTACTTTCTTATGTTCTGCTCTTTTGGCTTCGGCGCCGCCTCTTTCTCTTTTTTCCGGCTCCACCCTCCCCCTCACGCGTCTTACCATCCCCCCTGGGTGCGTCCTCGATTTCTTCTACCACCTTCCCCCGCCCATCTTTCCACCCGGTTTACGGCTATGTCCATTCACGGCTGCTTTCTGCTATCCTCCCATTTATTGCCGTATGTTCTCACTCGTTCTTTTTGTCTAGCCCTGCCTTCCGCACTCGCTTCCCGGCTCTCATTTAGTTATGCTGTTCTGACTCCCTGGCCGCGCTATACCTCTTGCTCCCTTCTGCTGTCTAGTGTCCTGTGCCTTCTTTCCCCCCTCACACCTCTCCCCGCTCACTGTGTGTTTCTTCCTTTTTCTCGTTTAGTATTGCCATATTTCTCTTTGCCTTTAGTTTGTCTCCGTACATCCCTCTCCCTTCCATCCCGCTTTCTTCTTTTATTCATCCCCTTTCGGCCTCTCTGTTCGTGGTTGGGCCTTTCCACCTCATTCCTGTCCCCAAGGTTCTATCTCTTTTCCTCTCTGTTTTCCTCTTTCCTGCCATTCCTTTTGGTGGCCTGTCCGTGCGCCCGCCCCGCCCCAGCGCCCCTTTCTTCTCTTGTTCTTCCTCTTCCCCCTGCCTTCTTCGTTTTCTTTCTTTGGTCATAATTCCCCTCTCCGCGCACCGCTTACGCGGGTTTGCTTTTCGCCTGTGTCTCTCTCCCCGCTGCTTTTTTATCTCTTGGCCATCAACCTTCCTCCCCCTGCTTACTCCCCCTCCTCTCTTGTCTTGCCTCGTTCTTACCTCCCCCCTCCTTTCCCTCTTGCCCTTGCCTGTTTCTCCCTGCCGCATACTCGTTCTCCTCTCCGGCGTATTGTTCTTCCTCTTGTTTTTCCTCTATCCCTTTCCCTCCCTACATCCCCATTCCACGTTTCCTTTCTTTTCCCTGTCTTTTTCCTCATATTTTCCCCACTCCGGTTTCCCATCTTCCCTTGTATCCTGCTCTTGCTGCTGGCCACAGGGTCTCCCACTTGCCCCTCATTCTATATTTCTCTGCCCTTTCCCTGCCCCCCGTGTATTTCCCTCTGACTCGTCTCCCTTTCCATATTCCCCCTCCTTTTTCTTGTTGTTTTTGTGTTAGCCGCTGATCTCTTCTCCCTCCTCTTCAACCCCCTCCTATTGCGCACGACTACTCCCTGTTTTTCTTTCCCCCCGCGGACGCTCTTTTCTGCCTCGCTTCCCATGTGTGTTTGTTGGTTCGCGGGTGTTTTCTCTCAAACTGTTTCTACTCGTGCTTCCCCCCACATCGCCGATCCGTTGATCATATACACCTCTTTCCTCTCCTCCACCTTTGAATAGCCCTAACCATAATATCATTTGCTAGCCACCTTCGTTCTTTTCCCCGGTGCCTCATGTGCTTCCCCTCCTTTTCTTGCTGCCCCTTTCAGTTTCTTATATCGCTCGAGTGATCTGTGCTTCCCCTCCCCTTTTCTATGCTGCCCCTTTCGTTGCTTTCGCAGTGCCTCTCTGCTTCCACCTCCCTTATTCTTGCTGCCCCTTTCGTTGCTTATTCCCGTGCCTTCTGCTATCCCCTCCCCTTTTCTTGCTGCCCCTTTCGTTTCTTTTCCCGGTGCTCTGTGCTTCCCCTCCTTTCTTGACTGCCCTCTTTCAGTTGCTTTTCCCGGTGCCTCATCTGCTTCCCCTCCCTTTTCAATTGCTGCCCCTTTCCGTTTCTTTCCGGTGGCTCTGTGCCTTCCCCCTCCCCTTTTCTTGCGCCCTTTCGTTGCTTTTCCGGTGCCTCTCATGCTTCCCATCCCCTTTTCTTGCATCCACTTTCGTTTCAATTTTAACCGGTGCACTCTTGTGCTTCCCCTCCCTTTCTTGCTGCCCTTTCGTTATATCTTTTTCAACCCAACCGCAAAAAACCCCACCAGGTGCCTACTGTAGCTTCCCCCCTATTTATCCTCCCCAACTATATTTTCCCTCCTCCCTCCCCCTGTTTCCCGCCACCCCCGCCCAGTTTCCTCCCTACTACATTCCTTTTCCAGCTCCTGCGCCCTCTGTCCACGGCTGTACCCTTGCCCCCCGCTCACCTCTCCCCCCTCTATGCTCCCCCCCTTCTGGCGCTGCTCTGCGTTCTTCACCTTTCCTTTCCGTGGCCGGGCTTTTCGTCCTCCCTGGTAGACCTCCCTTCCCGTCTCTCTCCCCCCGTTTACTCCTCTCCTTTTGGTCTCATCTTACCCCCTCCTCGCCCCGCCCTGCGACCCGCCCCGTCTCCCCCCCCCACCCACCTCTGCAATGCCGCTTTCGCCGCCCCGCTCCGACCCTCTGTCCTCTGCCCGGCGCCCTTATGTCTTTTATTCCCCCCCTCCCGTGATCACCTCCTGCTGACCTCCCGGCTGTCCCTCTTCCGGTGCCCCTTTCGTTCCCTCGTCGATTTCCCGGCTCCTTTTCCCCTTCACCATTTCCTCTCCCCCCTGTTGTCAGTTAGCCTCTGGTACTGCCCCCGTCTCTCGCTCTCGCTGGTACCTCTTCATCTTCCCTATGCTCCCTCTGCCTGCCCGTCTCGCTGCCTTTTCGTTTCCGTCAGTTTTCCCTTTCTCCCTCCTGCCTCGTTTCCTCGCTTTGCGCCTCTTGCCTTCCCTGCTTCTCCATCATGCCCAGTTTGCCGCTATGTCCTGACGTGTGCACAGCCGGGCTATCCCCCACGCGATCCCCCGCCTCTCCACCCATGTCTCATTCCTGTGCTTCTCATTCTCCTTCCTGCTCCCCCTCTCCCCCGGCCCTCCTTCTTTCGCTTCCCCTGCCTTCCATATTCCCGCTTGCTTGCCCCTGCCTGTCCGTCCTGACGGGTGCTCCCCCCCTTTCCTTACCAGCGCCGCACCTGCCCGCTTCGCGCCCTGTATCCCCGGCTGGCGTTCTCTCTTCTTCCTGGCTGTGCTTTACACGAGGCCACTCTCCCCCCCCTCTTGCTCCATCCCTACTGGCTTCTCTTGCCCTTACACCCTGCCCTTCGGCTCCCCTCATCGAGTTTCTCACCCCCGCCCCTCCTCCCATTACCCTCCCTGTTTTTTCCCCTCATACATCACCTTGCCTAGCTTTTTTCCCCTTTGGCCCTCCGCTCCACTTTCCCCACCCTCCCATCTCCCCACTTCCATATACCGCTGCTCCTCGTTGGTTCCCGTGGCTGTGGCCCCCCTTGCTTACTTTACCGCTGCTCCTCCCTCCCCCTATTTCGCTATCTAGCTCCTTTCCTCCTTTCCCCCGTCGAGTTTTCCACCGACGTCTCCCCTCCTCTCCCCGGTTTTCTGCTGGGTCCTTTCCACCAGACCAGCTCTCCTTGGTTTCTTTCCCCTTCCCCAACCCCCCTCCCTGCTTCTCACCCTTGCCGCTAATCCAATCCCCTCTTTGTGCTCCCCAGCGACTGGTCCCCCGCCTCCCCCCGCTCCCTTGTCTTCTTCGTGCTCTCAAAAACGGCATAGCTCTACCGTCTCCCCAGCTTATGGCCTCCCTCCCCCGCCCTCAGTATCTCTATTGACATGCATTGTGTTTCTGCGCGCCCGCCCCCGGTCCTGGCCGCTCCTCGCCCCACGCGGGCGCCTTCTTCTTGTCCTTAGTCTTTCTCTTCGTCCCAATCGTCCATTCCCTCCTCGTCGTATCCTCCGCCCCCCTGCTAAACATCCTTATCTTTTCTTCCCGTCCCACTATCCCTCGCTCGTTCCCACTTTTGGCGTCGCCCCTTAGTTCTCCAATACTGTCGTCCGGCCTTTGCGGCTTCCATTACCCCCAAAAAGCCTGACCCCTCTCCTATCTGTTTTGCCCACGCTGCGCTCTTATCACCATGCTCTTTTTCCTCCCTACATGGCTGCGACCGACCGCGCCCACCGCTTTCGGGCCTCCAGCCGTTGTTTTCACCCGTGTCCCACCCCGGCCGCCATCCCGCCGTCCCCGCCCGGCCCCCCCTCCCGGGATGCAGCCGCCTTTGACCGCCACCCCGCGCCCATTTTTTTCCCTTTTCCCCCCATTCCCCCGCACCACTTCTCGCTGTTTCCCACGATTACCCCACCCTCCCATATAAACTGCCTCGACACACCGCTCCAATGTTCCCCGCTTTCCGTCCCTGCCGGCGGCCGCCTTCGCGCCTCTCGGCGCTTCGCCTCTGCTGCTGCAGGCTTCTTTACCACACCCTGGCCGCGTTACTCCTCAGCCCCCCTGCTTCTCTTGTGCCTGCTCTTCACCCCCCACTGCATATCAGCGGCTTCCCACCCACCCCCGCCCGGGCTTGACCTTCAACCAACACGCCCCCTCCGCCTCTTTCCTCTGTATCAAGCCCCGGTCTTGGCTCTTCCTGCTGCCATTCCGGTTCTTGCCTTCTGCTCGACCCCTAGTCCCCTCCCTCCGCGCTTCCTGTTTCCTTCTCCCCGCTGGCACGCCCCGGTTCCCACCTGTGCGAGGCTGCTCCCAGTCTAATTGACTCCCACCCTTGGCTCTGCGCCCATCCTGCTGCTCCGTCTCTCTTGCTCTGCTGCCCATCTGATGCTTCTCGGGTTTCTTCTTTCTGGTCCCCGTCGGCCGCCTGCGCCGGCGCCCCCCTTCTTCCGGACTTTCCGTCTCCTTGGTTCCGGTGTTCGTTTCTCCCCAACTGCCCCCTCACCCCTTCGATTCCTACGCCTGTTCTTGTTTGTTCGGCCGTCCGCCGGCTGGCCCTCAACCCCTGTTTCCATAGCCGCCTCCGCCCTTTTCGCCCCGTTGACTGCCCCTCACACTCATTCTCCCTCCCTCATCAAACCGCACTCAATCTCCCTCTTCCATCCGCTGCGCCGCCCCTCCTCGTTCCCTTTCCCCCCCGCGCCCCCCCTCTCCTATCCCCTCCCCCTCCCCCTTGCCCCCGCCCATGCGGCCTCTTTCTTGTCCTGGCCCCTTCTCCTCCTTCTTCCTCTCCCTGCTCCCTGCCCCGAATCGTCTCCTCCGGGCCGTGGGCTCCCCCGCTACCCGTCTCCCCCGGCGCCCTCTGCGCTTCTCCCCTACATCTTCCAGCCACTTGCTCTCTCTGCCCGCCCCGAGGTGCTGCACCACCCCTCTTGTCCTCGCCTTCCCCCCCCATCCTTTCCCCTCCCGCATCCCCTTCCCCCCAACAAACCAAACACAAAGTATAAGAACAAAATTAAAATAAAATAAACACACCAATAAGACAAAAAATAAACCATATCACAAATCTCAGCGCGTATCTTGGGTTTCTCCTCCACCGCTTGCCCCTCCTGGCCGTTTCCCGTGCTCCTGTCCCTTCCCCTCTCCTGCCGGCACTCCATTCGAGTCTCTTCCATGTAGCTATATGCTGCTGGTGGCTATCTCCTCTGGCTCCCCTCCACATCTTATATCCTTCCGGCGCCAATCCTCCCCCCACTTGGTTTCTCCCTATCACTCTGGGCCCCCCTTTGGTTTCTCTCCCTGGATCCAGGCCCCCCCCTCCCCCGCGTCCCTTTTCGGCTCCCGCCCCGCTTTCCTCGGTCTGCTTTCTTTTCTGGCGCCGTTCTAATCCTCCGCCTTCCCCTCGTGCCGTATTTTCACCACCTCCCTCCGCTGGTTTCATATGTGCGGCCCCCCGCGTTGGCCACCTCTTCCAAATCCTTCCGAGGAGGCTGGGCTGTTCCTTTCCCCTCCTCCAGGGAGACCGGTATGTCTCTTGGTCCGCGGCTACCTCACCCCTCTCGCCCCCGGGGTGTCGGCCATCCATTTTCGGCGGCGCTGGGCTAAAACTTCTCCTCTCCTAGGGTCTCAGGTTCCCCCTTCTTCCCCTCCGCCCTCCTTGGTTTCCCCATGATTCTGCTGTGGGCCCTGTCGCCACGGTGTCATCCCCGCGTCTCACGGCTGCCCCAACCGGCCTCTCCTCCCTTACCCCAGCACACTCCACCGCCCCTTCCGCCCCCCCCTGCGTTGTTCCACACCGACCGCCCGCCTCCTTCGCCCCTTGGCTCACGGGTTCCCCGTTTTCCCCTTTTTTTCCTCCTCCCTACCCCTCTGGCAGCCCTTGCCGTCTCTCTGCTTTGGCTGCTAACCTCTTATCCCTACTCACCCTCCCCTCCCACCCGCCGCTTCCTTCCCGTCCCTGCCCTCCTTGGCCCCGCCTGGCCTCACCCCTGTCGCCCACCGATTTTGCCTCCCCCTCCCCCCATTTGCCTCTCCAAACGCCGGTTTCTTGTTGTGTCCATTTCCCCTTTCCCTCCGGCTGGGACCTACCCCCGCCCTCGTCCCTGCTTTCTTCTGGCCCCTGTTTGCTCGTGTCGTTTGTACTTGGCCCCCCGCCGTTGCCGCGTTGCTTCTGTCTCTGCTGTCTTTGCACTGTGCCCTTAATCCCCTCTCTCCCTTCGTGCTCGCCTGGCCGGGGTCTGTCGCCGGTATTTCTTCCTGCCTCTGTCCCGGGACCCCCCCCGCCCTGGCTCTCCTCCCGGCCGGCACGCGTCTCCATGCTGCCCCCCGACCGTTACTCGTTTCCTGTGGCCGTTCTCTTCCGGTCTATTTGGCTTTTTGTGCTCCTGGCTCCCGTTCTGTCTGGTCTTCCCATTCGCTTTCCCCTCCCCCGGCCTGACTCCTAGCCCCCACCCTAGCTTCCTTTTGTGTGGTCGTGCTTATTGGTGCCACACGCCTCCCTTGTCCTTGCGGCCTGCGTTGGTCTCATCCGTGCCCTCCACTCCTCCTCTTCCCCCCGCCGCGCTTGTTGCCTCGACGCACTTCCTCCCGCCCCCCCTCCGTGTCTCCTCCCTCCCCGCCGCTGTCCCCCCGTTCCCCTCCCCCCCCCTTCCCAGTGGCTTTGGGTGTTCTGGCCGGCCCGCCCCGCTCTTGTGGCTACTTTTTCCCCCGCCGCTGGTGCTCTGCCCTGCTCGCCTCCCTGCCTTGCAGTGCTCCTGCACTCCGGTGCCCCCCCTTCAGCGTTTCATATCGACTGGCAACCTTCTCCCGCTCGCTGGCCCATTATTGGCCCCCCCTGCTATATTGCTGCCGCTCCCCGTCTTCCCCCGGGTGCCTTACCTGCCTCCCGACCCCTCTTATTGGCTCTGCCAGCCTTATTCCCGTTTGTTCATCCCCATACTCATGCGTTTGCCCTGCGCGCTCCCGGCCACCTCTCCCGTCTCCTCGCGTGGCTCCTTCCCTCTCACATTGCACGCGGCGCGACGTGGCCGCCGTTGCTCCCTCTTAGTTTGGCTTTTGAGCCGCCCCAGCCTTGCCGATCCTCCGCTCTGGTGTGCTGCATTCGTCATCCCCACATCCTTTATATTGTTTCCTCCCTGAAGTGGAGCCCGATCCCACCCTGGGGTCTCTAGTATCTACCCTCCCTCTTCCTCCACTCTCCTCTTGTGTCCCCCTCCCACCGCCCTTGTCCGCTTCCACGTTCCTCCCCCTTCGCGCCCCGGCGCGTCCGCCTTGCTGTTTTTGCTCCCCGCGCCCCAGGTTCCCTCTTGCACTGCTCCTGGCTCCCTTCCCTTCCCTGCCCCCCCCATGTTGCCACCCCTCTTACCTCCGAGCGCCGCGTGGCGCTTTCTCCCCTTTCTCCTTCCTTTATTTGCTGAGTTTCCGTGCGGTTGGCGCCCTGCCGGGTGGTCTTTCCCCCGCGGTTGCACCCCTGCCCCCGCACGGCCGGCTCCCCTCACCGGCTCCCACCGCCTTGGCCCGCCCTCCCCCGCGTTGGAGCCCCCCCTTCGTGGCCGTGGGTGTCCTTGTCAGCTTTTGCTGCCCACCCTGCACGAGTTGCCTGCTACCCGCGCGCTTGTTCGTTGGCGCTAATGCTTTCTATCTCTTAGCCCCCGCCGGTGTCCCCTTCCCGCCCCGCGGTCCTGGACCATCTCTATTCTCCTCCCTCCCTGCGCTTGCTGCGTGTTTCCCGCCTTGGCCCGCCTCCCCCTCCCTTTCCCCTTTCCCACTCTTGGTCCGCCCTTCCCCCTTCCTCCTGTGTTCTTGTATGCGCGCTGCCTTCCCCCGTGCCTCCCATCCCCCGCTACTTCTTCAGCCCTTCGCCGCTCCTCCTGGGCCCGTTTCTCCTTGGGTTTGTCTTATTTCATCCTGCCGCACCCCTCATTCTTTTGCTCGTTATTGGTCTTCCCCCCCTGTTGCCAGTCCTCTCCTTCTTACACGCCTGGTGTTTTCACACACAACTATTCACGATACCCGCCTTCCCTTCACCCAGTGTGTGGTCCTTCATGATACTCATCATGTGTTCTTTCCACTCCCCCACAACATCATTATCTGCCATTCTATTTTCCTCTCCTCTCACCTAAGCTTTGTTGAGGCCCAGCTGGTTCTCTCTATTGGTGTACAATACCCCGCCCTGGCTCTTGCTTTACCTCCCACATTCTTCCCCCACCGGCCCCCGGCTGCCCGCACTCCCATTCTCTCTCACCCCCTCTTCCTCGACCCCATAGTTCTCCCTATCCACCCCTTCCAATCCACCAGCCCGCCTGACCGACGCCTGCCATTGAGTGCAAGCCTTCCGCGCATTATCCTACCCCCTCTCATCACTCACATATAAACATAAACAGAGCATTGTTGGGTATTCCCCGTCCGCAGATATGCTATATAATCTATCCGGTCAAAACCGACCATTACACACACGATATACAAGAGACTATAACACCACACACCTTTTTCTCCCGCCGGGCGTCTGCTTATTGTCTGCGACACTACGACACACACCTGGGGGAATCTGCCTACTAGCACTCGAACTTTCGGTCTACCTTGGTACCTTCCCCTTCCCCTCGCGCCCTGGCGCCCTTCCATCCGTCTGTACCGGCCGCCCTTCCATACATAGATACTCAAAAAGCAGCCCATGCGTTTTTGTGACGCAACGTTACTCCAAACCCCCACATACACCCAGACTTTCCTCCCAGAAGAGTCCCATCTCCTCCTGGTTATTGGCCCTCAGTTTCCTCTCCATAGCCCACACAGCCCCCGGCTTCTCTTACAATCAACTCCGTAGGCCCTACCCACCCTGTCTTTCACTCTGGCCGGCCTGGGGCAGAGTGAATATTTATACGGTCTACCTCTTACTTCCTCACCAATCAATCTATACTCTCACCTCCACTAGACGCCAGAACAGCGACTTCCGCCCCTTCCTTTCTGTGATACCCAGCCTCCCTTCCAGCCCGGGTCTCACGATCACTATACATTCCTCCCTCATGTTCTCACACACTCGCTGTGTCTTTTCCCTCCCGCTTTGGCCTTTCTGCGCTGTTGGCTCCCCCAGCACCCCTTTCGCTTTCCGTTGCCTGTTACCATCCTGCCCCTTCTCCGTATACGCCCGCCCGGCCTTTTCGCCCTTTCCGCCGCCCTTTTCTTGGTTTCACTAGTGTCCACCCCTCTTATTGGCTCCCGGCTCCACGCCCTCCTGCTGCCTCTCTTGTCTGCTCTATACTCTGGGGTGTCCGCCGCTTCCGTCTCGTCCGGGCCGCGGCCGGCGTTAGACCGCGCGGCAGCGGCGGCGGCGCGCGACAGCGCCGCGCCCGCGGCTCGGGCGGCCCGCGCGCCGCCCGCGCGGGCGGCGCGGCCCCGCCGCGCCGCGGCGCGGGCGCCGCGCGCGCCGCGCGCGCCGGCAGCGCGGGCGCGCGCGCGCCGCGCGCGCCCGCGGCGCGGCGCGGCCCGCGCGCGCCCCCTCCATCTCCCCTCTGGCCCCCCGTGCGCTTCCCCCCGCTTGGTGTCTTCCCAGCCCTCCCTCCCGCGGCGGCCCCCGCCTGCCCCGTCTCTTTGCCTCTCTTTTCTTCCGCCTCTTGCCCCGTTTTCCGGGCGCGGATCTTGCTAGTTCACTTCCCGTCTTTTCACTTTATTTTTTTATTACTTCCCTCCCTGCCAGAGCGCGCGTGGCCGGCCTATTCCTTCCGGCTCTTTCTGTTTCCCCCTTCGCTCCCCTGTGCCCTGTTGAGCCCCTACCCCGGTTATTTGCCCCTCTGTCGGCCTTTTTCTACTCCCTCCCTGACGTTTTGTCTCCCTGTCCCCGCCCCCTCCTCTCCCCCTCTTTCCTCTCTTCCGTCCCCCTCCCCGGTCTCCCCCGGTCCTCTGTTCGTGTAGATAGGTTCCCCCCCCTCCATTTCTCTACCCCCCCCCCTCGGCGAGCGCTCTCCCCAGTTTTTCCCGGCCCCATTTCCCCGCCCTGGCCTCCGGGGGCCTTACCCTCTCCCCGGATACTTCTTTCTGGATCTCCGGACAACCCCCTTGGCTCCACGCTTCGCTACGGCCAGCCCTCTCCCCCTGGCGTCCCCTCTCCCTCGGGTTGCGTGTGGCCTGCGGCCCCATACTTGCTATCTGGGCTCCCCCTATTCGCGCCCCGCCTGCCGCCGCTACGCGCCCTGTTTTGTCTCCTTTGTCTCTGCTACCCCATCCCCCCTTGCGCGCCCCCGATTGCTCGGTATCCTCGATGCCGCGATGCTCAGATGCTCCCATTGCCCCTTGGCCTTGGCCCTTCCCCCCCTCTCGGCTCTCCTGCTGTCCTTCCAGACCTGCCGCCCTTCGCTGCTGCCTTCCCTCCCCCACTTCTCCCCACGTTAACCGCGCCGGCCCGTTTCATTCCCGGCCGTTGCTTCTCTCTGGTCTGCTGCTTGCTTGACCCTCACATCCTGCTCCGGGGTCCGTCTGCTTTCCCCGATTCTTGCTTGCGGCGTCGATCTGCGTGAGGCGTCGTACCCTACCCCCCCCCCGGTCCTCCTCTTCTTTCGACTTTCCCCTAAACCTGACATAACAAACTAATTGAGCTCTTCCTCCCGTCCGCGCCCCCGCCCCCATTGTGGCCTGCTGCGGTCGCGCGTTTTCTCCCCACCCTTTCGCTATTTCCCTCCACCGTCTTAACCCTTCCCCTCACTATTCCTGCACGGGCCGGACGTTGTTGTCGCCAGTTTTCCTCGTCCCTTCACACGCGCGCCTCTCTCACCCCCTTACACCACCCCCTCGGTTCCCACCCTGGTTACTCTTCTTCGAAGCTCTCTGGCTACCCGATTCTCCTCACACCCGCTCCTCTCCCCCTCTAGCCCCTCCGCCCGCTTTTCCCCCTTACCCTCTGCCCCGCGCTTAAAAAAAATGATCAACAAGCACAACACAACATCCGTTCCCCGTTGGTGCTCTCGTCGCCTCTACCAGGTGGCACCTCATCCTTTTGCCCCCGGTTTTCGTCCCACGCTGGCCTCACCGCCCTTTTTCCCATATAGTAGCCTGTCCACGCTCCGGATTCCTTGCCTTCCTCCGCCTCTCTGCTTTAGAGCGGGGCCTCGCATTTTCGGATTCCTTTTCAATCCCCGGCCATTCCCCAAGCCCCACTCCGCCGCTCTCCACCCTCGGGCGCCTGGTTGCCCCTTACCTCCCTCCTCCTAACTAACCCTTATGTGGCCCTCGCGGGCCCCGTCCGCGGTGTCTCCCAGTCTCTCCTGTGTGTCCGGGGAGAAGCCGTTCTCGCTCTCGTGCCTCCCCCCGCCATCTCCCTGCACTGATCCCGGCTTCCCTTTGTTTTGCTGTGTGTGTGTGTGATGATGTGTGATGTGTGTGTGCGTCTAGTCCTCTCTCTCCCACCCCCCCCGGCGGCGAGCGGCCCCGCAGCGCGCTTACCATCCGCCCCCACCACCACCCAAAAACAAAAAGCACCCCACACCCCCTCCCCACCCCCCCTGTTTCCGACCTTGCGCTTCCGTTGCAGGCTTCTGTGTTGGGGTTACCCCGCTCTCCGCCCGTCACCCCTTGCACCCCCCCTTGCCTCAATCACTGTTTACTACAACCACCAACGGCCTTGGCCCCTCTCGTAGGTCACAGCCGGTAGTCCTACAGTCGGCGGGCGTGCCGGGGCCCCCCCATTGCTCCCCTGGGTCTACTCTGCTTCGTTTTGTCTTTATGTCTTCCCTAGTGCCTCACTGAAACCCCTCCTCTCTTCCCTCCCCCTCCACTCTTCTTCTCCGTCCCCGGCCCCGGTCTACATTCTTCCCTCCCACCTTTTCCCCCGTTCGTTCGTACCCTCGTTTCGCCCCCCTTTTTCCCCTGCGCTATCCTGTCTCTTCTATCAGCTCTACCCCACCCTTTGCCCTCGGTTTTCTGCCTTCCTCTCTTTTTTACCTCTTTTCCCTTTGTCCCTGTTTCTGCCTGGATTTCCTCTTTGTTGCACAGTCTGCCTCAAAGTGTTCATTATCACTTCTCAACCCCCTACCTCCTGCCTACCCCGTCTCGCCCCTTAGTTGTGCCCCGCTATGGTGTGCCTAATATTTTTCTCTCGTCTCAATCTTTTCCGGTCGACATTCCCACCGTATCGCACCCCAACCAAGGCCTTAAACTTCCTTCCCGGTCACTGTCTCCTAGTCCGCTCCTGTTACATATAAACTTTCGCCCCTTACCTACCTGTCTTGTTCTCACCCCTCTCTCCCCTCCTCCGTCCCCCTTTTTTTGGTTTTCTCTTCATTTTCTTCCCTCTCTGTTTGCCCGGACTCCCCTCCGCGTCTTACCAAATGTTTTTTTTTCCTGGGCCGACCCCCGCCTACTCTCAACTCCTCCCTCCCTCCCAGGTTCCCGCACTATGTCCCCTTTCTCCTCTTGAGCGTTCCCTACCACCTCCGCGCCCCGCATCTCACTCCCCTTCCTTGGCCTCCACCCTTCCTTCCTCTGCCCCTTGTGCTCTTGGTTTCTGTACCTAATCCTCGCTCTTGCTCTTCCGTCTTCCTAGCCCATCCATTAGCGCCTCTCCGTTTTTTGACTTTCCCCGTCCCAGTTCCTTTCGCCCTGCTCCTCTTCTTCCCAGCTAGCCCCCCTACACTTTTTCTCTCCCGAAGTTGGCTTTTGTATCCGCGCCCACCTTCTCCCCCCTTAAACATTCTACTAACATTCGGTATCCTAGCTTTTCTCTCCCGTTGTGGATTCACCTCCTCCACTCATACAAAAGTGCACTCCTGCCCCCTTCCTCCCCGCCTCTTGCTTCGGTTTCCTCCCTGGTATTCGGCTTGTCTGCCCACATCTCCTCTTTTCTCACACGTATTATAGATGCCTGGCACCACCCAAAAAGACAGCACTACACAATTGGTCCGCATAGTCCTTCCGGTCTCCGTCGGTTGTCCTTTCATTACTGCTACCTTTGTCTCTCTCCCTCCGCGCTTAGTGTTTTAGAGACGCTCCCATTGTTTTTTTGCACCCCGCCCTCTCCCATTTTTGTCTCCCGTATACATATTTCCCTTTTACTCTCTGACCCTCTTTTTCGTCTTCGTTTTCTTTTTCCCTTATGCGCCCTTCCTCTATTCTTATCTGCGCCCTTCCCTCACCGTGCCCCCCCTTTTCGATTTCCCCCTGCCCCTTTGTACCTCTTCCTTTTTCCCCCTCCGCCCGTCTCGCCTGCTTCCCTCTCTCCTGCATTCTATTTAAGCCCCCCCAAAAACTTGCATTATGAATGCTCTCTACCGCCCGTGTCAATCAGTCTTGCAGAATTCTGCACTTGTCTTCTTTGTTTTCCCTCCTCGGTGGTTGGATTCTATTCTGTTACACCCCAATCTTTTTTTAATCTCACTGGTTTCCATATTTGTCATTTTTTTGTCTCGCTCTTCCTCTCTCTCCTTTCCTCTCATCTTCTCTCTCTCTCCCTCCTCTCTTCTCTCTTCTTCTGCTCTCTTCTCCCTCCTCCTTCTCTTCTTCTCCCTCTCCTCCTCCTCTTTCTTCTCTCTTTCTCCTTTCCTCTTTCTTCTTCTCTTCTCTTCTCCTCTCCTCTCATTCTCTTCTCCCTTCCTCGTCCCTTTCTACTAACTTGCTCGCTTACCCCCCAAGATCTCATCAGCTATACTTCTCAGGCATTCTTGTTCATTCTGTCATCCCATCTTTTTTTTCCCCCGGCCCCCCTCCCTTTCTTCTGCCTATATCCCCGCGCCTTTGTTTTCTTCCAATTCTCCTATTTTCCTCTTCCACCTTCTCACTTCCCTCTCCCGATTGTCGGTTTCTCCTCCGCTCCCGCCCTCTTTTCTATGCACCTCCTCTTCTTCTGATGTCGCCCCTCTTTCTTACCCACTCCCGCCATCCCCTTAATTCTTGCCGGTCTGCTTTGGCCCACCCGCCCTAGCTCCATTTTCTGCCGCCTATCTTCTAGTCCTTTACTGTCTTCGCCCTACATCCTGATCTAAGCCCCTCTATCTGCCCCGCCCCCCCTCCCCCTTCCATTCACCTCGTTCCCCTCCTTTTGTACTATACACAAAATAAAAACATTATAATCTACAAACTCAATAAACAACTCAAACATAGTTTTTATCTAATAATATTCACTGCATCTCCCCCGCGGGCCCCCCACTTCTTCCTCAATTATCCCCTTCTTCCCCTTCTTTTTCATTTGTTGTTACCTCCTCGTTGGCTCCCCCCCCCTACCTTCTCTCTCCACCCCGTGCTCCCTCATTCTATCCTTCCGCGCCTGACTTTCCTTTGCTCCCGGGATCTTCGAGGTTCCTTTTCCCATAGCCCCTTCTCCCCTACCCTCTTCCTCATGCCTCACCACCCCTATGTTCTCAATTCTCCTCCCTCCTCCGCCCTATCTTTCTCCCCCTTTTCTTTTTCTCCAGCCCTGTCCTCTGTCGCACCTGGCAGTCCCAACTCCCCCTTTCTCTCTTTGGCCTCCCCAGCCGTTTTCTTTCCGGCTCTCATCTTAGAATCTCCCTCGGCTATCCTCTCCCCCCGTCTTCGCAGTCACAGTCGGGCTATGGACTCCTTTTTAATCCTTTCTCCGCCCTTTTTCCTCTTTCTATATTTGGTTCTCTTCTCTTTCTGTCGTTCCGCCGTAGCCCTTTTGTGTCCTCCTTTGCTCCTCCCATCTCCACCAGTCTATAAGGGCTGCACCCCCCCCGCTGCCCCTCTTTCACCCTCCAGTCCTTTCTCTTCGTTCCCCACTTCTGTACCTCCCCATTTTCTTTTTGTTGCGTTGCCCTCCCCCTCTCGCCCTCTTAGCCCCCCCCTTGCCTTTCCTTCTTGGCCTTAGCACTGTTTAGCTCCCCCCCTTCATGTCCGCCATATTTCTGCCTTCCCCCGGTGGATGGCCAGCCCCCCCCTCTCCCCTCCTCCTTTGTCTCGCTGCTTCCCCCTCCCCCCGCGCCGTTCCCCTTCTCTCTATCTCCGTTCCTCCTCCTCTTCTTTGTCCTGTATTCGGCCCAGTTTGATTCCTTCCTGAAATCTCCTCCCCCTCCCCCTCTGCCTTTTCTTTTCTTCCCAACTCTTATGACCACGTTGTCCCTTTGCTGTTGTCTTCTTTCCCCTTCCTTTCCCCACTCCTCCCTGCTCCTTTCTAATCTTCGCCCGCTCATACTCCTTCCATCTTTATCGTTCCTTTGTCCCCCTCTAGCTTGTGCCCTCGACGCCGCCTCTCATCACACCCTCCCCCTCTCGTTCTCCGGAGCACCCATCCCGTTTCGCCACCTCTTCCCCTTCCAACCCTTCCCCCTCCTTTGTTTTCTCCCACCTCTTTGTTCTGTTTTCCCCTCTTTGCGCCTGGCCGTTGCGCCTATCTTTCGTTGGCCGTTTTTCCACCGCTGTTGCCCTCCACCCACGTCCCATAGCTCCCAAAGCCCTCCCCACGCCCCTCCACGGCAATTCGCACCTGGGACGCCCTCCTCCTCCTCAGTCTCTCTTCTTGGCCTCATTTTTTTCCCCCTTGGTTTTGTCTTTTCCCCTTTTCCGTGCGACGTCTCCTTCACCGCTTTTTTCCCGCTGTTCTCAATTGTGCGCCCCCCTGCCTTCTTCCTGCTACGCTTTTTACTCTGCCTTGTCTTCCGTTCCTCCGTCCCCGGCTTTTGCTTTGCCCCCACCGCATGCCTCGTTTCTGCCAAGCTTGTTTGCTTCCCCTTCCCCACGTTGGTTCCTATTGCCCCTCCTTTCTTTCCCCCCCAATTACTGAATGCGAACCTACCTAACCTCACACAAAAAACACCCTTCATCTTCTTCCTCTGCCCTTCTGTTCTTTCCCCCCGCCCACACCCTCGTCTCCCCTTCTTCCTCTCTCCTCCTTCTCCTGTACTCGGCCGTCTAAACCCTCGCTTCGCCTTTCTCGATATTCCTTTTCCTTTGCGCGCTCACGAAAGATCCCCGCCTCGCTTTGTCTCCCCCCTAATATCCCTTAGCTGTCCATCATCCACCCTCGGTTCTTCCTTTCGCCTTCCTTATCCCCCACCTTTTGGTCCGCCTGTCTTGCTTCGCCCCCTCCTTACTTATTATCCCCTTCCTTTTCCCCACTCTCTCGTGGCTACACCTGTTCCCTCTCGCGCCCACGCGCCGTTGTTTACACATCCATTCAGCCTTCTCCTCCCTGAACCATTCTTCTTCTCATTGCCGTCTCCCCTCATGGCTTTTTCCCCCTGCTCCCCCGCTCTCGTGGCTTCCTTCCGCCCCCCCCTTCCCCGTGTCCGATGGTTTTGGTTGCGATTTTCCACGTGTTGCCTCTATCTTTTAGCCGGTCTGCTACCCTTAACGTGGTTCTTTGCGTTCCGTCTTCTTCTTCCCCATCGCTTCTGTTTTCCCTACGGCGTCTCTCCCATGCTCTCACCCCTCCTTTCCTCCCTTCCCCCTTTTCTTCCTGTTCCCCCGCCACTCCACCCCCCCCCACAGATACCTCTTTTTATCACTTATCCTATCCTTTGGCGTTGCCCTTCTACCTTTTCCCGCCCTCCCGCCCTTTCTCCTGCTCCCCCACCTCCCCTCTACAACTTTCCGCGGCCCTGACCCGTACCCTATTCCTAGCTTTTGTAGTCTCCTTCTCCTCCTTGTCCTGCGTTCTCCTCCGGGTATGTGGTTGTTCCCCGAAAGAAGTTAGCCCCTCTCCGGCCTCCCCCTTCAGCCCGCCCCTTCCCCTTCTCTCCCCCTGCCTGTCTCAGACGATAGTCCCTTTCCTCCTTATCGCTCCCGCCGCGCCCTCCTCCACGCTTCCCCTTCTTGTGTTCCACTGTCCCCACCGACCCCCCTCCCACCTTTTCGCCGCCGCCCTCCTTCCGCGTAGTCGCTTTGATGTTCTCCCGCCTTCCGTGCCTTTCCCTTTCCCCCCCCGCCCTTCGGCATCGCCCCTCGGTTTGTTGCTTCTTTCTTTCCCTTTTGTCCCTTTGTCTTCCCGTCTGTTCCGTATCTTGCCTTTCACACTGCCAGTACCTCTTTACTTTTTTCCGGGCAGTTTGCGCTTCACTACCTACGTCTCCCCCCTCCTCGCTCTCTCCCTATGGCTAATCCCTCAAAACTTGTATTTATTTCGGCCCCCCGCTTTCCCCCTTTTGCCCCCTGCTCCCGTCTTCGCCTTCTTTTCTGTCTTCTGGGCGCCCCCTGCAGTTTTTGCCTTTCTTACCTTTCTTTTCTTGCTAGTAACTTATCTGCCGCTTCTTTTGGGCCTACTTTTTCTCCTCTTTCTGCCCTGCTCCCTTCCCACACCCGCCGACAGCCGATTGCCCCTTCGCTACCGACTCGTTTGCCCCGCTCACCTAAACCCTTCGCGTCCACCTTTCATTACCTCAAATCCCTCGCCTTGCTGTCCGCCCCCACCTTTGTCTCTCGGGTTTCGTCTCAACATCTCCACGCTCCCAACACCATTCGCAACCTTGTCGTCTGGGGCCCGGCCCCTCCCTACCCTTCCTCTTTTCATCTTTTCCCACTCGGTTTCATCCCCTCCCCTCGTCTTTCTTTCTTGGCTCCCCTTCCCGTTCGGTTGCCTTCTGCTGGCTCTCCCTTTATCCCTATAACCACGCCTCCTCACGCTTCTCTTGGTCGAGGTTTACTCCCTAAACACATATAATACAATAAAACTAATAGTCAAATAGAAGTAAATATAAATATCAACAATGCCCCGGGCGCTCCCACCCCCTTTGGGATTCCCTCTTGCCTATTCTCCCCTCTTGGGTTGACGTCTAGCGGCTGCCTGCCCTCTTGTTACTTTGTTTTTCTCCCTCCTTTCTCCGCCCCCTCACCCTCCCCTCCCCGTGCCTTCTCACAAAAGCCTTTCTTCCTGCGGCTCATTATGCCTGCCTTCTCACCTGTCACCACGTCCCCTTCGTTTCCCTCTTTTTTTGCCGGCGCCCCCCATCCCTCATCTCCTGCTTCTCCCTTGTGCCCATCCCCCTTGATAGTTCTTTTTCCGTTTCAATCGTTGCTTTTGCACCGTCTGTTTTTGCCCTGTCTCTGCCCCTCTTTAAAAAAAATTTTTGTTTGTTCTACCCCCTGTTTCTTCCTCCGACCGCGCCAATTTCGGAACCGCTCTTTGCGCCCTCATACCATCTGTTACCAGGGTGCGCCTGTTCTCAGTTTGTCACCCCTATCACCGGATCTCCCTCCCCTATGTACCTAATTATTCATACACAATTATCTTCCCTCCGGTCTTCTCACAGATTTCCCTGGCCCCTCCCGCTGCCTACCTATCCGTTGTATGATGTCCCGTTAGAATCGTGGGTCTGGGCCTAAAGCCGCTAGTTGGTCGCAAATTGATTGTAGCCAACATTGCCCCATCCAGGCTTAGTGCTTCTCCCTCTCTTTCCTCATGCGCATCCGCTATCTTTCTCATTTGCTGTTATCCCTTTATCTTTCCTGTTCCTCCCACTGGTCTACCCACTAGGCATGCATAGCTATCCTAACCCCACCATGTAATATAATTCCCAGCCTTTTCCTGCCTCCCCCACCCTCCCGATCTCTTCCCATCCTTGTGCTAGAGGTCATTTGGACACCCCCCCTCCCAAACATGCCCCCCGGCTCCTCCCGCCTGACTACCAGATGTATTCACCATTAACAATCAAACTTCTACCTACCTTTATCACACCCGCCTCACCAACTACTCACTCCCCGCGTTTCCGCCCGCTCCCTCTCTCACATATTACATCACTCCTTCATTAAATCTCCTACTCCACATGGTATTAACTAACTCTCACATATATTGCATTCCTCCTCCCGTTGACCCATATGTTTAACAACCTTTTTTTTAAATCATCCATCTTTTGTAGGCCAGCCACTTCCTCTCGGCGTTTTCGTTTGCCCGGGGAGTCGCAAGCCGCCTCCGCCCGAAAAAAAAGAAAAACTTCCTTCCTCCTTCCTCTCCCTACCCTTTTCTTGCCCCGCCTGCCTTAAGCTGCTTGTTCTGTTGGCTCTAGCGCCCTAGCTTTGGTTTTTGCCTCGCTGCCTTCCTTGTTTTGCCGCGCCTATCCCCCCTCCTCCGAGGGGTCGCTTCCATCCTCCTTTGTTGCCACTCTCTTCTCCTCCTCTTCACCTTCTCCCTATCATGCTAACTCCTTCTTCCTTCCGTCCTTTGCTGCCCTCTATTTCCGCCTTTGGGCAGCTTCCTCGGCGTCTCATATTCTTGTGGCCTGTGGCCCCAATACATCTCCTTTTTTCTTGGGCCGTTTTTATCCCAAGTAGGTAATTACAACAACACACACAATAATACATCTTATAGATAATTCTTATCAACTAAAAAAAAATCCAAAATAAAAAAAAAAGAACATACAACTATCACCAAAAAACACAGATATACAGTATCATATAGCACAAAAAAATAAAAGCGTTATCTTAACTTCTGTACATAACACAAAAAGAAAATGTTGTTTTCCCCCTTTTGCCCCCCCTCTTGCTGTTCCCGTCCCTCTTATTGCTCTTTCTTTCGCCTCCCTTTTTTCTTGCCCTCTCCTTTCCTCATCATCTCTGTTTTCCCCCCCTCTCTTCTCTTTTATCGGTCGTGAGTGTTTCCCTTCCTCCTCCCATTTCCTTTTCCACACCTCCATGTCGCCCCCTATGATCTCTCCCCCCATTGTTCCTCTATCTTGCCTTACCATGCCTCCCCTCCCCGTTCTTCGCCTTGATTTTCTGACTCGGCCAGGGGGGGGGGGGCCGCGGCCGTTGCCCGTCCGCTTGCCTCCGCTCCCTCCCCTAATCCCCGCCGCCTGTCATCCCTCTTGTGTCGTCGACTGTGACTTCCACAGTTTGGTTCTCTCCTTCCCCACCCCTCCTCACGCTCCGAGGTTTCTTTATGGCTTTCTGCCCCCTCTTGGGGCGCCGGTCTCATCACTCCGTCATTCTCCCTCGCCTCCACGTTCTCGGTTTGCTTTCTTTTCCTCTCTGTGTCTCCACCCCCCTCGTTTCTCTCTCTTCCTGTTCTCCTCCTTTCCGGTTTTTTTGCCGTTTCCCTTCCCCCCCCTTCTCTCTTCTTTTGCCGCGCCTTCCACCTTGTGCGCGTCGTATGCTCACTCTGGTTGCCCCCTCGCCTTATGTGCACACCTCTTCCACTTACTCCTCCTCTCCCCCGTTGGGCGTGCGGCGCCATCTTTCCCGTCGACCGGTTTTTTTTCCCCCTACCACCTTGCCCCCCCTCTGCGGCCTCTTCCTGCCTTTGGGCGCTTTTCTGGTTTGTTCCCTTTTTCTTCTTTTCCCACCTGGGATCACACCCTCCTTCTTCTCTCTTTGGCCCCGGATTTTCTTTCCTTTTATTGCTTTTTCGCCCCCTCTCCTCTCATTATTACATCCTCCGTATCAGGTTTCCTTTCCGCTCCTCCCTCTTTTCTTCTGCCCTCTCTTGTGTTGCTCTTTCCCCTGCCCATCCCTCCCTGCCTACTCTCTCACACGCCATAACCTTGCCACCTTTCTCTCCTCCGTTCCGTTTCTTCCTGTCCGGCCCGGTGTGTATCACGCCCCTCCTCCTTTCCCTTCCATCTCTCCTCCCTCCCTCTTGTCCGTCCTTCCTTTTGGTAGTCCCTCTCCCGCCTTCATTTTCCTTTTCTCTTTTTTCTCTCCTTCCTTCGCCGCTCCTCCACCGCCTCTCCCTTGTTTCTCGGCTTTTGCCTCTAGTGTTCCTCCCCGTACTTTCCCCCGCCGGCCCCTTCCTCCCCTTTCCTCTGGCGCCTATCGGGCCTCCCGCGGCTCCCCCTCGGTCCCTCTTCCATTATCTCCCGTCCCCTTCACTCCCTCCCCATTCCTCCTACCTTTCGTTGCTCTTGCCTCCTCTTTCTACTCTTCCCACTCGGGCTCTCTCTCTACATTTTTTTTCCTTCCCAGCGCTTTCCCTCCCCCCTATATATTCTCTTCACAAGGTCTATTTCCCCTGCTCCCTTCCCTACTCTGACCGCCCTGTCCTTTCCCCCTGCTCTCTTCCCCTCACTTTCTTTCCTACCGGCTTTCCCTCTTTCGGGGTTGTGCCCCCCCTCCCTTTTCTCCTTGCCTCATTCCCGCTGGTCTCTCTTTTCTTTCTCCCGCTTCCTCCCCTCCGGTTTTTTGATATTTTTGCTACCTTTTTCTTGTTTCCTTGCTTTTTCTCGTTTTAGCCTCTATTAACCCCAACCGGCGCGGCGCCCCCTTTGTTCGCGCCTCCATATTTCCTTTGCTGTTCTCCCACGGTCTACCTCCCGCCCCTTCGCCCTGCACGATCCACTTGCCGCCTCACTCTCTATGCGAACCTCCTTGTTTTTCCACCCTCGTTGTTCTTCTTTCATCTTTGTTACCCTTTTCCTCCTGCCCTCTTTCTCCGTCTCTTTCCCCCCTGCACAGCGGATTGCTTGCCCCTCGTCTTTGATGTCTTGCCCCACATTGTCTTTCTTTCCGTGCCCCCCCGTTGGCGGCTTCCCCTGGTTTTCCGCACCCGCTTCCCCTGTACCCTCCCGCCCTTTTCCTGCCCGCCCTATTTTCGTTTCCGCCCCGCTTCACAACTGTCCTCACTCCCCGCCCTTTTCCTACCCGCCCCTTTTCGTTATCCGCCTGCAGGCTTCCAACTGTCCCTCACCCTGAGCCCTATTTCCTCCGCCCCTTTCGTTTCCGCCCCGCTTCCCCTGATCCCCCTCCACCGCCCATTTATCCCTCGCCCCTTTTCGTTTCCGACCGCGACTTCCCCACTGATCCCCTCCCCAGCCCTTTTCCTCACGAGCCTTTCGTTTTTCCGGCCCGCTATCCCTGTCCCCTCCCGGCCCTTTTCCTCCCGCCACATTTTCGTTATCCGCCGCGTTCCCCTGTCCCATCCCCGCCCTTTATCCTCCCGACCCTTTATCGTTTACACGCCGACGCTTTACCAACTGTCCCCTCCACAGGCACTATTTCCTCCGCCCTTTTCGTATTCCGCCGCATTCCCATGTCCCCTACCCCGACCCTTTTACCTCCGCCCTTTTAGTTTCCGCCCCGCTTGCCGCACTGTCACCTACCCGCCCTTTTCACTACACACGCCCCTTTTCGTTTCCGCCCCGTTTATCTTCTCTCCCACTCTGTGCCCTCCCCGTACCTGCGTAGTTTAGTCCTCCCGCCTATCCCCTCTCGCCCTCCGCCCACCACACCCCCACTTTACCTCTCTTTCCCCCCTCCTCCTCTTGCGTTGGCCCGCCCCATATGTGCTCTCTGCTCCCCGGCATCATTTTTGACCGAGTCGTTCTAACTCGCCCTCTTCACACTCACCCCACCCCACGCCCCCTGCATTTCCCGTCACGGCGCCTCTCCTCTTGCCCCCCCTGCTGAGGACTTATCCCGGGCCTCTCCCCCTCCGGCTTTTTCCCATTTGGCGCCCCCGGTCCCTCCTCCCTCCTGCCTCCCTTGCCCTAGTACCCCTGCTGATTGCCCCTTCTTCCCCGCCCTTACCCGCCCTGCCCCCTATTACCACGTTATTATCTCTGGGGCGTGCCCTGCCTCTGCCCCGCCAACCGCTCAGCCCCCTCCTTCCTCTGCGACACCGCTCTTCATTTTCTCACATCTTTCCCGCTTTTTTGCATCGTGGGGTTATCATAGCCGCCCTCTCCGCCACCGGCGGCATGTATGACTCCTCCCCGTGGTCGGCCGTGGCTATCCCTTCTTCCCCCCCTCCTCTTTCGCTCTCCCCTTCTCCCTCCCCTCTTCCGCTTCTTCTTCTCTTGCCTCCGCCCCGCCCTCCCCCACGCCAGGCCAGATTGTTCCAATCTTCCGACCCCCTGATCCTCACATAGTTTTCTTGGTCTGTTACTTGCTCCCTTCATCCCCCCCACTGTCCATATACCAGACACAGCAGTACACAAACAATCTCTGCCCATCTGCAGCCTCCTTGGCCCTTCCCGCTTTTCCTTCCCCTGCCTCCACGATCTTCTTTTCCTCCCATTTGCGCCCCAACGACTCCATCTTTTCTTTCCTGTCATCTGGCTCCCGGCTCCCCCCGTTCCCCTTCCCCTTTCCCCCCCTCTCCCCATGCCGCCCCCCCTTGCTCTTTCTCTTTCGATAGTTGGCACCCACCTTCCCCTCCACCCTCCCTCCCTCCTTTCCTCCAGCTTCCTCTCTTTCTCCGGTCTTCCGCCCGCCCCCACACCTCTCAATCCTTGCCGCGCTGTTTCATTCCTATTCTCCACACCGCCCGCTTAGCCCCCCCTTCCCATCTTGTCGTCCTCCTACCCTCGACTGTCCTTCCCTGCCTCCACCTGGTGCCCCGCTTTCATTTTGCCGCCTTCTCCTCCTCTCTGCCGCCCCCTTTGTGCTCTCCGCTGCTTTTTTGCGTGTCTCTTCCCCCAAGCTCCCTCCTGCTTCTACTCTCCCCCGCCTCCTCTCCCCTCCCTACTCCCCCCCTCTTCCTTGTGGCTTCTGTTTCTTCTCTCCCTCATCATAGATTGGCGCCCCCTCTCCTCCCCTTGCCCCTTCTCGGGCCCCCTGCTATTCACCCCGCGTTTGTCCACGCTTCGCCCCGGCTGTCATCAAGACCTCCCTACCTTCCTGCGCACCCCTGCCACCCGCTGCACTCCCCCCCGCGCACCTCGCATTTACAGCCCCCCCATATCTGTCATCATTTGTGCGGCGGCCCTTGCGGCGTCCACGTTCGGGCTCCTTGTCCTCTTCCTGGTCCCTCTCGCGGTCCCGCTCCTTCACTGTGTCTCTCCTTCTCCTTCCCTATCTTTTCTTCCCCGTCCTTCTTCCCCCCGCGCCCCTATGTCCCTTCTTTCTCCCTGCCCTTTCCCCCCGGGACTCTATTCTAGACCTCCCCCCCCCGACACCCGCCATTTCCTTTGCCCCCTTCTCTTCCACCCCCCTCTCCTCGTCTTAAGGATTCTCGCTTCTTCACCCGTTCTGGGCACACCCCCTCGCCACCAACCTGCCTCCCTCTCCGCTCCCGGCTCTTTTTCCCCCTCTTCCATTCCTAATCTTTCCCCGCGGCCCTTCTCCCTCCCGCGGCCCTTCCCGTTCCCGCGCGCCTATCCAGTCCAAGCGGCCCTACTCCTTCCTGCGGCCCATTCCTGCAAGCACTTCTTCCTGCCGATGCCCTTCTCCTTAGTCACGCCCCTTCAACCCCTGCCTGCCAATTCTCCTGCCGCGGCCCTTCTGCTTCTACGCTGCCCTTCTAGGTTTCCCGCGGGCCTTCTCCCATCGCGCGGCCCTTCCACCCGAGCCTGCCCTCCCAGTCAGCGCCCCTTAACTTCAACGGCCGGGCCTTTCTCTTCTGCTAATCTCATGCCTTCCTTTCTGCGCTTATCCCGCCCCCCCCTCCTTCACCGCCGTTTCTCATACCCCCTTTCTAGCCGCCGACGCTCCGTGCATCCGGCCTCTCCCCCCGACCCCCGCACTTTGGCCACACTCTTTCCGCTCCCGACCCCTTGGCGCTATACTGCTTTGTCTCTCCCCCAGCTTTTGTATAGACACATAGATCGATATACGACACGCCTTTCGCTACCTCTGTCACTCCTCCCACCCATTGTCTGAGCATTCGCTCCATGCCACCCTTTTCCCCGCATCCTGGTTTCCTATGGCGTGCCACTGTTGACCCTGCCCCCCCCGCTCTTGCTTTCCTCGTGCTGTCGACTCATCAAAACAAAAGCAAAAAACAAAACACAAAAACAAACAACAACAAAACCAAAACCACCAAAGACCCAAAAACAACACTAAAAAAAAGAAATGCCAAAAAAAAAAAAAGAAAAATAAAAAAAAAAAAGAAAAAAAAAAAACACCAAAAAAAAAAAACAAAAAAAAAAAAAAAAAAAAAAACGAACAAATAGAAAAAAAAAATGCTATTATGCTGGCATTGCAGCGTCTCCGCGCGGTGGCCTCTCCCCGTCTGTCACACCCGCTCTGCTCCGCCCCTCCTCCTCAATCTTCCCCCTTCCCTCAGCGTAGCCACCCGCTCAGTCCTAGATCATTTGCTGTCTTTGCCTGCTCCTCCTTTGATACATCAGAGGACTGGAGCCATTGTCTCCACTCTCTGCTATAAAAAAGAAAAGGAAGATATTCAAAAAAAAAAAAAAAAAAAAAAAAAAAAAAAATCTTTACCCATCTTGGTCACATTAGCGTGGGTGGGCCGCCCCGGCATTCTGCCCGGCTTTTGCTGCCATCTTGTATTCTTTCTTCTCCGCGGCCTTTGCCTGCGGGGCCGCAGGTTATTCTCTTTTGCCGTGCTTTAGCCGCCCACCGATTCACTCTTCCTACACTCGCCATCCCGCTCATTACCTTTGCCTAGTGGCGCCCGCCCGCACACCCCGCCCGCCTGGTTACCGTGCTTCTACTCAACCACGGGCGGGTTTTTCCTTATCCCGAGACCCCTACCCACCGCCCCGTTCTTCCCCCTTTTTACTGTCCCAAAGCGGGCTCTGGAATTTTTTGCCTCCCGGCCCTTGCGCCCCTCTCATTGCTGGGTTGCGCCGTCGATACCATATCCTCGAGTTATTCCCTTTCCCACACCAGTCCTTGCTGCCCCCGTACTCTTCACCTTCCTCCTAAAAGCGCTCTCGCGCCATCCCCCGTCTTATGCCGCGCCTTTTCTCCCAATCCTGCCTCACTGCTAGTACTAAATATGGCCCGCCTCTGGAGCCCCTAGAATTCGCCCACCGAGCCTCCCCCTTCGCTTCGGGCCCCTCTTGGGCCGCGACTTCATCGCTATGCTCCCTACCCCCCGTTTTAGCGCGCGCCGCGGTTTTTTTCCGCGCCACTTATTCTGCTCTTCCTCTGCCCCACGGCCACAGTCATTGATCCTGGATCCCCCCTTTCTCTTGGCCCGCCGTTCTTGCTTTCTCCGCTCTTGCTGTCTGCTTCTTATAGTCTCCTGGCATTCAACCGCACGCGTCTGGTGCACCCTGTATTCCTTGAATTATCTCTGGCCCTGCTCGTTTTTTCTCCTCGCTCTCACCACTAGCATGCTGTTTCTCCGCTCTGCCCGCCCACTCTTGGCGTTCTGACTACACCGATCCTATAATTCGATCCGCCGCGCGCGTTACTTTTCCCCCGCCTGCCCGGTTCTGGGTTCCGTTTCGGGCTGCGTTGGGTGGCCCCGATCCGCGTGGCGTTTCTGGCCTTGCGCGCCACGGCCTCAGCTTCTCCGTCTGGTGCTCCGGATCCGCTTGCTCCGCGGTTCCCGGGCCTCAGCCCTCTGTCCTCCCAGACCTCCACTCCCTATTCGCCACTTACATATACTACTAGATATATGCATGCCATCCGCACGCCGCCTCTCGCCCCTGCCTCCCTCCGCCGTTCTCCACCCTACCCTTCTCGTGCCGCCGTCACACATAACAAACGAGCCTTACGAGCCATTTGACTGCTCCGCGCTTTCTTTTCGCTCCTGGGCCATCGCTTGTGTTCCTCTGGCCTTGGTCTGCCCGCGTGTCTCGCCTCAGCTTGTGTCCCTCTGGCTCCCCGTTTTCCCGCTGGCCGCTGGGTTCCGGGATTTTTCCGGGCTCCCGCCCAGTTTTTCCAGTACTACAGATCACCCACGGCTGCCCCCCGTCTCCTCCCCTCCCGCGATGGCGCCACTCTCCATAACAATAGAGATATAAAACAAAAATAAACAAAACAACAAAAATAAAAAGAGACAACCACACATAACAATAAGCACAAGAATAGGCCCAATCTCAACAAACATCCGTCTACTATGAACAACATACACACACATCCCCCCCCGGTCCCTCCCCCACCCTCCGCGCCTCATTTCCCCCCCACTGCGTTAGGCGGCTGTCCGCCCCTCCTTCTTCCTTGCCCTGGACCTGCACCCCTTCGCTAGTTAAAAAATCCACTTGCCCCACTGGCCCCCCCTTTCCTCTCACTCTCCCCCTGCTCTGCCCCTCCGGCGGTGGTCCGCTGCCGCTCCTTCCGCGCCGTCCTCTCCTTTCGTCCTGGCCCCCCCGGGGTCATTGCCCCCTCTCCCGCTTCCCTAGTTTTAGTTTTCCCTCATTTTCGACTGGGGCTTCTTGTGCCCCCGCCACCCTTCCACTCATATGCCGGCCTTATGCGCCTGCACCCTCTATTCTCGGTTCCTGTGTGCGACATACCCCCCTCTCCCTTGGTTCTTTGCCTCGACTCAGCTCCCTCGGTTCCCCCGAGGGCGCCCCCTCTCACCTGGGCTCACCGGGGGTTGTCCTTTTCGGGCCCCCCTGTGCCTCGCTGCCCCTCCGCACCTTCCTTTCCCTGGGGACACCGGTGCGCACAAGCCTCCGTCTACATACCCCTCACATCGCCCTCCTCCGCGGATCTCCGTCCGACCGGATTTGCGCGTTGCCGCCGTCGCCCGGCTTATCGACACTACGTCAAACCCCCCACCCGCACGCCAGGTGGGCGGGCCCGCGCAGGGCCCGAACAACCCACCTATCATCGCACCGCGCGCTCGCCGGCGGGTGGCGCCAAGCACCAGGGGGCGGGGCGCTGGCGTCTCCGCCGACGGCGGCGGCTGCGGCACATGACTCTACTCACCTTCGTCGTCGCTGCTTCTGCAATACTCCTACATCTTCGTGTCTTCTGGCTTGGCGGTTCTTTTCATTACTCGCTCGCTTCTTGCGTTCGGCGTTTACTGGCTCTCTGGGTTACGAGCGTGTGCTGTCGGTCGGTGCTCGTTGGTCCGGCGTCGCGCGGCACCCAGCCCGAACGCCGAAAAGCGCAGCGGGCGCGCCGGCGCGGCCATCGCCGCCCCCAAAAGCTCGAGCGGGCCAGTCCCGGCGCGGCCGTCGCACGCGGCCTCCCCCCACAGCCGGCCATCGCCTTCCCTTTCTTTTGGGGTTTTCGAGTAGTGCCCAGTAAGTGATGTGTCCGGAAGCGCTCCCGATCCGTGCCGTCGCCTGTTTTATCCGTGAGTCCGTGTGTACGACGTATAGTCGGTCGTCGCTCTGCTTCTTTTGATTTTTCTCTTAGACTGTACTGATGACACATTCTTGCCTCCTGGTTGCTAATTTCTGTGTGCTCCTCGTAAAACCGTCTGGTGTCCTCCACTCGTGTAGCTTGTTGCACTTCTTCCCCACGTCTAGCATGCGTCTTACCTTCGTTGGGAATCTCCCTCTGCTATTCCCAGTCACCGGGGTATTGCGTGGGCGCGCGCCGACCCGCATCACCTCCTCTGACCCCGTCCCGGCGCCGCATCCCCCGCTACGGTTACTCCCGTCGCCTGGCCGGTTCGACATTCCTCGGCCCGTCTCCGCACAGTCGGACTGTGGCGCGGTCCCCCCCCTCGGTCGGTTCCACGTGACGGGTCTTTCGTCTCTCGCCTTTGCCGACGCTTGCCCCTCTTCGCGCGCGTCGCCTGCGCCTGGGTTGTGGTGCGCCCCCGGATCCCCACCCGTGCCTGGATCCCGAGACGTTCGCCGGGCGGGTCCCGCCTGACCTTGTCACGTACACAGGTGGGCGTCGGCGGTCGGCGCTTTCGCGTCCCGTGCCAGCTCGCCCGCCGCCGGGAGCGCGCCTTCGCACCCCTGGTGTCCGGCGTGGGCTCCCGCCCTCTCACTGGCTCCCGTCCCTTCACGGCACTCGGTCCCAGGGGTGCGCGGACGCGCCACCCAGCTTCCCTCCCACTTCCCGCGCGCGCTCCCTTCCCACCTTCCGTGGCACTCAGCTGGCGTCTCCCGCGGCGGGCGCCGGGGGTCCACTCGCCCTGTCTGTGTGTCGTCCAGTAGGCTCCTGGCAACGCGGGCTGGTCCCCTTCTCCTGTTGCATCCCGGGACCTCCACCCGCCCTTCTGCGCCCCGGCCTTTGCCGCCCCCGCCTCGCCTCCTGGCGCTACATCTATCTCCCCCTCCCCCCCGCAGGCGGCGGCCACGCGCGCGCTCGCCTTCACTGACGCTTTCCGTTTGCCGGCCCCGTCCGTAGCTCCGCTGTCGGGTTTGCGCTCCCCGTGCTTCACCCCTTCTCCGTGTCCCACTCACCGGGACCCAGGCTCCTCCCTTCCTAACCCAAAACCTCCCTTTCCTCTTCCACCCGGCTCGCCGCTCAAAGCCTGCGCCGACCAACTCTTCTTCCCCAGTCCGGGTTCCATATATCGCTCGCATCGTCACTTTGGACGGGCCTCGGGGGCTCGCAATCCTCTCCCCACCTGGCAATCCCGCAAATTCCCTTGCCTTTCGCTGGACGTCCACGGCGACGTTCGTTCTCCCATCCTGCCCCCGTGTATGCGCCTTCGGCACAAAAAAACAGTAACGGCGTGCGACTCCAGAAGACCCAGATAGCCTCGCCTCGAGCCCGAACATCGACACCCCGGCCGGCCATTACAACGAAAATCCGTGCCACAACTACAGACCAAGGAATCCCGCCGGGCTCACGTCCCAGGGTGGCAATTTTTGGCCATCCACACCCCCCCCCGAGATATCGCACTTCTCACCCCAGCGCGCCTCGGGTCCCTACGGCCGCCAACGTCGCTCTCAAACCATCCTCCAAGACGCCCGGGCCCTACACGAGCGCGGGGATATGTACATCGCCCCCAGACCGCACTATCGGCTCCGAAGGCCGAACTCAGCGATAAAAAACAACCAGTTCCCATAGCTCCACCAACAGGGCCTCAAACGACGCGGAATGTCCCGTACAAGGCACTTGCACGGTTCGCTCCTTTACATCAAAAGGGACGTAACTCGCGCCCAAAATCCCCCCCTTTCCGTGCCCCCGCTAGGCGACCACGCCACCGCCGAGCCGACCAGCCGCAGACGCCGGGGGCCGCCTTCCACAACCCGCCACCCGTCTATACTATCCCCACCGCACGGCCGCGTCGCCCCCTCCAGACCCACCGTCTTCCTACCATGCACCCTACACTCCCAACATCGCACCCCCCGCCGCCAGCGCTCACTCCAGCCTCCACCGCGCACCAAAACCCGGACCCCTCCCACCCATTCTCCTTCCGGCCTTTGGCAGACCAAAAGACACCCCACCCAAAAAAAAATGAAGAAAAGACCGTTCCCAAACTACCCCCCGCCCCCCGACCCTGGCCGTCGCCTTCCCATGCCGGTGTTGCGTCCACTCTGGCGCGCCCGTACCTCTGCCGTGGCCTCCCCCGCTCGCAGCGTAGGTCGGAAGCGAGCCTACTCACGCGCGCCTCGCGCCTGCTCGATGCTGGCTTCCGCCAAAATTGGCACCGCTGCACCCGCCGCCGACACCACAGCCAGCCACCCCGCGCGCCCGCCCGCCGCCCATCCGCGCAGGCGCCACCGCCGCCCCGCCCTCCACCGCCCGCCGCCAGCCGCCGCGCGGAACGCAGAGCCGCCGCCTACACGCCGCCGCCGGCGCGCGCGCCTCCGAGACCGCCTCCGCGTCTTCTACACAGCGCACCGCCGCACACGCCACCGTTCACAAAAAGCTCCCTAACCGTCGCGGCGCATTCGCGCCGAGGGGGCGTTACCCTATTCTCGTAATCCTACACCCCTGCGGCTTAGTAGGGGCCCGCGGCGCCGCCGTTCGCACGCTTCCCCGCGCACACCGTCCAGATACCGTCGCACCGCTGCGACTGGCGCGTCGGGTGCTCTCCTAGCTTCTGGCTCCTTTTTCCCCCCTGATCCCTGCACTGGGGGCTTTTCGTCGCTTACACCCTATTTTTCCCACTCCCCTTCCACCACATTATTCTACCCCACGGGTCTCCATATTGTTTGTCTCCCCCATTTTTCCACCTCAGGAGCGCCTCGCTTTCCACCTACCCCTGTATCTTGTTTCGCTCCCCCCTTGCCCTCACTCACTTTGTTCCTTCTCCCTATCCTAATCCCTCGTTCCTTTTCTTTGCCCCTCCATCCCTCTCCCCTCTATTACCCCCCCACCCTAATTGCCTCTTCTCTTTTTTCCGCTCCCCACTTTTGTGCCCTTCCGCCCTGCTCTCCTTCTCTTCCATGCTTAAAAAAAAACACTCTGCCCCACACTCCTGCCGTTGACCTCTCATTATTGCGCTTTCTCCGTACCAATTGTTTATTTTCCTTGTTCCCTTGATCCCTCCTCGCCTTTTTCCGTCGGACTATCCCGGACTCTTAACTTCATTTCTTTTCCCTCATCCCACTCCCTTGGTTTTTCCCTTGCTTCGCTTCTTTGATTATCTTTCCCTTTGTTATTCGTTTTATATTTTTCCCTCAGCCTTATTTGTTTATTCCACCTTCCTTCTGTTCCCTTTCTCAATCCCACAGCCTTGCGCTTAATTCTCCCCTCTTTCGTTTTGGCTTTCAAAAAATAGGATATCAGAACCATATATCCATACATCCACAGTAGCACCACAGTGGCGGTCCGCACCTTCCCCACCCCTCCCCCCTCTTTCCCCTGTATCCCCCTTGTGTCCACTACTGGCACCCCCCTCTATTCTCAACAAAACCTCTTTCCTCCCCTCATACCACTCTGGACCCACCCTCTCTTCCCTCTAATCAACACCTCCCTTCCTTCTCCTCCCAGTGCTCCTCCGCTTTTTCTTTCCTTCTTCCTCTCTCTTAGTTCTGTTTCTCCCTTCTTCTTGTCTCCTTTTCCTCTATTCTTCTTTCTTCATATCCTCCACCCCTTCTCACTCCTTTCTCCCACAGTTCATTGCTTTCTTTACTTACTCTTTCTCTTTCTTCCCTTTACCGACTCTTCTCCCTCTGCTCCATGCTCCCCTACCTTCTCCGCCTCTGCCTTTGCTCTCCCTACCCCTCACACCACCCTCCTTCCTTTAGCCCCCCCTACCTCACTTCCCACTTCCCTACCCCTTATTTCTTCATTTAATTAGAGACCACCTCACTCGCTCTTCTTCCCCCACTTCCCTATGATCTCACTCAATCCTACACCTCTTATTTCTTCCTCTCTTTCTCCCCTCCTCCAGATTTTATCTCTCTCGGCTACCCCCTACACCGTGTCCCATCTCCCCTGCCCACCATTTTCCCACATCCTCTTTCTTTCCGCCTTCATCAAACCCTACTCTCACCTCAATCTCTTATGCTCCCTCCCGCCTGCTGTTCCCTCTCCCTTAGGTTCTCCTTCCCCTCACTCCTTTTTACCTCTGCCTCGCCGCCCCGTATCTCTTGCCCCCCTCTATTCTCTACCCCCCTTGGTTTCTATTCTCCCTCTCGCCGCTTCTTAATCCACCGCTGTTGCGCCTCTCCTGTTTTGCCTGTTTCTAAACCTTATCCCTCGTCTTTCCCCCTCCCGCCTTCTTCCTTTACTTTCTACCCGTCCTCTTACCCTTTTCCTTTATGAGTCTTATGCTCTCCTTCTGTCTGCACCTTCCTCTACCTTTTTCCATCCCCGGCCTTTGTATTCCCTATTTCACCCCTCTCATGCCTTATTCGCTCCTCTTACCCCCCCAGCCGATCCCTCTTGTCTCCCGTTCCTTGCATGCCCCCCTCTACACTAACTTCTCCATCCAACATAGATGATTCCTCCCTTTCTGATTGCTTTTTCCTTATCCTCTTACCACCTTTTCCTGCTCCTCCCATTCCCACCCTATCTTTCTTTGGGGTATTCTTTCTCCCCTGCCCCGCCGCTCTTTCTGCTTCTTCTGCCGCTTCCTTGGGTTCCTCTACCCTCCCTTCCATCTCATACCCTTCCTTCCTCCTCTCTCCCATTCCTCTTAGCGCCGCACTCACCCTCTTCCTACCAGCCTTTTCATCCTCCTTTCTTCCCCCCCATCTCCTTTCCGGGCCTATCCGGCCGCGCTTGCGCACTTGCCCATAACCCTCTCCATTCTTCGACACTCACCCCCCCCTCCTTACTATCTCCACTCTTTTTTCCCTCTTACTCCTTTGGACCGCTCTATTACTTCTTTGACTTATACAGCCTAATCTATCAATTTTTTGCCCCTCCTTGTAGCTCATTCCCCATCTACTCGCCTTCTCCCTCTCCACCGCCTCTCTCCATCCCTGCTTCCTCCCTCTCTCTTGTTTGGTCCCTTTACCCCCTTGCCCTCCCCGCTACCCCCGGCGCTGTGCCCTCGATGGGCCGGCTCTCCTCCCTCCCCCTTTTTCTCTGCCCGCGTGCCTCCCTGCTTCCCCCCTCCGCTCCCATCACCCTCTGTTTTTCGCTCCCTCCTGCTCTTCTCCCGGTTCTTTCTCTTCCCTCTTTTCCCCCTTTCTTTTGCGTGTTTCTCTTCCTCTCCCTTCTCTCTTCTTCCTCCCGGTTTTCTTCGCCCCTTTTCTTTTGCCGGCCGTTGTGTTTCTTTCCCTTCTCCTCCTGCCTTCCTCTCCTCCTCCGGCTCCCTTTCCCCTTCCTTGTCCGCTTCCTCTTTCCTTTTGCCTTTCTTCCTTGTTTGCCTTTCCTCTCGCGTTCGCCTTCCTCTTTCCCGCCTTTCCTCTCTCCTCCGCCTTTCCTCTTCCGTTCGCACTTTCATTCCTTGTTTGCCTTTTCTTTCCCCTTCGCCTTTTCCTCTTCCGTCAGCCTTCTTCCTTCCTTTCCCCTTCCTTCGCCTTCCTCTTTCCTTTGCCTTCTCTCTTTCCTCTGCCTTTCCTCTTTCGTTCGCCTTATCCTCTTTGCCAGCCTCGCCTTACGCTTTTGGCCCTGCGCCTGTGGCGCTTCGTTTGCTGTCCGGTGCTCGTGGTGTTCCCTCCCTTGTCCGCCTCTCGCCCCCTCTCCTCCGCGTTCTCGGTTTTTGTGCCTCTACTTTTTGCCCCTGCCTCTCCTTTTTGCCTTGTGTTTGTTTCTGGCCCGCCCTCTTCCTGGTGTTTTTGCCCGTTCTTTCTCCTCGCTGTGTCCTCCTCGTTGGTGCTGTTGTGCCCGCCCGCCTGGCCTCCAGCCGGTCCTTTCTCCTTCCGATTCCCCCCGGCCTGCGCGGGCTCTCTCTTTCCCCGTCCAGCTGCCCATGCTCCTCACTTTCGCCTCCTCCCTTTCCTCCTCCCCTCTGCCCGCTCTTGTTCTTTCTCCTTCTCCTTTTTCCTTCTTTGTTCCTTTCTCGGTTCCTTTGTTTTTTTACTTCCTTTCGTTCGTCTTCTCCCTCCTTTCTCCTCGTTTTCCCTCTTGTGCGCTTTTTCGCCCGCTCCTGTTGCCGTTTCTCTTCTGTTTTCTCCCCGTGCTTTGCTCTCCTCCCCGCCGCCCCCCGGCCTACTGTTTTGATCTTTCTTTGTCTCTGCTTCTTTTGGCTTTTCGGCGCAGCGTCTTTCTCTTTTTCAGGCTCCCCTCCCCCTCTGCGTCTCTCCCCCTGGGTGCGTCCCTCGCTTTCTTCCCTACTCTTCCCCGCCCTCTTTTCCCCCCGGTTCGGCCTTTGTACTTCCACCGCTTGCTTTCTGCTTCTCCCTCTTGCGTTGTTCTCCTCGTTCTTTTGTCTGCCCTGCATTCCGCCCTCGCTTCCCCCGGCTTCTCTTTTTGGTTTGCTGTTCTGCCTCCCTGCGCCGCGATTCCTCTTGGCTCCCTTTCTTGCTGTCTGTGTCCTGTGCCTTCTTTCCTCCCCTCCCTCTCCCGCTCTGTGCGTTTCTTCCTTTTTCTCGTTGTTGCCCTTTTTTCCTCTTTGCCCTTTGTTTGTCTCCGTTCCTCCTCTAACTTCCTGCACGCTTCTTCTTTTTCTCCCCTTTCGGCATCTCTGTTCGTGGCACCTTGGGCCTTTACCCCTCTTTCCTGTCACCGGTATTCTTCCTCTTTCCTCTCTTGTTTTCCGTGCTTTCTGCCTTCCTGTTGGGTGGCATGTCAGTGCGCACGTCCCCGCCAGCCGCGCCCCTTTCTTCTCCTTGTTCTTCCATACTTCCCCCACCTGACCTTCTTTGTTTTCCTTTCTTTTTGTCATTCCTCTCCGCCGCCGCTTTCACGCGGGTTTGGCTTTTCGCCTGTGTCTTCTCTCACCCGCGCTATTTTTTCTATTGCCTCCCCTTCTCCCCCATAGTCTTCTCCCACCTCCTCCTCTTGTCTTGGCTCAGTTCTTCCATCCCCCACCCTTTCCCCCCTCTATGCACTGCTGTTTCTCCCCCTGCGCTCTGTTTTGACTCTCCGAGCGATTTGATTCTTCCTCTATGTCTTCTCCTCTTCCATATTTCCTACCCCTCTCCCACTTTCCCGTTTTGCCTATTCTTTTCCTGTCTTATTTCCTACCCACCCATTTATATTATTTCCCCTCCGGTTTTCCACTCTTTCCCATGCTTCAGCTCTTTGTCTGCTAAAAGGGCCCTGGGTTTCCCCTTGCCCACCTCCATTCTTTTTCTCTGCCCTTTCACTGCAAACCTATCCGTGTTTTTCCTTCTGCATACAGTCCCTCAACCTTTTCCTTTCCCCTCCTATTTTCTGTGTTTTATGTGACTTTAGAACCAGCTGTACATCTTCTCCGCTCCTCTTCCCCCCACTCCTTTGCGCCGATCTCACCCCTGTTATTCATTTCCCCTCCCGCGGCGCGCTCTATTTCTAGCCTCGCTTCCCTGTGTGTTTGTTGGTTGCGGACGGTAGTTTTCTCTCCTGTTATCTCTTTCGTGCTTCCCCTCGCCTCCGTTGTTCTTCCCCCTCTTTTACTCTCACTCCCCCTTTGCTGCCGCCTCCCCTTTTCTTGCTGCCCTTATACGTTTTACTTCATTCCCGGTGGCTAATGTGCTTCCCCATCCCCTTTTCATATGCATGCCCCTTTCGTTTCTTTTCCCGGTGCCAATCTGATGGCTTCCCTACACCTTTTCTTGCTGCCCCTTTCGTTGCCTTTCCCGGTGCCATCTCTGCTTCCCCTCCCTTTTCTTGCTAAGCACCTTTCCGTTGCTTTTTCCCGGTGCCATCCTATGCTTGCCAACTCCCTTTTCCTTGCTGCCATTTCCGTTTCTTTTCCGGTGCCTCCGTGATAGCTTCCCCTCCCTAATCACTTGCTAGCCCTTATCGTTGCCTTTTCCCGGTGCCATCTCTGCTTCACCATCCCTTTTCTTGCTAGCCCCTTTCGATATTTTTTACCCGGTGCCTCTGTGCTTCCCTCCACTTTTCTTGCTGCCCCTTTCGTTAGCTTATATTCCGGTGCCATCTCTGCTTCACTCCCCTATTTCTTAGCTGCCCCTTTTCGTTTCTTTTCCCGGTGCCTCTGTCTTCCCCCTCCCCATTTTCTTGCTGCCCCTTCGTTTCTTTTCACCGGTGCCTTGTGCTTCCCCCCTTTCTCCCTCCCCCTTTTTCCCTTCTCCTCAGCCCTGGTTTCCCGCCCCCCGCCCGTATTATCCCTCCTCTACTTCCTTTGTTCCCGCTCCTAGCGCCTCTGTCACCAGGCCTGTCACCCATGCCCCCCGCTCACCTCTCCCCCCTCTAGGCTCCCACCCACCTTCTGGCGCCTGCCCTGCGTTCTTCCCTTTACTTCCGTGCCCGGACTTATTCGTCTCACCTGGTCGCCCCTCCCTCCCGTCTCTCTCCCCCCCCGATTTCTCCTCTCAAACTTTTGTCCTCTCTTCCCCCTCGCCCACGACCTGCCACCCGCCCACGTCTCCCCCCCACCCCCTTCTGAGCTGCCAGCTTTCAGCCGCCACACGCATCACGCCCCTCTGTCCTCATGCCCGGCGCCCTTTGTCATTTTTTTCCCCCCCCTCACGACTGTCCCATCCTGCTGCCATACGAGCTGTTCCCTCTCCCGAGTGCACCATGCCTTTTCGTTCCTCGTCGTTCCGGCTCCTTTTCCCCTTCCCCTTATCCTCTCACCCCCTGTTGTCAGTTGACCTCATGGTCACAGCCAACCACGTACTATCGCTCTCGCTGGTACCTCTTACTTCCCTTATGCGTACCTCTGCCCCTGGCCCGTCTTCGCTGCCATTTTTCGATTAATCCGTCCCAGTTTTTCCTTTCTCACCCTACAGCACTCGTTTTCTCGCTTTTTGCGCTCTTGCATGCCTTCCCATGACTTCTCCACTCATGCAGTTTGCGCCTTGTCCTGCGTTGCCCGACCGGGGACTTCCCCCCCGCGATACCCCCGCCTCTCCTGCTCTTCTGTGCTTCCTCTCTCCTATCCTGCTCCTACACCCATCTACCCCGGCCCCTCCTTACTTTTAATCGCTTTCCCCCCCCCTGCCCTTCCTTCACCCGCTTATAGCTTCGCGCCCTGCCATGTCCCGTCTGCGGGTGCTCCCCCCTTTCCTTCAACCCGGGCAACGCCCCTGCCCGTCTTACGCGCACTGTTCCAACGGCTTGCTGTTCTCTCTCTTCCTGGCTGTGCTTTTTCACAGGGACCTACTCACCACACAGCCCGCTCTTGCATCCCTCCCCTCCATAAGGCTTCTCTATGCCCTTCCCCCCTGGCCTTCGGACTACCCTCATCGCGTTTCTCCCCCGCCCTCCTACCTTACCTCCCCTGTTTTCGCCCTCTCTCGCTGCATGCTTTTTCCCCTTTATGGGCCCTCCGCTCCTTTACCCCACCTCCCTCTCCACCCCTTCATTCGACTGCTCACTCGTTTGGTATCCCGTGGCTGTGGACCAACCACCCCTGCTTCCTATTTACCAGCTGCTCCTCCATTAACCCCTTTTTCGATTCTGCAATCCTTATCCTCCTTTTCCCCCGTCGGTTATCCCGCGCCGCGTCTCCCTCCTCTCTAACCCGGTTTTCACATGCTGGTAACACTTCCCCCCGCAGCCTCCCTTGGTTTCTTTCACCCTTCCCCACACTCCTGGCTTCTCCCCTTGCCGCTACTCCTCACCCCATCTTTTGTGCATCCCACGCGCTTCCCCCGCCCTCCCCGCGCTCATTGTCTTATTTCGATGCTCCCACGGCTGCTCTCAACGTAAACTCCCCCCGACTTATGGCATCCCTCCCCCGCCCTCGTTCTCTTTGCTGCTTAGTGTTCCTGCGACGCCACCCCCCGGTCCTGGCCCGCTCCTCCCACCGCGAGGCGCCCTTCTTCCTAGTCCTTGTCTTCTCTTCGTCCCTCGTCCTTTCCCTTCCTCGTACGTTCCCTCCGCCCCCACTGCTCCTCACCTTTTTCTTTTCCTTCGTTAATTCTCAGCTCATTCCACCTTTTTGGAAGCGACACCTTAGTTTCTCCCATTCCTGTCAGTACCCCCGGCCTTTGCGGCTTCCCTACCCCCCCGCCTTGCCCCCTTCATCCCTCTCCTTGTTGTGCCCCCGCCGCGCTCTCCCTGCTCTTTTTTCACTCCATCAACTGGCTGCGCCCGCCGCCGAACCCGCCGCATTTCGGGCCACTCCCGCGTTGAGTATTACCCCACGTTGTCCCCGCCTCCCGGCCGCCCTCCGCCGACCCGCTCGGCCCCCTACCCGGGGATAGCCGCCAGCCTTTTGCCGCCCCCCCGCCCTTTTATCCCTTTCCCCCTTCCCCCCGCCCCCTTCTGCTGTTTCCCCAGTTCCCCGACAAAAACTCCCATCTCCATCCTCGCCCGCTCCAACCTGTTCACCACACGCTTTCGTCCCTGCCCGGCGGCCGCTTCGCCGCCTCTCCGGCGCCATTCGCCTCTGCTGCTGCACAGGACTTCTTTCACCCACTGGACAGCGATGCCAATCGCCCCAACTGCTTCTCTTGTGCCTGCTGCCTTCCCCCCCCTGCCCACATCATTCCCGCGCTTCCCCCCGGGCTCAACTTCCCCCGCCCCCTCCGCCATCTTTCCTCTTTAGTTCCCGCCAAGTACTTGATCTTTCATAGCTGCCATTCACAGGTTCTTAGCCATTCTGCCGCCCCCCTGTCCCCCTCCCCCCGCGCTTTCTGTTTCTTCTGCCCCCCCGCTGGCACGCACCGGTTCCCCTGTGCGGGCTGCAACTCACCACGTCTACTTGCTCCCCTTGAGCTACTAGACGCCCATCCTGCTGGCTCTACCCGTCTCTCTTGCTCTGCTGCCTCTGTGCATCCTCCGGTTACTATACTTCATGGTCCCCGTCGGCCGCCTGCGCCGGCGCCCCCCCTTCTTCCAAAAGCTTTCCGTATTCACATTGGTTCCGGTGTTCTTTTTCTTCCCCCTGCCCCCTAACCCCTTCGTTCTCGCCTGTTCTTTGTTAAGTTCGGAGAAACCGTCAGCCGGCTGGCCATCCACCCTATGTTATTTCTGCAGACCTACCGCCATTTTCGCCCCGTATTGCTGCCCCTGCCCTCTTCCTACCCCTCCCTCTCCGCCCTATTTCTCTCCTACTTCCCGTCAACAGCTGCGCCGAACCCCCTCCTTCGTTTTACCCTTTCACCCCGAAAAACCAGCGCCCCCCCTCTTCCTAATCCCCTACAAAAAAAACCGCCCTCCCCCATGCCCCCCGCACCGAACTCTGCGAGCCTCATATTCTTGTCCATGGTCCCCTTCTCCTACCAATTACATTTCCTCTCCCTGCTCCCCTGCCCCGATTTTCGATTCATACCTAAAACGGGCGTGGCATCAACACCCCAGCAAAACCACCGTCTCCCCCGGCGGCCATACTGCGCTTTTCTCCCCTCATCTTCGACTTGGCTCGTCTTCCTGCCCGCCCCGGGTGCTTGACAAACCCCCTCTTGTCCCTCAGCACCTATACACCAAACACACTAACATATCACACACTCCCAGCTTCCCTTCACCCTCCCTAACCCGGTTAGCTTTCCCCTTGATCCTTCCTTTCGCGCGTTCATTGGATTTCTCCTCCCCCCGCTTGCCCCTCCTGGGACCGTTTTCCCGTAGCTCCATGATCCTCCCTCTCCTCCGGCCTCCCTTCGGATCTTACACTATCCCCTGATTGCTTTGCTATGCTAGGTGGCTTCTACTGCTGGCCACTCCCCCCTCCCATCTTATCCTTCCGCGCCTCTCCCACCACGCCTTGGTTCTCACTATCCCTCTGGCCCCCCCCCACTTGGTTATCTCTCCTGTGTACCGGCCCACCCCCTCCACCCCGCAGTCCCTTTTAGGCTCCCAGCACCACGCTACTCCGTCTGCTTTCTCTTTCCTGGCAGCCGTTTCTCCTCCGACTTACCCTCCGTGCAGATTTTTTCCCCTAATACTCCGCTGGTTCTTGTGCGGCCCGCGTTGGGCACCTCTCCCTCCTTCCCGGGGCTGGGCGTTCCTTTCCCCCTCCTCCACAAACAGGGCGCCGGTCTGATCATCTTAGGTCGCGGCCATCCTCTCCACCCTCTGCGCCACCGAGGATAGTCGGCACCTCATTTCGCGGCGCTGGGCTCCTTGCATCCTACTCACTGGGAATCTCGGATTCCACTCTTCTTCCCCCTCCCGTCCTCCTTGGTTCCCTGCTTCTGCTAGGTGGCCCTGTAACGCCGGTGCTCTCCCGCGTCTCAACCCGACTCCCCACGGCCTCTCCTCCCTTCCCACGCCTCCCCGCCCTTGCCGGCCCCCCTCCGTAGTCATCCCCGCCCGCCACGCCCCTCCTTCGCCTCCTTGGCTCCGGTTTCCTACCCGTTTTCCAATCATATTTTTCCTCCTCCCTTCCCCGTCTAGGCCAGCCCTTGCTCGTCTCATCTGCTTTGGCCGCTCCCTCTTACTTTCTCCCCCATCCCCTCCCCCACGCCGCCTTCCTTCCCGGATCCCTGAACACCTACCCTGGCGCCGCCTGGCCTCCCCCTGGTACCCAAAACCGGTTTTGCCCCCTCCCTCTCACCCCCCTCATATAGCCTCTTCGCGCCCCGATTTCTTGTTGTGTCAACCTTTCCCTTCCCTCCGGACTGGGCCTCCCCCACCCCATCCACGCCTCGTACCACTGCATTATCTTCTGGCACCCTTTGCTCGTGTTTACGTTTGTCCCTGGCCCCCCGCACGTTGCCGACGAGATATAGCTTCTGTCTCTGCTAGTATCTGCCCGTCTGCCCTTTCCCCTCTCTCCCTTCCGTGCTCGCCTTAGGGCCACAGGGTCTGTCGCCGTTTTCTTCCTGCTACCATGTCCCGCAGGGCCCCCCCCAGCCCTGGCTCTCCTCCCAACGGCCCGGCGCGTCTCCTGCTGCCCACCCCCCACGCCGTTCCTAACGTTTTCCTGCTCGCACAGACAAAAATAAAAAAATACACACTATAACCAGGAATACACAAAATGGCTTTTGGTGCACTCACTAAAAAAAGAACAACAACACGATCTACAATAGAATCATAGAAAGCTCTTTCCCCTTCGCTTTCCCCTCCCACGGCCTATGCCTGCGCCTACAGCTCCTTTTTGGTGTTGGATACGTAAGCTTTTGGTGCCCCGCCATCACCTTTGTAACTTGCGGCCCTGCAGTTGGTACTCTCCTGCACCTCTCCTACCTCCTCTTCCACCCGCCGCGCTTTGCTGCCGCCTTCCACTCCACCGCCCCCCCTCCGTGTCTCATCCCTCCCCGCCGCATGTCCCGTTCCCCTCCACCCCCCCCCTTCACCCGTGCCTTATGGGTGTTCTGAGCGCCCGCCCCCGCTCTCTGTGCATCTTTTCCCCCGCCACGCTGGATAGCTCCTGCCCCTGCATCCGCCTCTTGCATTGCGTAGCCCTGCTACGGGTGACCCCCCCTTCGCGTTTCTCATCGACATGCCCCATTAATTCTCCCGCGCTCGCGCTTGGCCCTTCCTTGGGCCCCCCCTGCTTTTGCTGCAGCCTACACCCGTCTTCCCCCACCGGTTGTGTGCACGTCCTGGACACTCACCGACCCCTCTTTTTGGCTCTGCCCGCCTTTCCCCTGTTTGGTACTCCTCTCTAAAGACGTTTGCCCTGCGCTCCCCCGGCCACTACTCCAGTCTCACTGCAGTGCTCTTCCTCTCCCTTGCCCGCGAGCGCGCGTGCGCCAGTTGGCCCTCACTCTTAATGTTTGCTTTATGGGGCCGCACACCGCCTTGCCGCATTCACCCGCTCTGGTGTTGCTGCTTCGTCTCCCTCATTTTTTGATTCCCTCCACTAGACGATGGCCCCGTCCCACCCTGGGGTCTCTGTTTCCTCCACACTCCCTCTTCACCTCCCCTCTCCTCTTGTGTTGCCCCTCCCCCGCTTGTACACGCTTCCACATTCCTCCCCTTCCGGACCGCCCCGACGCCGTCAGACCTTGCTAGTATTTGCTCCCCCGACGCCCCGGTTTCCCCATCTTGCTGATCCTGGCTCCATTTACCCTTCCCCCTGACCCACCCCCTGTTGCCCCCCCTCTTCCCTCCGCGAGCCGCGTGGCGGCTTCTCCCCATATTCCTCCTTCATATTCTTTGCTGGTTTTCCGTGCGGTTGGCGCTTGCCAAGCGATGGTCTTCCCCACAGCGGTGCCCCCCTGCCCCCGCCCCAGGCCGGTTCCCCTCCCGGCTCCCCCCGCCTTGGCCCGCCCTCCCCCCGCGTTGGCGCCCCACCCTTGTGGCCGTGGAGTCCTATAGTCGCTTATTGCTGCCCCTTGCCGGTTTGCCTGCTCCCCGCGACTTGTTCGTAATGGCGCTACTAGCTTTCCTTCTCATTGCCCCCGCGCACAGGATAGTCCACCTTCCACGCCCGCGGTCACATAGCTATCTCTTTCTCCTCCACTCCCTAGCGACCATTGCTGCGTGGTTAATTCCGAACTTGGCCCGCCTCCCCCCTCCCCTTTCACCCCTTGTACAACCCTATTGTCTCGCCATTCCCCCTTCATCCTGTGGTTCTTTTTTTGTTACCCACCTGACGCGCTGCCTTCCCAACACCGTGCCATCCCCCTCCCCCAGCCTCTTCCTTCTAGCCTTCGCCGCTCCTCCTGAGGCCGGTTCTCCTGGGTTTAAAAACGTCTTTATTCCTCCTCCCGCCCACTCTTCTTTTTTGCTCGTTTGGTCCTTCCCACCCCTGTTGCCGTCCTCCACCTTCTTCCCGCCTAAAGTGTTTATACCCCCTTTGCCCGAACCCGCTTCCCTTCCCCGTGTTGTGAGTCCCCATTCTGTCTCTCTGTGTTATTTCCCCTCCCCCCCCCTCACCCCTTATTTCCCTGCCCTATCTATTTACCTCTCCTCTCCCTGCTTCTGTTGGGCCGCTGAGTTTCTATCTATTGGTGTCTCCCCGCCCTGGCTCTTGCTTTCATCCTTCTTCCCACCCAGGGCCACCGGCTACACGCCCTCCTCTCCTCTCCCCCCCCCTCTTCTCTGCCCCTGCTTCTCCTTCCCCCTTCTCGCCCGCCCAGCCTGCCGCGCCTGCCTTGGTGCGCTTCCGACGCATTTTCATCCCCCTCTAATCTCCTTCCCTCCAAGGCTGGTGTACTTCCCCGCATCCCGCCGGTTCTTTTCTCATCCCGAGTACCTCCCGACTTCCCAGTTCGGCTTCCCTCAATTTTTCTCCCGCCGGGCGTCTGCTTTGTCTGCGCCTCGCCCCCTGGGGGTCTGCTCATGCCTCTTTCAGGGTCTCCTTGGTCCTTTCCCCTTCCCACCATAAGCCGCCCTGGCGCCTTCCCTCAGTCTCAAGTCCGGCCGCCTACTTCATCCCTTAGTTCGAGACTAAGCGTTTTGTGGCGCCCCGCTATCGTACCCCACCTCCCCGCCTTTTCATCCGGGTCCACTCTCTCTGGTTATATGCACCATCCGTTTCTCTCCTGCCCCCGACACCCCGGCTTCTACTCCTCAAGTAGGGACCCTCCCCCCTGCTATTCCTCTGGGACGACTGGGCGGTTGTTATCGTGTCCTCACTCTTCTTCTCCCCTCTCTTTCTCCTCCTCTCTGCCCGCCCGCCGGCTTCCCGCCACTTCTCCTTCTGTGTCCCGCTCCTCCCGCCCCGGGTCTTCGGTCTTTTCCTTCCCTCTGTCTCCCTCCCGCCTGCTTCTTTTCCCTACCCCGCTTGGGCTTTCTGCTGCTGTTGCCCCCGCCCCTTCGCTTCCTTCGCCTGTTCCCTCCTGCCCTTCTCGTTCCGCACCCCGCAGGCTCTTTTCGCCCTTCCGCCGCCCTTTTCTTGGTTCCTGTTGTCTCCCCCCCCTTTTCCTTTTGGATCCCGGCCTCCCACGCCCTCCTGCTGCCTCTCTGCTGCTCTTCTCTGGGCTCGCGTGTACAATCCGCCGGCCTTGGCCCGCCCGGGTTGTCCTCGTCTGTTGTCGTCTTTCTGGGTGTCCGCGCTTCCTCTCGTCCCGGGCCGCGGCCGGCGTTGCAGCGAGCGCCGCGGCGGCGGATCGCGCGCGACCGCCCGGCCCCGCGGACCGGGCGGCCCGCGCGCCGCCCGCGCGGGCGGCGCGGGCGCCGCCCGCGCCGGCGAGAGGGCGCGCGCGCGCCGCGCGCGCCGGCGGGCGGGCGCCGCGCGCGCCGCGCGCGACCGAGGCGCGCGCGGCCAGCGCGCCGCGCCCCCTCCTCTCCCCTCTGGCCCCCAGTGCGCTTCCCCCCCGCTTGTGGGTCTTCGCCACTCACTCCCCCCCGCGCGGCCCCCGCTTGCCCCGTCTCTTTGCCCCTCTTTTCTTCCAGCCTCTTGACCTCGGTTTTCCGGGCGCGCTCTTGCTGTTTCCTCCTTTTTCCTTTTTTTTTTTCTTCCTCCCTGCCGGGGCGTGCAGGCCTTCTCCGGCTTCTTCTGTTTTTCCACTTCGCTTCACCTGTGCCATGTTGGACCTCACCGGTTTTTGCCCTCTGTAATCTTTTTCTCCTCCCTAACTGCGTCTTGTCTCCCCTGTCCCCCGCCCCTCCTCCTCCCCTCTTTCCTCTCTTCCATCCCCTCCCCGGGTTCCTCCCCCCGGTCTATGTTTTCGGTGTGTGGTTCCCCCCCCCTCTTTCTCTCCCCCCCCCCCTCGGCGGCGCTCTTCCCCAGTTTTTCTCCGGCCGTCCTTTCCCCCGCCTGGCATCCCGGGCATTCCCTCTCCCCGGGTCTTCTTTCTGTGGTCCCGGCCCCCCTTGGCTCCCCCCTTCGCTGCGGCCCGCCCTCCCCCCCACGGCGTCCCGCTCTCCCTCGGGTTGCTGCCGGTGTGCCTGCGGCCCGCTCTTGGCTTTTTTTTTTTTTTTTTTTTTTCTGGGCTCCCCCCTTTAGCCGCCCGCCTGCCGCCGCTCGCCCCTGTCTGTCTAATTGTCTCTGTCCCCCATCCCCCCTTGCGCGACCCACGTTGCTCGGTTCCTCGTGCCGCCGCTGCTCCGTGCTCCCTTGCACCTTTGGCCTTGGCCTTCCCCCCCGTCTCCGGCTCTCCTGCTGTCCTTCCCGCCCTGCGCGCGCCCTTCGCTGCTAGCCTTCCCTCCCCCCTTACCCCCGTTTCCGCGCCGGCAGTTCTTCCACGGCGTTGCATTCTCTCTGGTCTGCTGCTTTGCTTGCACTCCATCCTGCTCCGGGGGTACCCGTCGCTTTCCCCGTCTTGCTTTGCGGCGTCGCTCTGCGTGGGTCGTCCCTTCCCCCACCCCCCACGGTCCTCCTTTCTGTTTAGCCTTTCCACCGCTCTTTCATACACGTCAGCGCACCCCGCCCCCCTTGTGGACTGCTGCGGGTCGCGCGTTTTCTCAACAAGACCTTTA
>CM068959.1:114555079-114567753 GCA_035128595.1 Eptatretus atami
TCCAGAAGAAATCATTTACGAGTGTAGCGTTTGTGTCATTCCCAGCCTTAGTGAATTTAAATTTACACAAAAAGAAACTTTCGGATAGATTCAAATTAGTTTGTTGATTATTTATTTCAAAACTTTTTGTACCATTTGCATTCCAGTCTGTTCCAGTTATTGCATTTAGAGAAGATCATGCTCAGAGAGGGTGATTTGGTATAGAATGGGCGGTGTTGACAGTTTCTGTTGGATATAGTCTCCAGTCGTTTCGGTGAGAGTATTACTCCGATTCTGGCTCACCTTTCCCCATGTAAATGTAATGGGGGATTTCAAGGCGATTCATCATTTTTTTCCCCTTCAAAATACACCCCCTTTTTATACCAAGGTATATTTTTTTTGTTTGTCTCCCCTTTTACCTAGGGGCAATTCGTACTTCAAATAAACGCAATGCGCAACAGATATCATGAAGATCATCTTGTTCTACATTGTCAGTAATGGTGGAACTATGTATCGATATTGGATGATTACTGAGCCAAGCCCAAATATCATAATGAGGGAACATAGGGACACATTCGCCTAGGGACAACGATTAGCGGAGCGAAGAGAATAAAACGACAGATCGGAGGTAGCTATATTGATAGTAACACTGCCGCTGACATATATACTCACTCCGACATTGTACCCATAGTAAAAGATCTCTCGAGCTGGAGGATGCCGACTATCTAAAGAGATCTCCGTGAATTGGCAGAGAGGTTCAGAGTTGTATTATTTTATTGTTGAGCATATATAACATGCGATACCCGATGTTCATAAAAATTAATATTTAAACAACATTTGAATCGTTAAATATTTTTTTTTAGATATCACACTTCAGAGTCGCGCCATTGATGTATCTTGCGTATAATCATCAACTCGGCTAATACTGATCCGGACTATCTGACATCTCCTGAGCCTCAGATTATTTTTGCATAAGGCCCGCCCACTTTTCATAAGTCGCCCACTTTTTCATAAGCCCCGCCCATCTTTTCCTAAGCCCCCGCCCACTTTCCCCGATATATTTTGCGTAGGCCACGTCCCACTTTTCCGTAAGCCAACGCCCATCTTGATTTTCACTAAGCCCCGCCTGCTTCTACATCATTTCTAGTTCACATTCCTCTGACTCAAAGAATCAACGGAGCAAATTCTACAATGTTATGGTTTTGAAACATTTTCACAGAGAACGAAGGCATGCTGGGAGCTTGCCCAAGGGATTTCCCAGCAGAAAACCACGCCCACCAGTCTTTCTCCTATAAAAGGTTGAACCAGATACATTTAAATAAAAAAAATTGGACAATGGAGTGGCTGTACTGTCCTTGAGTGGGATGAGCTTGTTTGCAGTTCGAATATTTGTATGGAACTAAACCTTCAAGCTGATGTAACTGGAATTCAAACGCTCTATATCTCTGTTTGAGGTAAGATTTTTATTTTCTCTATCACCTTTTAAATTAATCTAAAATCAAACTTGAGAGAGACTGACCATTATTATTCGCGCTCACATGTCCGAGGGTAGGGGCGATGGGTCCTTGGGAAATTGTAATCACTGAAATACAATAGTAAAATATCCGATTTTGCCACAACTTGGGCGAATATTGTTGGCTGGTTGAAGACGCTTATGAGCGATAACACAGAACGAGCTCGTCCTTGATGACGCGCAACAAAGAAGTTATGCACGCTGCTGTGAGAGCATTATGAGCGACCAAGACCCACAGAACGAGCTAGGGCTTGAGTGGGAATAGACTTTGGGGTTCCTTGGATATCGACTATTTGTATGGAACTAAACCTTCCAAGCTGATGTAGCTGATTCAAACCTCTTATCTTTGAGGGTAAGATTTTTATTTCCTATTTTTATGTTCCTTTAAACAAATCGACAATCATTTAATAATTAAATTAACTTAATTAATACATTATTACTTTCTCTCACAGGAAAATTGTATCTGAAATACAATATCCAAAATAACACGCGAGATTTGCCACAGACTTGGGGCGAATTGAGTTGGCGTTGTTCGAAGACCTTATGAGCCGACCAATGACCACAGAAGCGATGCTCGATCTTGATGACCCAACCAAAGAGTTATACCTGAGACTAGCAAAATCCTGAAAAGAGTTTTACAGCAATAGTATCATGGCGAGTTATCAGACAATAGCGCATTGTTGGCTTCACTGAACAAGTTTACCTTGATGAGCCAGAAAGCCAAGTGGTTTGAGCCCCGAGGACTCACATTTTTTGAAAAAAATCAGTAAAAAATGAGTTCTGCCTTGATGGTTTAAAATAACTACTGAGACTCAGGAAAAGGGTTCTGCAAGAATGGTTCTAAGATATGGGCCTACCTTGAGACTCACAAATTTAAAAAAATTAGTAATGAGTTATCCATTGGTGTTTTAATATTGAAAGCCTACCCTCGGACCTCACAAATTTTTGAAAAAAATTTCCAGTTTAAAAAAAAATTGAGTATTCCTTGCCCCTGGAATGGTTTTTTAAATTTAACTACCCGTTGGCGAGGACTCAGCGAAAAGGGTCTGCCAAGATGGTTCCTAAATATGGGACCTACCTTGGAGACTCACAAATTTTGAAAAAATGCAGGAAATGAGTATATCCCTTAGAGACTTTTATAAGTTGGTTTATTTTGGAGACATTGAAATGTGGGTATCTGGCCTTGATACCGTCACAATGTGTATGAGCGAACAATATTTAATTGGAAACTCAACAGGAATGTAGGTGTATAGAGGCGCGTGTGAGAGACTGAAGATTGGGTTTATTAGCGGTCAGACTTGATGCTCATGTATCTCTTGGATCTAAATCCTTTCGATGGTCACGGGATGGTGCTTGATGGGAGCCAAGATCAAGAAAGTTCTGGGAAGAAAGTGCAGGCTTACTCCCCATTTCTACGTCATGCATAAACTGAAAGCCTTAAAAGACAGAATTGGAAGAAGAGAAAAAAAAGTCAAAAATATATATAGGTGGGAACTCATTTTGAAAAAGACATTGTTGTTCGGGGCGAGGATTGAAGTTGGGTTGAGATTTTGAAGGTGAGGGTTTGGGACACACACACACACACACAACACACACACACACACGCATACACACACACACCACACACAGCACCACACACACACACACAGGCACAACGCACTACACGCACAGCACACGCACACACACACGCATACAGCACACACACACGCCACAACACACACAACTCGGCAGCACACGCACACACACATCGTGAGGGTTCGTGCGCACGCACACACACACGCACATATCACACGCACGCACACGCACCGCAGCACACACACCACACGCACACACACACACACATACATCACACATTCAACAAACAAAAGTTAAGCCTTGACTATTCAGTTGAGGAATTTTGTTGTTTTGGGGTTCACAGATCTAGAAGTCCCCCTTGACAGCATTATATACTGTTATACACCTGGACTTGGCCCTCGAGTGTCAAAAAACGGTGTATAGCAGGAGGAAGTGAAGCGCTCTAACCCACCATTGCCCCATGGGGGGGTTTAAATCATCTGCTAGTTTTGTCTATTTGTAGAATTCCCTGTGAATAAAATGAACCTTAAAATCTCTTCCCTTCCAAATCATATATCTTATAAGTACCTTAGATGGACCGCTTATCTTATTTATTCAGGGTGATCAACAATTGCTATATAAGCTTCGTATATTCGTGATATATTCGGATTATATTAGATCTTCTCAATTGCATCAATTAGTCGTGTTCATTATTAGATGATCTATACAAAAATGAGATTGCGCACCTTATATATTCCTATAGCACTGACATCAAGCCTACAACTTGAGTGAATACTTAGGGTTTTGCAGTGATAAAATTGAGAATTGAAAACTATACTTGGATACTAATTATTCAGATAATATATTTGATAATGTCTTTCCAATGAGTTGAATGTAGAAGTTTTCATACTCACAGATAGATGTTTACCGTGTGGACATCGTGTCATTAATACTTATCCACAATATCCTGAATAAAAGATGACCATTGTTGTGTAACATGATGGTTTTCTTGTGGAGATTTTAATATTATACGTCTGCTTCCTCATCTTTATAGTGTTATTGATCTATTTAGGCCTTCAGATCTCAGATTCAGACATGAGCAGACGACTTTGCCCTATCATTTAAAGGTACTGTATAAACCTCGAGAGAATATAATGTCCTAAATGTATTGAGAGAGAGATCATGAAAGTGTCACTCTTGTTATACAATACTCGCGGCATCCCCATCTCGCTCCACACAACATACATATTAGGTTCAGGATTTTGGACTACATTATTTCTTAAATACTAATATTGATTCTGCATTCGGAGATGAAGTTAGCACATAATCGAGACTCAGTTAACGCATATATAAACCTGAGGTGTTGTTATTTCTGGGATTAATAAAATGAGTGGATATTCATCAGTGAATGATGAATAACTACACATACGTGCGTTGAGATCAACTTTGAAGTTGATCTCTCAAATTCTTGAACTAACGGTCATGTAAATCAGCTATTGGTACTCCTCTATAACCGTCAGTGATGCACCGATCAATTATGACACACATCTATATGATGTCTATTTATCATACGATGGTAACCATCAACTCAGATCTGCAATGCCGCGAGCACCAGATATACTCATCTAACCTTTCCTCCTGGACCATTCTACTAACCTTCCTTTCTCTGAAACTTTGTGAATATTGGTTTATGTAATTTCCTCATGCAGCTAATCTTGTTCTTTCTTCTCATATACCGCTAAATGAGAACTCATTAAGAGTCAAAGTACACAGCTTACTCTTGTACCTTTCATCATGTTTCTTTACCAAATTCTTAAAGAGCAACTGGAATTTCATCAACTTTCTTCCACAGCATGAATACAGACCCTTCAGGAGTCTAAGAGTCTGTAAGACCACACTTTCATTTCACATCCTCAAAGGTTTGGGAGCCTATCTTTATATAATCAGGATGAGGGAGACATAATCAAATTATTCTCAACACTTCTCTTATTGCGTACTATCTGATTCGCATTAATCTCTCTAAAGTTGTGTTCTAGGTTACGCATACCTCACCTTCACCGTATTGCATCATTCTCTGCCTAGGACCTCAATGCACACTTCATCACCCATGATAGTTTCTGAGCCTATTTCTCCACCTTGGTCTCAGGCACTGTCCTGTTGCTCCATTCTTATTCAGGGCTATCTCATAGATTTGTGGCCTGGACCACAGAAAGAGAATACCCACTGGGCTAGAACTTGAACTCTGCTCCGCATACGCGGTATCTATGTAATCGTCAATCATAATTCGGGTATGTTTGAAATTTACTTCCTGGATAAACAACTGTAGAGTATATGTCTCCTCAAATGACGTTGTTGTCCTCTGTGACGTAGATATTAGAATTCGACTAGATTCTTTTATGAGAAAGCACTAAAACGCAATAGAAATATCAGTCTTACCGTTTGTTGTATAACTGTGATCATATCTTTAAAATAGAGCATCGAGCTGGGCGATGCCGTACTCACGTTTTCTTTTATATATCAATTCCTTAAGCACAGCCAATCACACCATGTCTAACTGTGTTGACATGAACCCAATCGGCAAAAATTCTCGAGCGAAAACAGATGCGAGACCCATATTCTCTCTAAGTCTTACGGCTAGGCATTAATCAAACACCGAAATGTACGACCCAATAGCTATTCTGATCTGTTAATGTTCTTAAAACATAATACATTCCGGAGCGCGACAGGAGAATCCGCGATTCTCACTGCCTATGCGAATCCTAGTTTATTCTAATGAATAAAACTTGAAGTAAAAACTTCACATTAACATCAATTCCGCATACGCAACTGAGAAAAACGTGATGTCACAGGAGAGTGTGCGGAGAAATTATTGTACCACTCGACGGGACTCAGACTGGTCAATTTTGTCATGACCGCTTAAGCAGTGCTCCGTTTGCCCGAATTTGCCGGCGCGTATATCGCCAAAGCCGCCGGATCCGATATTAACTTAATCGGCTTTTAAAGCCGCTAATATCCGAACGCATACGGCAGCTCAATGAGGGAAGGAAAACGCAAAACGATACAGGTTGGAACATTCCAAACAATGAACATTTATTTACGTTATTCATCCTCCTCGGTGGGGTGAGCTAACCTATTTGCTTATGAGTAGATACCTCCATATGTCTCTCTTATCAGCTCCACTGGTTTCCATATTTTGATATTTATTCAGTCTCGGCTCTTCAATCTCCACACACGTCTTATCCTCAATGCTAGTCAGTAAAACCTTTCGCAATCGCTCGTCCACTCTCTTTCGTTACTACAACACTTTATACCCTCTTTCTCTATTCTACTCAACCTTCATTCTTACCTCCATCTACTCTCTATTCTCTCTTATACACATTCTACCTCTTCATCAGGTACTTCTTGCAACTTCACCTCGTCCCACCGTTACTTACACCATTGAAAAAAAAATCCGCTTACACACGCGAAAGAAAAGGGCATACTGGGCCATTCCGAGTGGGCTTTAATAGTTAATGAGTAGCACTGACATGTAGAGATTCACCTGCACGAAATTTATGCTGTATGTAATGGCCCTGTATCTCCAAATAATTTTTTACAACAGGAAACCATAAATTTCTTTTGAATGTCTAAAAGAGCCTACTTTTCTTAACCTTTAATAATGTCTCATTATTTAAGGAGCCATTCTTACGTATTAGATTCCGGTACACTGGCCAGTTTTAGTCAACATCAGCATAAGCCATCTTTTACTTGAAAATACATCATTCTTAGTTGTAAACATATTTAATTAAAATTACCCTGGTTGGGACCTGCACCTTTCTGGAAGGTACCCTGTCGGTGAGCGAATCGGAGCACAAATCGCATAAATGTCGTTCATTGAAGCCTTCTTGCGCGACATTTATGTATTCCAGAAATATATGTAGAATATATTATGACACGAACACCTCCCCATCTTCCATAGTCTAAAGATAGATTTGTATTTCCCTACTTATTATACATATAATCCTGGTTTTTTCTGTTTTCCATGATATACAACTAGGGCAAAAACCCATTATTATATTACCCGGCCTCCCCCAGGAGGACGACCGGGCTGCTCTTTCCAGAGTTGATGCTCCTTAGAGCCCGCCCGTTCCTCAGCGTTGGCTCGACCATTCCTGGTCGCCGGCTGGCAGACCCTCTCCGCTTCTCCCCCGCCCCGTGGTTCTGCGCGGCCGGCCAGGCCTTGGCCTGCGCTCCGACAACCCCGACTGCCTCCACGGAACCGAACCTTGGCGGGCTGCTGGCCTTCCTCCACTCGACGAGCTCGACTTCCAGAACTCCACTCTCTGCAGCTCCCCGACAAGACTGGCTTGCTTGGCGTTCAGCGCGCCGTTATATGGTTCCCGTGAGTGAAGGACTGAATCTTTCAACTCTCACCCTTAAATTCTTATTAAATTCTTTTATACTGTTGTTTGTGCAGACTAACTAACCGTGTCCCTTTTGAATCTTTTGATCCTTTTCGTTGTGAAGGGCTCCACGGAACTGCGCGAGCACCAAACTTCATGTGGGTTCTCTATAATCACCTAGTGAGACAACTAATATTATTCCTTCACCGGGAGACTGAAAATCTGTAATTGCTCACAGGTCTTTTAGGTTCAATTTTAGAGAATATGACTCAAATTACTAGGTCCCGGCCCAGAGGGAGTCCTCAAGCGTCTCGATGTCATGAAACGATTAGCTCTGACGCTCTATGTTGGGATCTTACCGCACGTTTCTTCGCATATCAAACGATACCGCGACTTCATTTATAACGAAATTTGGTATGTTCGTGAGAGTGTGAGATCGACTGGTGAGTTGCGATGTAGTGTTGAGGAGTGTCGATCCGGTTTCGTGGCAGGCATGTGATAGGAAGTGACCAACGACTCCGTGGTCTGTGTTATTCTGAATACAGGCCACGGTCGTCGTTTGTACGCAGTGGGGAGGAAGTGTAGTTAGTGTGTGGATAAATGTCTGCGATGCGGTGACAGGTCCTACTCAGAGGTTTCGATTCCAGAGTGGTTGTTTTCAGCATTCAGTACGAGCTTGCAAGGAGAAGTAATACAGACTTTTTTAATGAGATCCATCAAGACCAATTCCTATGCCATATCTCAGAGTATAATTTGTTAATCCAAATAATATCCCTTTTTATTAAGTATCGTATCTAGTAGGGGAATCTGCCTAGTGACGCTGATTTAGACACCACTCTATATATTTGATATAATCAATATCCAGTTCTTGATACACCCAAAGATAGAACAATCTTTCCCAACATAAGTCCATTTATATTAGATTAAAAATAATGTCATAAAAAAATATTAATTTTTGTGAGTTGAAATAACACATCTAGACATAATTGAACGAGCACAACACTTGGAATTAATTCTTGGACTTGAAATGTTTGATGAAACACCATTCTGTAAGAATTTTATGACTTCAACCAGGGTGGTGAGATACCTGAAAATGACTCGATCGGAGAAACATATCCACTAAGATTAATGATTTGGCTTTGATTACTGAAATGAATATCCACCCAATTTAGCACCCAAGTCCTCCCGGCTACATATTAATATATCTTATCTAAGTTAACATAATAGATGCATATCTTTGTATGTTTAGGCGATATTGGCCCGTTGAGGCCGTTTGTTAATAATCATCTAATACAGGAGACATATGTAACCTAGCGATTATGAATTTCTTCTTATATCCTACAACTACCATAATGTCGACCTAAGTCTTACTGCTCTAACACTTCCATTGATGTTGTATTCTTTCCACAATTCTTAAACCCACCTTCACCTCACATTCGAGCGGCACTAATTCTATTTATATTAGAAAGTATATATGATATCATTATACCCCCTTTTAGTTAATTTTAGCACTGCTTGTGCGATAGAAAGAAAGCATAAATTCGCTCTAACTACTAATCAATCGTCAGCTTAAACAGGTCAGATGCGCTTGCATAGTTTTTTTACAGCAATCTAAGACAATGCTTAGCTAGAGCGCATCTTCACTAATATTAGTTAGTTTCCTCACAAACTGCCTTTCCTGGAGATTACTCGGTCTTTCCAAATTAAATTTTTTGAGCCCGGAAGTTGAGTTGATACTTCCGCTATTTCGTTGCATGTTTTGGCACCCACACGGCGCCGTGTACTCCGAAGGAATACCCCACAACTGGACACTCCTAAACCATGATCACACATGACCTTACAACAACACCAAAGCCACATTAACAAAACCGAGACTAATAATTAAAAACGAGATTAGACAAATTCTATGAGGGTTAATACGGAGATCTCATCCACAACCACTTCGTCTCACCTATCTCAAGAATATTTTTTCAACATTGGTTTTGTCATTTTAATTTAAGTGAGCCCAAGTATCGTTCCAACACACTCCAGCCTTTTAATATTATTAACGACTGTTAATACTCATTGTTATCTCGAGCACCACATCAATGCTGTATCTCAACCTTTGACTACGATTCCAACTTCGCATTGTAGATCATATATAACTGTCACACTCGTACCCTGTTCTCTCACACCAAGGCTTTTATTTTGAACACCAATAGTATAAGACATGTTTATTCGAAGACCTCTCCGATAATCGGAATTCAATCATCAGTCCTCCTCCAGTTGCTCACTACCTTGCACTATTATTATCTAACAACAATCACACAATTATGTGAGCACCTATAACATAACACTATCATACGTATAATCTGTAATTCTGTCTGTTTCTTCACACAAAAGCAAACAATAGCAATCCACTATCCACTTTCCACTCCTTCTACCCTCTCTACTAAATGTACCTAACAACATCCTCTCCCTACTATAGGCGAAGTAATCCACAATCATTTAATGACCTCATATACGCTTCCTTCCTCTCTCTATGAGGCGCTCAGGTCAAACCCCATAGAGCATGATATAATCACCACTGATACTCCTTTACCACACTCTCGTAAACACTTCAGCTGTAAACATAATAGGATATTCTTTATTTCCATTACTAAACATCACTATCACATACCTTTCCATGAGAGTATATACCGCTTGCTCATGCTCAAGCAAAATCTATTGGTGGGCTCTATCTCACTTCAGAATTATTCATTCACACACCATATGCTATCTCGAGTGGACAGAATAATAGTTCACATCTACACCCGACACAGAGGGATGCTAATGTGTCAACACCTTCAGAGCAATCAACAACCCAAAATCCAACAAGACAGTGACAGATTCTAATACATTAATCAACGCAAGAAGATGTCTGCGGTAGTCAAAGTATAAGCCACTGGCCATTATTGTACAATGACTGTTTTATTCACACTAGATATAGTTGCTTTTCCTATCAGACACACCCACATCTCTATAATATTTTTTATAAAAGAATTGCAAGTGATCCTGCAAATTTCAAATAATAGTGGTTATGAGTCATGAGTTATTAATGCTTAGTGTGACTATTCTGTCTTATTTTAAGGTGTATAATGATTACAGCAACAAGAAAGTGAGAGTTTGCTGTGGAGGTTTAAGAGTATCTATACAAGAGCTACTAAGAAAGAACATAGACAGAACTCATATATTATATATAGTATTTAAGGTATGATCATATTCACTAATTAATAAATGGAAGTGAAATCCCCAACAGTACAGTTTCACCAAATCAGATTTGAGCACAATGCCATTATTCATCAGCTACAACATAGCTCAGAGATACACATAGAGTAATACCTAGAAAAAGAACATCTATCTGTCACCTATTCATTCCTGAAGGGGTAAAATCCGATTGTATTCTTATTTTCTATTCAGACTCATATCAAGTAACTTTTATCAAGATCTAACAAAATCCAAATATATTATTACTTTAAGTATGTAACTCGCAACAGGGTACACTTACTGTCTTTTTGTACTCATCAGTGTTCTTCGTTCCTTTTCCCGTTTGTATGTATCACAGGTGATATTCTGCGTCTAGACGGTTGAGTTCCCTCGATCGAACACGAAAATTTTCGAGAACACAATCGTATAAGTAATCTCAATTTGTGAGAGTAATATTAGACCTACGGAGCGCATATTGGTAATCAGCTCCTGGCGTTCCCTATTCTATATATTCAGGCTGAAGTGTATATAGTGTAATTTCATCGATATTCAGAGACAGCGCGAAGACATATTCGAAACCGCGTTACACTTCTTGGTACCAATGTCACATGAGCTTATTCTGAAACGGTGCCGGAACTGACTAGAGAGACAATATTATCTCAGAAAGTTAACTGCACTTTAACTACATGATAGCCGTTTTGTTGTGATTTATCTCACAGGGAAATTCGTCAGAATTATGAAGATTGTACATCAACAAGATTCAGAGCGTTTGCAGGAGACAATTCCAGGAATAAGTGAGGTGTTTCGCTGGACATTATATTTATTTCGTTCAAAACTGGTTTTGAGATAACGCAATTTGCATTCCAGTCTGTTCCAGTTATGCATTTACCTGAAGTAATCTTCTTTTAGTGAGTTTGAATGATAATAGTCCATCATCCACCAACTGCGATGAAGAATTACGAACTATCTAATTCTGCGTATCCATACTTGTTATCTCCATGTAGCACGGACAAAGAGACAGGATGAGATTTAATAATTATGACTGTCGAGAGAGATCCCATGATTTCCAAGTTGAGTTCGTAATTCAGTTTACGCTGTCGCTCTCTTCCGTGGTGAGAGTCAAGCGTAGAGTTTTTTGGCCTTTTAATTTTATTTTATTGCTTGTAATTTATTATATCTCTTGAGATTCCTTTTGGGCATCTTTATACTCTTATAGCACCTGCTACATTCCAAGCAGAAGCAGTTGAATACCAATTAGCAGAACGCTACAGTTGTCTAGGTTCATGGATATCTTAAAGAATACTGACCACATTCCCCGATAATCCATGATTGAGAGTACTTTCAACAGTTTTGTCTTTCTTAATTGAATGCTGCACACCGGGTTGAACGCAAACTGATTATCATAATCACTTCTCAGAACGCTCCGTAAGATCAAAGGGGAACCTTCAAACCTATTGCCCACGAGTAGGCGAAATAAGTTTGGTTTAATTTCTAATTGAATAGGTACATGGTTTGAACAGCCATGTTGGATTCCATGAAATATTAAATAACTGTTCCTCCCGGAATCACAATAACCCTTCGAAGCGAATTTGTACAACTATCACATTCTCTCCATGGATGTACTGCATTCATAGTAAAAATATGACGTCACAAGTCACGAGGGTTGGGATCTTGGGTACCGAGGAGAAAAACCGCATCTATCCGATTAACACGAAACTTCCCACGTATCCACTACGCGATAGGAAGGCAGGATGTACTTATGATGTCATAATCAATGGTCATCGTCAGCCATCTTGGCGATGGAAAATTAATCAAATTTTAAAAATCTTCTTCTCAGACGCAAACAGATTCGAGTCGAAAACTGTTACACACACATCTCCCATGAGTATTCCCTATCAAGTTTGTTAATTTCTATCTGATCGGCCATACGGTTTGGGGCGGCATTGAAATTTACCCTAAAACCTTCAAACATTCCTCTCCAGAAGGCTCGTTCACATCAAGGGAAACTCAACAACCTATTG
>CM068959.1:114605722-114624124 GCA_035128595.1 Eptatretus atami
CATCTGTTTGTGTGTTTGTGTGTTTGTTTGTTTGTGTGTGTTTGTGTGTTTGTTTTTTTGGCACGATAACTCGAGAACGGAAGAAGCTACCAATGGCAAATTACACCACGTCATTCAGGAGGGTGATGGCTAGCGCTGATTACATTTTGGTCAAAATCGGTCAAAGGTCAGGGTCACAGTGAGGTCAAATATTCGATTTTTGATGGTTTGGGACAGAATCATCGTAGAAACTTCTGGTTTGCGTCGCTACCTTCTCCAGAGACAGGCTTTTTTTTTTTTGTATACCTTGTCGAGGCTCGTATGAGAGCTAACACACAGCGCACATCAAGGGGGCATGATACAGGAGGGGAGGGAGTGGGAAGGACAAAATAGTGGGGAACAGAGACATTTGGAGATCTGTGGAAGGAGAGGGATGGACGGGAACATGGGGAATAGAAGATGGACATTACAGGACTTCAGGAAGAAAGCAGGGAATTTTAAGGAGTGGGCTTGGTGGATTATCGGGGGGTAGAAAAGATCGAGGATTTGGATGGGGGATGATAAGAGGTGGTGGTGAACAGCTGTTTTGAAGGATTAGACAAGGTCAGAGGTTAAGTTGACGATTTCGTAAGTACCAGTCTATGACTGCTTGTTTTTTTCTTCTTTCCCTTTCAGCCATTCCCTCTGTAACTGCCATGCTGGCACTATTTGAGTTTGAGTGATCTTCATCCTGCTTCGAGTATGTTCCTGAAACCTCCAATGAGAGATATGATATGATGTTCAGACTTGGCATGCTGTGCTTGGTTTACCAAGTGTGCTTTTGTGACATTCAGCATATGTTTGCTGCAATCTTTTCTTTGAAGACCATTTAATACCCTGTAGACCCCTTTGACCTGACCAATATGGTGGTCTAATCGTGTCTTTTACAGGTGCAAGTAATGTTACTACACACAAACGAATGGATGAACCAGCATTTTATTGTACAAACAGATGTTTCGTGAAAAATTCCAAAATAATCATATTTAACAGCAAAGATATCGCGGCATATTTCTTAAAAGAAAAAACAAAAATCATTAGCAATCGAAGAAGCGGTGTTTTGCCTTATACACCACCCTGGTTAAAATTTGTTATCTGCTTGAAAAGAAATTGTAGTTTTCCTGCAGGTTTGGATTAATTTGAAACAACATTTATTCAATAGTTTTTTTCTCTCCAATAAGTGTTTCTGTGGTTCAGGATGGGACAGATAGACAGCATTCGCCTATTTTTATTATATGGAGATGGTGGAGCCAGGGCCGGATTTTGGGGCAGCGACCCAGGTGACTGCTTGGGGTGTCAGGCTTTGAGTGAGCCTGTGTTGAAGATATAACAGGTTTATGAACAAGGAAATTTGGTCTGTCACGCCTGTGCTCCACCAACACCACTATTCTGATTGACTTGAAATTTGAAGAGGAGCCGCATGTTTGATCATTTAATTCAACCACCAATTATTTTTGAGGTCAAATTTGTTTTATGGATTCTGCAAGAATCGTGCTCTGCATGACGTCGTCTTGTTTGTTTGTTTGTTTTTTTCTGCACAGAACTTTCGTGCTTTTCTCTGCAACCGCTTGTCGGATTGAGACAATTTTCACCATTGGTACGACTCGTCATAATTATCTTTACAACATTCTTTGAGAGATCGGTCACGTGGTGTCGCAGCGATATTAGGAAAACGGAAAAATTTGGACCTCTGTATCTCTGAAACCGCACCAAGGAAAAAATTGAAACTTTGCACATAGCAAGTATCCCTCATGGGGAATGAGTGGATTTTTTCGTGACGTCATAGATGCCTTCATTATGATGTCATAATTGTAGATGTAGAACGCCACATCCGATCAGTATGAAAATTTTTGATGGTCATCTCGGGCTAAAATGGTCCACAGAAAAAAAATTGGTGATGTCATCGATCACGTGATTCGGCAGCCATGTTGTATATAAAAAAAACTTTCAAAAATCTTCTTCTCTGAAATGGCTGAACAAATCGAGACGCAACTTTCCACATATGACCACCTGTCCATGAGGAACAAAAGGTTCACACATATGAAGTCATGGGTCACATGTTTGGCAGCCATATTGGATTTACCCTAAAACCTATAAAAATATACGACAAAAGAAGTCCTGGCTAGGGTTTGCCATCTCTGATTGCTCTTTTTCTTGTTTTGTCCTTGTTTGATGAAACCATGGTGTTTCTGTTGATGCATTGCCTTTTCACCTATGGACATTGATTATATGCTCATTGATGAAACAATAATAAAAGAGCAAGGTGAGGGAATGGAGGTGTTTTATTTTTTGTTTTTTTGTTTGCAGTTATTTTTAAATCTTTTAGTGTTAAATCCTTAGCGTGGCCCACGGCAAAGTTTGCAGTTTGCAAAAAATCTTTTATTTTGTTTGCAGTGGCTGCTGGTTGTGTCATTGCTGGGAGTGTGGCTGTGCCGCTGATGTGGTACCCATTGTAAATTAGAGAAGGAATGTGGAATTTAGCCAGCTTGCCAGTGATGGCTGGCCTACTCTTTGAGAAATATGCCAATGGATCTTTAATGTCCACCAACTAATGCTGTGAGAGGGGATGCCCAGTTGAATGTTCATCTGAAGGACGGCACGCGCATTGATCCCTTTCCCGATCTGTGAAACATCACGACAGTTTATAGCTGTGTTGGAATTCAAACCCAAGCTAGACAACTCGAGGCAAGTGTGCCGACCTCAAGGCCACACTGACAGCCCACATGGGGTGAACAAACTGGCTGTAAAACCCCTCAATGATTAGATAAATACAGAGTAAAGAAAATAACATGCATAACCTTTCCTTTGTTAACATGAAAGCATTGTGTCCTTGGCAGGTCATCACTGAAATGGACAACTTCTTGGAATGGCTCCCATCACAAGGTCTGAGAGCAGAAACAGCCCAAGCAGTGATCATTATACTTGGAATTGAGAATCAGAAGGTTCTTCGAGTTTGTACAGACTCCGATTCATTGCGAACAGAGCTCCTCTCTCTCGCCAAAGAGAAATTTAAATTTGTAATGTATGCTGACTTCTGTAAATTTGTGGTCTTTTTTGAAGCCGCAGGTTGTCCAGCTTGCAGGCTCTTCTCTGTTGGGAAGTCTATTCATCAACTTGGAGAATGTTATTCGAGAACTTTCCAGTTTCTGCCAAAAGTTTAGTGGATTCCAAAATGTACAGCTGGAAAATGTTCCTGGTTTCCGGGGAATCTGTTTCAGTGATGTCTGCAACCTCCAAGATCAGCATGATGGATTCACACCCAAGTCTGGTATGTCACTATTTTATACACCCTAGCATGTCAAGAAATACCTTGATGTTCAATCATTGATGTGTTTTTATTTTATTTTATTTCTTGTAACTTATGGAATCTTTTGGAACAACTTGGTATTGTTGGAGACGTTTAGATTCTTGATATGGAGTCATTGTTTTTTCTTCTGAATCACAAATTCCAAACTGTTCCTTGTTTGACAGCACATTTAAGTTATACGCATGCAGGAAGTAGATTGTTTACCCCTCACATAGGCATGGACAGTGAGAAGGACATCCTATGGGAGAAAGCATTCTGGAAGAGATAATATCTGGGCTGTAATTTGCAGCCTGGTTGAGAGATCTGTCAGATGGAGTGGAGGCCTCAGACGTTTGAGGTACACAGTGAGGGACAGGGGAGAAGATGTTGGGAGGGTTGGGCACTTGCAGGGGAAGCGACGGTGGGGGGGGGGGAGCGTCGGCTGAGAAGGTAGAGTGGGAGGTGGTGGGATGGGTGGAATGTGGGAGGGGGTAAGATGAGGGGAAGCCTGAGAGGGGCGGATTAGTGGGGTGATGAGAGGGGGTGAGTTGGGGGGGGTGGGGGGAGCTTGGAGAGGTGGGGTGAGATGGATGCACAATTGTGGACATGCAGTAGAGGGATGTTGAAGAGGGGACATGAAGAAGGCGTGGGCTTGCAGTCAATGTTTGGGAGAGCACTGACTTGGAGTAGTTTGACACTGCAAAAACCAACTCGTGAATGGGATTTGATTGCTGTGTGGAGATGACCTTGACAAACACCTTCCAAAGATTCCCATTTTAAACTTTCTAAGATAAACATTGTGGGAAGGGTGGATGACATTTTTGTTCAATGCTGTAGCAACCAGAGTATGGATGACAGAACCAACATTTCTGTGAGAGACAGGTTTGCAAAATATGCCCGTGTTGAAGAAGAAAAGGAGGGGGAGTAGCAGGGGGAATAATAAATCATGATGAAGAACAACACGTTGGGTGCAGATGCCAGATGATCGAGGGAAGAGAAGCATTTTAATACGTTTTCAAAAGCTTTTAAAGGAAGAAGTGTTTTCTTCAATGGGTACAATACTTGAGGGTTGTTGTGGGGGTGTTTATCCAAATGTTATGGAGTGTTGCACATGTGGAGGGGATGGGAGGGGGATGTTTCCAGCAGATATCCCTTCATAGAAGGACTCATGACAACTTTCAATTGGAAGCCATTTTGTATCCATCGAGTGTGGTGCACCGAACCTGTGCTTATTGCGCATGAGGCCGAATGTGTTCGTTTTCCAATCAAGCTGTCTTTCTCTGCATGCAAAACGAAGATTATATTACTTAATGCTTTTATTTTTCTTCCAACATGTCAGAATAAGCCTATTTAACCTTTAAACATATCACAGAAACCGAAGTAAAATGAAATGTAATTCCTGAGTAAAGGTTCACCCTGATTGCCTCATTTGAGGAAGACAGATGGTGTCAGCAGAATAAACACAGGTATTGACAGACAAAATGGAGAAATTTGAAAAGTGGAAGAAGAAAAGTGAAAAAGACAAGTGGAGGCACGCCAGCCTTCCACACAAGAATTGCACACCCTCAAGGGAGTCGAGAATTCGAGAAGATAACAATTGTGAGTGAAAAAAGAGAGAAACAGCTTGAGTTCATTGATTGATTGTATACTTTGCCTGAAGGAAGGTCCTTGGCTGCTTGGCAATGCTGATACTGGGTGGTTTGCCATTACCTTCCCAGCTCTTCATTTCTTTCAATGTATTGTCAACATTTCATTCCCACTGTGTCACTGAAAACATGCACCCAGAGATTGTAATCTTTAATTATTTTCGATTTTCATTAAATCGAAAATCTTTCATGTTTTCCCTTTTCCCACAGCTCCTTCAGTGCACGATAAGACATGATCAATTAAATCCGTGGCATCCACACCGCTCGAGGTACTCGACAGTACTTGATTCGGCATTTCCAAGTTGCAAAGCATACAGATAGATAGATATAGTTGCGGTTCTCAAACCGCATGCCTCGAAGGCAATGACACCCAATATGCATTGATCCCCAGGCAGTTATTTCGTTTGTCTCCGTGGAGATAAACCTTCCCCTTATATCTAGTGGGTTAATGGGTCGAAGTGCGTTGCGTGGGTCCAATAGCTAGGTCAAGTGGAGATAAACCTTCCCCTCATATCTAGTGGGGTAACGGGTCGAAGTGCGTTGCGTGGGTCCAATAGCTAGGTCAATGAACTACATCTCCTTCCTTTATTCTGATTTCAAATCCAACACTTTCCCTTCAGCCATGCTACATCTCAAGCAAGCAGGCAAACACACCACGCTATGAGTTGCAAACACACCAAGCAGCCTCCCGTGGCTGAGAATAAACAGAAGCACACTACACACTATACAGCAAATGCATGGTGCACCATTACTTCATGCTCATCTGTGCAAATTTCCAATGGCAACTCACCTTGCCTCAACCCTTGCTCACCAAACTTCACCACTTCGACCAGCAACACCTCCCAGGTCAGATCAGGTTTGGGAGCATGCGCCAGAGCAGCGCGTCACTGCGTCCACTTTCCAGCGGCCTCCATCTGGCCATCCCCCAGGCAGATGCCTGGCCCATCACCATCTCCTTGAGATGCTGATCAACCTGCTGCAACCACGAAGCACGTGTTCGGCCCATTCGCTCCTCCACTCACAAGACTCCCTTGCCGAGAGAATCTGGTGAGCAGGATCAGCGTCAGGAAAATGAGCCACATGTCCATCCAGCCGCAACTGACGCTCATGGACTATGCAGGCAACAAATCTCATTTGAGTCTCTCAGCAACCGCTCGTTGGACACAAAGTCCGACCAGCGATAGCCAAGGCTTTTCCAAAGAGACCTGGTACCAAAGGAATCAAGTATCCATCTCAGATCCCTGGTCAGAGTCCGAGTCTCACATCCGTAGATCGACTGGAAGCACCAAGGATCTGAAGACTCGGACTTTCGTCCGACCGCGCAGGTACCGGCAGTGCCACACCCCATGATCCAGTGAATGCATGACTCCCCAGGTCCGGCCCAGATGTCTGTTGACCTCTGACTCAGAGCCCGCAGAGACATGAATATCACTGCCAAGGTAAGCGAATCTCTCCACGACCTCAACATACTCACCACAAACAGGCACAGACAGGACAGCAGCATCCAAGATATCATTGAAAGCCTGGATCTTAGTTTTGACCCAGGAAACCAGTACTGCCAGCATGTCCGACTCCTCATTCAGCACCCCGAGGACCCCCAAAAAGATATCTAGAGTCTCCACAAAGATGACCATCATCTGTGAAATCAAGGTCAGAGATCTTGACATTCCCAAATTATGCACCACAGCTTGATCTCTCCGACATCCTCCCTCGAATCAAGTCCATACAAGCGCTGAAAATTGTGGGGGCCAGAACACACCCCTGAAAAACTCCAGTAACAACTGGAAATAAGTCAGAGATGGTACCACCACATCTCACACACTCTCAGTACCAGAAGTATAGTTCAGACATCAGATCGATCAGTTTTGGTGGCACCCCACGAAAACCAAGAATCCTCCAGAGGGCATCCCGATTCACTAAATCAAACACTTTCCAGAGATCAACATAGGCTGCAAGCAGCCCCTGCCGAAACTCTCGTCTGTGTTCGGTGAGGTCCCGAAGGAGCAAAGGATACCGGTAATTTGTTGACCTCTTTGTGTAAAGCCTGACTGCTGCTGGACGCTCTCAAGCAGATGGTGGCGAACCCTATCAAGAATTATCCGAGCAAAGTCCTTGCCCGGCAATGAGAGCAGCGTCACCCCTCAGTAGTTGTTGCAGTCTTGGTGATCACCGTCATGGGAACCACACGTGTGGAAGAGGAAGATGAAGTACTTTTAGAGACAGTTTTCATTATTATCCCGCCCCCGGAGGGAGGGAGCGGGATATTGTAATCGTCCGGTTTGTTTGTTTGTCTGTCTGTCTGTTTAGGCCAACTTTACGGCAAAACGGCTTTAGCAAACACTATCAAATTTAATCCACAGGTGGGCAATGAACCTTGGATGACCCCATTAACTTTGGGTCCAATTGGATCAAAGGTCAAGGTCACGAAAAGATCAAAAATCGTTTTTCACTCATAACTTCGTCAAAAATGATCTGATTTACTTCAAACTAAAGCTTATAGTGAACCTTTTTCTATTGTCACTTATAATCCAACCCATTCCTATAGTGAAAAATGCATATTTGTGAAGATCGGTAGGGTCCGAAGTTTTGGGGTCATGGTCATCGGTCAAAATTACAAATTTTCCAATAAAACTAAAACATGGTTACGAAATACAACTTTACGGGAAAACGGCTGGCTCAAACACTGTCAAATTGTATCCACAGTGGGTAATGAACCTCGGACGACCCAATTAACTTTTGGGTCCAATTAGGTCAAAGGTCAAGGTCAGGTCACAAAAGGTCAAAATCGTTTTCGCTCATAACTTCGTCAAAAATGGTAATTTTGACTTCAAACTAAGACTAAAATATCCTTATTCTTTCCTTATAATCAACATTCAGGTTAAGGATGTATCAAATTTAAATTTGATCCCCAAAATAACTTTATGTAATGGCTTAAATGGGCGGGATTTGTTGTGCCTGGCACCACTTGTTAGGGTACCCTGTCATTCTGACAGGGAACCCTATTGTTTTTCTAAAAAGAGAGAGAAATAGGTGAAAGAAACTAAGTTGTACTTATGAAATCTAAAGATTCTAAGTATATTGAGTGACTTCCGTCATCTGTTTGTGTGTTTGTGTGTTTGTTTGTTGTGTGTGTTTGTGTGTTGTTTTTTTGGCACGAAAACTCGAGGAACGGAAGAAGAAGCTACAATGGCAAAATTATACACACGTCATTCAGAGGGTGATGGCTAGCGGCTGATTACATTTTGGTAAAATCGGTCAAAGGTTCGTGGTCACAGTGAGGTCAAATATTCGATTTTTGATGGTTTGGGACGAAATCATCGTAGAAACTTCCTGGGTTTGCAGTCGCTAACCTTCTCCAAGAGACAGCTTTTTTTTTTTTTTGTATACTTGTCGAGGCATCGTATGAGAGCTAAACACAAGCGCACATCAAGGGGGCATATACAGGAGGGGGGAGTGGGAAGACAAAATAGTGGGGACAGAGACATTTGGAGATCTGTGGAACGGGAGAGAGGATGGGACGGGGAAACATGGGGGAATAGAAGATGGACATTACAGGACTTCAGGAAGGAAAGCAGGGAATTTTAAAGGAGGTGGGCTTGGGTGGACTTAATCGGGGGTAGAAAAGATCGAGGATTTGGAATTGGGGATGATAAGAGTGGTGGTGAACACTGTTTTGAAGGATTAGACAAGGTCAGAGGTTAAAGTGACATTTCGTAAGTACAAGTCTATGACTGCTTGTTTTTTTCTCTTTCCCTTTCAGCCATTCCCTCTGTAACTGCCATGCTGGCACTATTGAGTTTGAGTGATCTTCATCTGCTTCGAGTATGTTCCTGAAACTCCAAATGAGAGATTGAAAATTGATTCAGACTTGGCAATTGCTGTGCTTGTTTACCAAGTGTGCTTTTGTGACATTCAGCATATGTTTTGCTGCCAATCTTTTCTTGAAGACGCATTTATACCCTGTAGACCCCTTTTGACCTGACCAATATGGTGTGTCTAATCGTGTCTTTTACAGTGCAAGTAATGTTACTGACACACAAACGAATGGTATGAACCAAGCATTTTATTGTACAAACAGATGTTCGTGAAAAATTCCAAAATAATCAAATATTTAACAGCAAAAGATATCGCCGGCAAATCTTCTTAAAGAAAAAAACAAAAAAAATCATTAGCAATCGAAGAAAGCGCGTGTTTTGCCTTATACACCACCCTGGTTTAAAATTTGTTATCTGCTTGAAAGAAATTGTAGTTTTCCTGCAGGTTTTGGATTATTTGAAAACAACATTAATTCAATAGCTTTTTTTCTCTCCAATAAGTGTTTCTGTGGTTCAGGATGGGACAGATAGACAGCATTCGCCTATTTTATTAATATGGAGATGGTGGAAGCCAGGGCCGGATTTGGGGCAGCGAACCCAGGTGCTGCTTGGGGTGTCAGGCTTTGAAGTTGAGCCTGTGTTGAAGAATTAACAGGTTTATGAAACAGGAAATTTGGTCTGTCACGCCTGTGCTGCACCAAACACCACTATTCTGATTGACTTGGAAATTTTGAAGCAGGAGCCGCATGTTTTGATCATCTTAATTCAAACCCAATTATTTTTGAGGGTCCAAATTTGTTTTATGGATTCTGCAAAAGAATCGTGCTCTGCATGACGTCGTCTTGTTTGTTGTTTTGTTTTTTTCTGCACAGAACTTTCGTGTTTTTCTCTGCAACCGCTTGTCATTGAGACAATTTTTCACCCATTGGTACGACTCGTCATAATATCTTTACAAAACATTCTTTGAGAGATCGGTCACGTGGTTCAGCAGCGATACTTAGGAAAACGGAAAAATTTGGACCCTGTATCTCTGAACCGCACAAGGAAAAAAATTGAAAACTTTGCAACATAGCAAAGTATCCCTCATGGGGAATGAGTGGATTTTTTCGTGACGTCATAGATGCCTCATTATGATGTCATAATTGTAATGGTAGAACGGCCAACATCCGATCAGTATGAAAAATTTTTGATGGTCATCTCGGCTAAAATGGTGCCCACAGAAAAAAAATTGGGATGTCATTATCTCACGTGATTCTGCAGCCATGTTGTATATATAAAAAAAACTTTCAAAAATCTTCTCTCTGAAATGGCATGAACAAATCGAGACGCAACTTCCACATATGCCAACCTGTCCATGAGGAACAAAAAGGTTTCACACATATGAAGTCATGGGTCAATGTTTGGCACGCCCAGTTTATTGGATTTAACCCTAAAACCTATAAAAATATCACGACAAAAGAAGTTCCTGGCTAGGGTTTGCCATCTCTGATTGCTCTTTTTTTGTTTTGTCCTTGTTTGAATGAAACCATGGTGTTCTGTTGAGCATTGCCTTTCACCATATGGACATTGATTATATGCTCATTGATGAAACAATAATAAAAGAGCAAGGTGAGGGAATGGAGTGTTTTATTTTTGTTTTTTTGTTTGCAGTTATTTTTAAATCTTTTAGTGTTAAAATCCTTAGCGTGGCCCACGGCAAGTTTGCAGTTGCAAAAAATCTTATTTTGTTTGCAGTTGGGCTGCTGGTTGTGTTCATTGCTGGGAGTGTGGCTGTGCCGCTGAATGTGGTACCATGTAAATTAGAGAAGGAATGTGGAATTAGGCACAGCTTGCCAGTTGATGGCTGGCCTACTCTTTGAGAAATATGCCAATGGCATCTTTAATGATCCACCAACTAATCTTGTGAGAGGGGATGCCCAGTTGAATGTTTCATTCTGAAGGAGGCACGCGCATTGATCCCTTTCCCGATCTGTGAAACATCACGACAGTTTATAGCTGGTGTTGGAATTCAAACCCAAGCTAAGACAACTCGGAGCAAGGTGTGCCACCTCAAGGCCACACACTGACAGCCACATGGGGTGAACAAAACTGGCTGTTAAAACCCCTCAATGAATTAGATAATACAGGAGTAAAAAGAAATAACATGCATAACCTTTCCTTTGGTTAACATAAAGCATTGTGCCTTGGTCAGGTCATGCACTGAAATGGACAACTTTTTGGAATGGCTCCCATCACAAGGTCTGAGAGCAGAAAACAGCCAGCAGTGATCATTATACTTGGAATTGAGAAAATCAGAAGGTTCTTCGAGTTGTACAGACTCCGATTTCATTGCGAACAGAGCTCCTCTCTCTCGCCAAAGGAGAAATTTAAATTTGTAATTGTATGCTGACTTTCTGTAAATTTTGGTCTTTTTTGAAGCCCGCAGGTTGTCAAACAGCTTGCAGGCTCTTCTCTGTTGGGAAAGTCTATTCATCAACTTTGGAGAATGTTATTCGAGAACTTTCCAAGTTTCCTGCCAAAAAGTTTAAGTGATTCCAAATGTACAGCTGGAAAATGTTCCTGGTTTCCGGCGGAATCTGTTTCAGTGATGTCTGCAACCTCCAAGATCACATGATGGATTCACACCCAAGTCTGTATTAGTCCTCTTTATAACACCCTAGCATGTCAAGAAATACCTTGATTTTCAAATCATATGATGTGTTTTTATTTTATTTTTTATTTCTTGTAACTTATGGAATCTTGGAACAACTTGGGTATGTTGGAGACGTTTAGATTCTGATATGGAGTCATTGTTTTTCTTCTGAATCACAAATTCCAAACTGTTCCTGTTTGACAGCACATTTAAAGTTTACGCCATGCAGGAAGTAGATTGTTTACCCACACAAGGCATGGACAGTGGAAGGAACATCCTTATGGGAAGAAAGCATTCTGGAAGAGATAATATCTGGGCTGTATTATTTGCAAGCCCTGGGGTTGAGAGATTCTGTCAGATGGAGTGGAGGCCTCAGACTTGAGGTAACACAGTGAGGGACAGGGGAGAAAGATGTTGGGAGGGTTGGCACTTGCAGGGCGAAAGCGAGCGCCGTGGGGGCGGGGGAGGACGTCGCGGCGAGAAGGTAGAGTGGGAGGTGGTGGATGAGGTGGAATGTGGAGGGGTAGATGAGGCGGAAGCCTGAGGGCGCGGATTAGTGGGGTGAGGGGGGTGAGTTGGGGGCGGGGTGGGGGGAGCTTGGAGAGGGTGGGTGAATGATGCACTTGTGGCTGCAGTAGAGGATGTTGAAGAGAGGACATGAGAAGCGTGGCTTGCAGTCAGTTTGGGAGAAGCACTGACTTGGAGTAGTTTGACACTGCAAACCACTCGTGATGTGATATTGTTGTGTGTGAGTGACCTGACAAACACCTTCAAAGAGCCATTTTAACTTCTAAGATAAACATTGTGGGAAAAGGGGGATGACAATTATTGTTCAACTCTGTAGCAACCAGAGTATGATGAACAGAACCAAACATTTCTGTGTGAGAGACAGGTTTGAATTGCCCTTAAGAAGGGGTATAGCAGATAATATCGTGAAGTTGAGAGATGTGTGGTGGAGAGTAGCAGGTAATATTACAAATCATGTAAGAAAGAACGTTTGTGCAATGCGACAATATGAGTGTTGGGGAGAGCTTTTAATTATTTTCAAATACCTTTATAAGATTAGAATGTTTTCTATCAATGGTTTTAATACTTCTTAGGTTGTTGTGAATTTTATTCCAAATGTTATGGAGTGTTGCAACATGTGGAAGGGGAATGGGAGGGGCGATGTTTCAGCAGATATCCCTTCATAGAAAGGACTCATTGCAACTTTCAAATTGCGAAGCCATTTTGCTATCCACGAGTGTGGTGCACCGAACCTGTGCTTATTGCGCATGAGGCGAATGTGTTTCGTTTCCAATCAAGCTGTCTTTCTCTGCATGCAAAACGAAGATTATATTACTTAATTGCTTTTTTTTTCTCAACATGTCAGATAAGCCTAATTTAACCTTTAAAACCATATCCACAGAAACCGAAGTAAAAATGAAATGTAATTCCTCGAGTAAGGTTTCACTCCTGATTGCCTATTTGAGGAAGACAGATGGTGTCACAGAATAACACAGGTAATTGACAGACCAAAATGGAGAAATTTGAAAAAGTGGGAAGAAGAAAAGTGAAAAAGACCAAGGGAGGCACGCCAGCCTTCCACACAAAGAATTGCACACCCTCAAGGGAGTCGAGAATTCGCAGAAGATAACAAATTGCTGAGTGAAAAAAAGAGAGACAGCTTGAAGTCATTGATTGATTGTATACTTTGCCTGAAAGGGAAGGTCCTTGGCTGCTTGGCATGCTGATACTGGGTTGGTTTGCCAAATTACCTTCCGAGCTCTTCATTTCTTTCAAATGTAATTGTCACATTTTCATTCCCACTGTGTTCACTGAAAAACATTAGCACCCAGAGATGTACTTTCATTATTTTCGATTTTCATTAAATCGAAAATCTTTTCATGTTTTCCCTTTTCACAGCTCCTTCAGTGCACGATAGACATGATCAATTAAATCCGTGGCCATCCACACCGCTCGGGTACTCGACAGTACTTGGATTCGGCCATTTTCCAAGTTGCAAAGCATACAGATAGAATAAGATATATTGCGGTCTCAAAACCGCATGCCTCTGAAGGCAAGACCACCCATTATGCATTGCATCCCCAGAGCAGTTATTTCGTTTGTCTCCGTGGGATAAAACCTTCCCTTATTATCTGTGGGTTAATGGGTCGAAGTGCGTTGCGTGGGTCCAATAGCTAGGTCAAGTGGAGATAAACCTTCCCCTCATATCTAGTGGGGGTAACCGGGTCGAAGTGCGTGCGTGGGTCCAATAGCTAGGTCAATGAACTACATTCCTTCCTTTAATTCTGATTTCAAATCCAACACTTATCCCTTCCAGCCATGCTACATCTCAAGGCAAGCAGGCAAACACACCACGCTATGAGTTGAAACACACCAAGCAGCCTCCTGGTTGAGAATAAACAGAAGCACACTACACACATACAGAAATGCAATGGTGCACCCATTAACTTCATGCTCATCTGTGCAATTTCAAATGGCAAACTTCACCTCTGCCTCAACACCCTTGCTCACCAAAACTTCACCACTTCGACCAGCAACACCTCCCAGGTCAGATCAGGTTTGGGGAGCATGCGCCAGAGCAAGCGCGTCAAACTGCGTCCCATTTCCAGCGGCCTCCATCTGGCATCCCCAGGCAGATGCCTGGCCCATTCACCAATCATCCTTGAGATGCCTGGATTCCAACCTGCTGCAACCACCGAAGCACGTGTTCGGGCCGCATTCGCTTCCTCCCACTCACAAGACTCCCTTGCCGAGAGAATCTGGTGAGCAGGATCAGCGTCAGGAAAATTGAGCCACATGTCCATTCCAGCCGCAACTTGACGCTCATGGACTCATGCAGGGCAACAAAATCTCATTTGAGTCCTCAGGCAAACCGCTCGTTGGACACCAAAGTCCGACCAGCCGATAAGCCAAGGCTTTTTCCAAAGGACCTGGTACCAAAGGGATCAAGTATCCATCTCAGATCCCTGGTCAAGTCCGAGTCTCACATCCGTAGTCACTGGAAGCACCAAGATCTGAAGGACTCGGACTTTCGTCCGACCGGCAGGTACCTGCAGTGCCACACCCATTGATATCCAGTGAATGCATGACTCCCCAAGGTCGGCCAGATGTGTCTGTGACACTCTGATCAGAGAGCCCGCAGAGACATGAATCATCACTGCCAAGGTAAGCGATCCTCTCCACGACCTCAAACATACTCACCAACAAACAGCACAGACAGGACAGCAGCATCCAAGATGTATCATTGAAAGCCTGCATCACTTAGTTTGACCCAGGAAACCCAGTACTGCCGGCAGTCCGACTCCTCATTCGCACTCCGAGACCCCCAAAAAGATATCTAGAGTCTCCACAAAAGATGACCATCATCCTGTGAAATCAAGGTCAGAGATCTTGACATTCCCAAATTATGCCACCAACAGCTTGATCTCTCCGACATCCTCCTCGAATCAAGTCCATACAAGCGCTGAAATTGCGGGAGGCCAGAAACACCCTGAAAAACTTTCCCAGTAACAAACTGGAAATAAGTCAGAGATGTACCACCACATCCACAACACTCTCAGTACCAGAGTATAGTTCAGACATCAGATCGATCAGTTTTGGTGGCAACCCCAACGAAACCAAGAACCTCCAAAGGGCATCCCGATTCATAAATTAAACACCTTTCCAGAGATCAACATAGCTGCAAGCAGCCCCTGCCGAAACTCTCGTCTGTTTCGGTGAGGTCCCGAAGGGCAATGGATAACGGTCAATTGTTGACCTCTTTGGTGTAAAGCCCTGAGCTGCTTCTGGACGCTGTGCTCAAGCAGATGGTGGCGAACCCTATCAAGAATTATCCGAGCAAAGTCCTCCGGCAATGAGAGCAGCGTCACCCCTCAGTAGTTGTTGCAGTCTTTGGTGATCAACCGTTCATGGGGGAACCCACAACGTGTGGAAGAGGAAGATTGAAAGTACTTTTAGAGGACAGTTTTCATATTTTCCCGCCCCCGGAGGGAGGGAGCGGGATAATTGTATCTTCCGGTGTTTGTTTGTCTGTCTGTCTGTTAGGCCAACTTTACGGCAAAACGGCTTTAGCAAACCACTATCAAATTTAATCCACAGCGTGGGCAATGAAACCTTGGTATGACCCATTAACTTTGGGTCCAATATGGATCAAAGGTCCAAGGTCACGAAAAGATCAAAAATGTTTTCACTCAAAACTTCGTCAAAAATGATCCTGATTACTTCAAACTAAAGCTTTATAGTGAACCTTTATTCTAATTTGTCAACTTATATAATCCAAACCCATTCCTATTAGTGAAAAATGCATATTTGTTGAAGATTCGGTAGGGTCCGAAGTTTTTGGGGTCATGGTCATCGTCAAAATTACAAATTTTCCAATAAACTAAAACATGGTTAAACGAAATGACAACTTTACGGGGAAAACGGCTGCTCAAAACACTGTCAAATTGTATCACAGATTGGGTATGAACCTCGACGACCCAATTAACTTTTGGTCCAATTAGTCAAAGTCCAAGGTCAGGTCACGAAAAGTCAAAAATCGTTTTTCTCGCTCATAACTTCGTCAAAAAATGGTTAATATTGACTTCAAAAATAAGACTAAAAATATCCTTATTCTTTCCTTAATCAATCAACATTAGGGTAGGATGTATTCAAATTTAAATTTGATCCCCAAAATAACTTTATGTATGGCTTAAATTGGGCGGGATTTGTTGTGCTGGCACCACTTGTTAGGGTACCCTGTCATTCTGACATGGGAAACCTATTGGTTTTTCTCGTTTAAATTTCATTTATTATTTATTATTTATCTTTTTCCGCCGCAATTTGACGGGTTTCTTTCGCTTTCAAATCATTTTCTCTCAGGAAACGGTAAAGTTCCGATCGACACGAAATTTTCAACCATAGTAATGTATCTTTTTTGATAGCAAACTTTAATTGGTAATTTGACGTCTAGAGTCACGTGTTACTGGCGCATTTGAAAAACCGAAAAATTTGGACCTCTGTATCTCTGAAAACGGTGCGATGGGATAAAAATTTTTCGCCTCAATACATATTTGAATAAGCTCCTCAAGTGGAAACAGGGGTGATTTTTCGTGAGGTCATCGGTCAAGAGGTGTGCCGGTCAAAATTCGTTAGGTACAACGCTTGCATCGGAAAAATCTGAAATTTGGCCTCATTGCACAACAATTGACCGTAGAAAAATATATTATGACGTCATAGGTCACTTGGTTCGGCAGCCATCTTGTTTGGGGAAATTTTTTTTAAAAAAATCCTTCCTTCATCCAGAACGGCTAAACAGATTGAGGCGAAAACTTTACACACACATTCCCATGATTCCTTATCAAGTTTGTTAATTTCTTATTTGATCGGTATCGTTTGGCGGCCCATCTTGAATTTTACCACAAACCTTCAAAACATCTTCTTCTCCAGACGGCTCGTAAGATCAAGGGGGAAACTTCACAAACCTATTGCCCACGAGTAGGAATATATAGTTTGTTAATTTCTAATTGATAGGTCACATGGTTCGTTCAGCCATCTTGGATTGAAAATTAATAAATTTTTTACAAAATCTTCTTCTCCAGACAGCTGGACAGATTGAGGAAAAATTCACGCACACTTTCCCAAGACATCCTTTCACAAGTTTGTAATTCTAATCGATAGGTCACACGGTTTTGGCGGGCACGTCGAAATTACCCCTAAACCTTCAAACATCTTCTTCTCCAGAAACGGCTCGTCTAGATCAAGGGAAATTCAAAAACCTATTGCCCACGAGTAGGGAATATAAGTTTGTTAATTTCTTATTTGATAGGTCACATGGTTTGGCAGCCATGTTGGATTCAAAAAATAATTAAAATAATGTTTTTCTCTGGAATCAACATAACCTATGGAAACGAAAATTTGCAACTATCAATCCTCCATTGACGTCTGCATTTATGAACGTCACAAGTCACAAAGGTTTGGCGGCCGCTCTTGGAATGAAAAATAGACCTTTCCGAATTTACAACGAAACTGCTCACACACTTGGTTAGGGTCCCTCGATGGAAGCTGAATTTAAATTTATGATGTTAATAGGTCACATGGTTCGGGCAGCCATCTTGGATTTCGAAAATTGAATAAATTTTTTTAAAAAATCTTCTTCTCAGACCGGGCAAGACAGATTGAGACGAAAAACTTTACACATTTATTCGCATGAAGGTGCTCTCTCAAGTTTATTAATTTCTTCTTGGACTCGGTCGCATGGTTTGGCGGCCATCTTGAAATTTACCCTAAAAAGCTTCAAACATCTTCTCTCCAGAAGGCTGATCGATCAGGGGAAAACTTCAAACGTGCCTATTGCACATGAAGTAGTGAATTCAAGTTTGTTATTTTCTAATGATAGGTCACATCGTTTGGCAGCATGTGGATTTAAGAAAATATTAAATAATGTTTTCTCTGGAACCGCTTCACCTATCGAAGTGAGAAATTGCAAATGCCATCTTCCCATCATTCTGCATACATGGTAAATTATGACGTCACAAGTCCATGGTTTGGCGGCCATGTTTGGATTTAAGAAAAATATTAAAAATAAGTTTTCTCTGGACAGCTTAACCTACGAACAAAAATTTGCAACTGTGCATCCCCATGAAAGCCGCATAACTTGTTAAGAAATTATGATACGTCAACAAGTCACATAGTTTTTTTTGGCGCCGTCTTGGATAGAAAAAACGCTCCATTTCGATAAACAACGAAAACTTCACAAGAACATTGTTCCACACACAGTTGAAAGCAGAATATAAATTTTTTTGTCATCTCATGTTATCTCATGTTTGTGTCAAAAAGGCCGAGGTCTGGTACCCGGTCATCCTGCAGCAGTTATAAAGTGGCAGTTCTAGTTTATAATTATTATTATTTGATTAAAGATTATGGAAAGGTATGTTCTGGTAACCTAAACGGTAGGCTGCTAGTACGAAGGATAAAACAGTGAACAGCGATCCGGAAAATAACCGTGATTCAAACGGTTTTGCA
>CM068959.1:114696144-114713510 GCA_035128595.1 Eptatretus atami
GCCCGGCGTGACTCCTGCCCTCGTGATCCATCCCCCGCTCAACCACGGGTGGGAGGGAGTTGTTGACATCGTGAATCACAGGGGCAGGGCTCTTCTTCCTCTTCGCAGAAGAGGGGGAGGGACGTCTCCATTGTTTGCTCCCTAACTATTAAATCGTCCGCAGCGCATCTAATCGATTACCCCCTTTCTGAACACTTTAAAAAACATGGAAGGTGAGGCTACTCTAGGGGAACGGAAGCACTTATTGAATTGAGTTGACGTTAAAGGAACCTGTATGGTTGTGTGCAATCGAATTCCAAATCGTGAACAAGATACTAATATATATTATAATATATAATATATATAAAGTATATATAATAGATATAACATATATATTGTTACGGCTGTGAAATTCGCAAATCACATTCAGGTCCGTAAGTGAGATATTTTTTAAGTACATGTATACGTTAGCCCAAACCCCATTGTTTAGAGGAATAATGTGATTCATGATCGGCTGCGATCGCTGAGATAGCCCGTTTTTTTTCTATTGTTATTTTAAAGAAAACCTTCCCCGCAATCAACGCACCGCCACCGAATACGCCACAATGCATACCGCGCTCCAATTACCCCTCGACAACAATCCACCACATTTCGCCACTTACCCCGCTGACGTGAAGCGCCATCCTCGCAGGTCCAAGCACTACGACGGTTTCCGCGTTGGAAACGTCGAACGCAAGGAGGGAAAGAGAAGGCACAACGGTGGCGGGCGCGGTTTCCGCCGCCGCCTGTTTCTTCGCCGCCATTCTTCCCTGGCGGCGCCGAGGAGGATTTTCTCGCCCCCGCAATGGCGGCGGGGAGGGGGGAACGAAGGAACGCCCTTTCTCGAAGCGCCTCGAGGGGGTGGAGCCAAGGCGGGGCGGGAAAAGGGCGTGGCGCCGGAGTATAAGAGGCGGTGGCGCTGGCTGGATCCTCTGAGTGAGCTTCTTGTCTCGGTCCTCGTGACTGGTGCTTCTTCTCGTCCTTGCTTCGTCTCGTCCTTGTTCTTTTTCTGGTCCTGTTCGGTGTGCTCTTGGGTCGGTGTAACTCGAGTCGGTGCTCGTTCCGTGGAGTCGGGGGACCAACACGAGCAGGGGCACGAGGCACGGAGGACGGAGAGGCTTACGCCGACCACGCTCTGAGCGGCTGGGAGTCCGGCCGCACGGGATCCACGTCGGAAGGACGGTCAGCCAAGGACGCGACACTCAGGGAGTCGCACTTATGTCCATTTTGCGTTTTGGGGTTTTGTTCTGTGTGAAGTGTGTCGTGTGGCGCGCTGCTGGTCCGAAAAGTAGAACTGTGTAAGTGTGGCCGCGTGTGTACGCGTATTCGGTTTTAACTCTTTTCTCTTTAATGTGATATATTGGTAGGCATTTTGAATAAGTTGTGGGCTATAAAATAGCCATGCTTTAATGTGTTGCATCCTGTAGTGATGTGGTAAATAAAATGCTTTGCTTGTTGAAAATTGTTCCGTCCGTTTCGCTGCGTCTTTTCCTTTGTGGGTCTCCAATCCTTGCTATCACGTAAAGGGTTTGAGTGGTGCGGCGGGACGCCCGAGTAATTATCAGGAACGTCGAGGCGACGATAACACGCTCGGATTTATGACCGGATAGCACGGAACGGACCGCTTTAAGCGGCATAGATAGTAGAAAGTCGACCTGGATCGAGTTCGGCGAGCGTGCGATCGCCCGGTTTACCATCCGCGTGGGTACTTAAGGTGTACGTGTTAGTTTGGCGAACAAGGCCTATCGCACGCGGCGTGGCCGATTGGCTACGATCGCTGGTGAAGGCGACGCCCACGCGCGTGACGCTCCCGGCGTTTAGTCCGAGAGGGTCACGACAGAAATTGTCGCGTCCGGCTGGGGGCCGACGTACCGCGATTCGAGTCACGTGGCCGTTTCTTACCGCCGGCAGGGCGCGATTCGCAACAATATATAATGTTGTTGTGCTGTGTATTATATATGTGGTGTGTATAGTATAGCAGATAGTATATAGTATTTTGTATTTTGGTGATTTCATAAAAGGGACTCTTGTCTGTTCTTCCGATTCCTCCTCATCATACACGAGAGTTCTCTCTAAAAGCCTCATCCAACACAGTGCAATACCTCCTCCCGCATACTCCTCTCTCTCTCATCTCTCTCTCTCTGGACATACCCGGACAGTGGTTTGTCTCCGGCGTTGTTTATGTCTGGACATGTAGTTTGTCTGCAGGCCGTATTTATAGTATGACTGATAGAAAATGGATTTCAGACATTATTTGTTTCCATCTTCAATATTATTCTGTTGGCAGAATCATTTTTGATGAGACGGTATATTAAGTAATTATGCTCGCACACACATTCCTGTCCATTACTCTACCTCCACACTGTCTTCTCTTCCCCATGTCCCATCCTTCCTCCCTTCCCCACCCTCCACCTCTTCATTTTCCCACTCCTATCTCGTGTGTGTGTGTGTGTGTGTGTGCATATAAATACACATTTAGACAGATATTCTGGATATACACGGATAGATAAGACACATTATATGGATAACAGACACGAGACTAACATTATATAAGATAGACCGGACAAATAACAGAATGAACACGCGCACACACACACACACACACCCACACACACACACACACACACACACACACACACACACACCACACACTACAACACACATATGTGAGTAGAGTTTGCAGCCGAGAGAATGTCCATGTGTTGCTGCAGTCAGGGCTGATTCATGCAATGTGAGTGTCCTCCCTCGGATTGGACGTGAAACAGGACGTGACGTCACACACTCCCCTGCCAACCTGTGGAGATATCGTACGACACCACGGTTGTGAAAAGACTTGGATCAAACTTCCCTCCGGCTGACGAGACGGTGTGATTAATGGTGGAGCGTATATAACATAAGCACCTCAATGAGTCCTCCTGAATGTAAAAAAATATTACTGAAGTTCAGCCTGGATCAGGAGTAACAATCATTCAAACCCCCACAGATCTCCCGAGATCGTGGGATTAGTCTTTATGTCCTGAACAATTCTTTGGTTCATCACGGGAGATGAAGGTTGTGGTGAAGTTTCATCGAAACCGTGGGTAGTTTGGGTGAAGGGAGATTTTCAGTTCGCGTGTACAGAATGCACGTCCCGTCCGGTAAAAACCAAAACCCCGCAGGTAAACCGGAACGTCATCAATACAGGTAAATACAAACTTGTAATCGTGTAAAACGGATACCGATGGTGGAAATCAGTGATTAAAATGTTCAATAAACAGTGTTATTGACAAAGAGGAAGAAGAACGATGTGCGTTCAACAGGGAGGAACGAGGAAGAACTTTGCGGGTTATGATATGACCAGAAACACCTCAGTATGTGAGCGTGGGTACTAAATTCCTGAAGGATTGTGGGAAATACATTTAAATTTCTTGATTACATAACGATTTTGACGCACGTTCAGGAGCGTGTCGTGTATAGAGCCCTCTGGCTCAAAAAAAATAATAATCTGAGGAATAACTTCCGAGGTTGATATTCTGAAAAAACCTGTACCGGAAATCGAACACAGGTCCTCGTGGGTCGGGACGGAACTGACTTGAAGAGGTATTTTCCGGAATTCTCATTTAGACTGAGAAAGATCTGAGAAACGTTAATTTAAATATATAATAATTTTCTGTTCACGTGACTGTAATGCAAGGTAAGTTAAAGGAGTTTTTATTGAATGTTTGTTTTGATTTTAAATGAGGGTGTTTTTACTCGTTTGTTTTTATTCCAACGTTGTTTTAATCTCACATTCATTAAACGCTCATGTCTTTTCCTTTTAACTACAAAACAATCCAAGAAACCTTTATAATTAACTGTTGTAAATCAACTGAGATATAACCTCCCAAGAACCATGTGATTGATTCTCACGTAAGCAGCGTGAATCTGTTTCCACCCCCTTCGTTTACCGATTCAAATTCACCTGCACGCTTTTCTTCATCAACTTTTCTTTCCTGCATCTGATGTAATCTCATCAAAATAATCAATATTAATAATAATGAAGTCTCAATGTGGGCTTCTTCTTCTCTTCCCACGTGTGGTTCCCATGACGATCATTATGTCAGCGATGCTTCTATTTCGCAACACTCTTCTCTCAATTCGACCTTGTGTTTGGCAGCGTTTCTTCTCTGGCATTCTCTATTGCCCTTTATTACTTCCCCAACGAAATGTCTTTGGTCGAATCTCTGAAACGGAAAAATTAAATAAAACCCAATTTGTTTGGAGTGTTCTCTTTCCATCAACCCTGTGGGTTTTCTTTTACAATTTCTTAGTGGCCATATTCACTTCTCCTCCACTCCTCCCTCCTCAAAAACCATAAACTCTTCGGCCCCTCCAAGCTTCCCCTCACGTTTCCTGCAAAAACTCCCCCCCCTCACCCCTTCTGCTCCATTCACACATCCTCCAACTTCTGAAAGTTTGCCCCCCCCTCTACATCCCACAAAGCTGCTCCTTCCCTGCCTCTCGGCCTCCATCTCATCGCTCTTATCCACATACTCCTCAAATCCTCACATGCCTTCTGCCTCTCTTATTACTCCCACTGTACTCAACCGCAGAACCACAGAGCCTTTTTCTCCTCACTCCCCGAGCTCTTCTGCAATCGCCGCCACACTGTCAATATCTCTACCACCACACCTCCACCGCTTGTCCTACCTCTCCCATCCTACACCCAAAGCCTCCTCCCCGTCCTCTTCTTAAGCAGTGGTGGACTCAAATATCGGAGCTTCGCTTCAAACCTGACAGATATTGTCCAGCAAGGTTCGAACAGCCTCACAAAAACTTTCCTCCCTACAAGACGTCTCTGACTTCCCTCGTATCTCTGCCGCTGTTTCTTTGTTCCTGCGGTGTGACGGACTGCAGCCTCGTCCTGGTGGAGGAGTTGCTCTCTTCATCAAATATCTCTATTCACTCACTCTCCATTGCACACTGACCTCACTCCCACATCCCAGAGAATGCCTCTGGCTTACGGGTTCCTCCACTCCCACCGATCATGTTTATATGTGCACTGTACGGTCCGCACCAAAACAGTAAATTCGACTCATTTACATCTCATATCGAAAAACATGGGCCAGCAACTTGCTATCCCTCTACTCATCCAGCCTTTCCCCTTCCCGTCCGCCTCCCTTCCTTACCCTCGCCTCCTTCCTGCGTTCGGTGGTGGCGCTTGCCGTGTTTGCAAGTTCTGATTTCTCATTTTTGATGTTTTTGTGGACACACATCTCATTCGCTTCATATAGAAGATAAGCCTACATAGCTTGTAATGAACCATAAATAACATCACTAATTAGAAGGCAGATTCACACACACATGGGAGTCGGATGTGATCTGTTGTGGACAAAAAAAACACTATGCTGACCGACAGCAGACTACATAACAACACAGGTCATAGTCTTTGATCCATCGACCGGTTTACAAGGAGAATAGGATTATTTTCCGGGTTACGTTTATCAGTGACAGTACGTGCAAAAACACGGGTAGCACAGTGACACCACAGGCACACGCGCGCGCGACCAGACACAGCGCGCGCACAGACACACGCAGACAGCTGCACAGACACACGCACGCACAGACACACGCGCGCAAGCACAGACACACCGCACGCACAGAACACACGGACACAGACATTGTAGAATGAGCAAATACTCCTGTCTCTCATGAAAGCAGAGAAACGATATACCCTTGCTCCTTCGACATACTTGCTCCAGTGAAGGTAATCCTTCCGCTGGGTCTGAGAATAATAAAGTTCGCAAGGTCAATAATATATTACAAATAGAAGGGATCACCTCCTTCACTTCTTTTTTTTTTTTTGTAAATTTGCATTTTCATCTGCTGGCAACGCAAAAGTTAGCCATAAGCAGTTTCAGATTGAAGGACAGAGACATTGGATAACCAGCGAATAAATTTCAGCAAGAAGAAGAAGGAAAGATTCCATTTTCAAAATAGTCATGTAGCAACTTAAACAGAGGAACAAGTCTTGTGGCACCGAACATATGCATGATAAAGCAATTTCAAATTCTTTCTTCAGAAATCTTCATTGGAGAAATTTTGTGCATCAATTTGGAAGAATCCTTTTGTGCGCATATCCATTGCATGTCATTTGAACGCTTAGAAATTGGAGCTGTATGCAGTAGTTCACACACATTCAGGAGTAACAGGATAGAAGCTGACAGATGCTGTTTCCCTTCAACCCCAAAAGGGCTTTTACCATCATCAAATAAACAAAACGATACAAAAGTCATGGGTAAGTGGTCTTTCGCCATTGAAGTTAAAGAAGTTACAGATTTGTGTTCGAAGTCGAAAGTAAAACGTGGAGACCGCAATTGGTTTGAGCAAACCACCGACTCAAAAAAGCTCTGAATTGTATTCCAGATTCTTTAATAATCCCTTTAAGATTCAACAAAAAAAATCTGGTCAATAATACCGAATGGACGCTGAAACCGCGTATGTCGGAGAGTGCAGTAATTTAATGAAAGATTCCATCTTTCTTCTCCATGAAAGTTCATCAAATTATGGACAGAACGAAATCTGACCCACAACAAGACTGGACGAAGTCTTGGAAGAAGGAATGGCTGCAAAGAAGGGGGTTGAAGAAAATTGGTTCGTTTCGAAACATTGGAGCGATGACGAACTGGTCTCACGACGCGGTGATAAGCTTGCGCAGGTGTTGATACACAAAGTAGTGTATATGCTTCTGCATGTACAATCTCTTAGGGAGGATTGGAGTAAAAACAGCTCATGACCATCCATGTGCCTTCAGAAGTATTCAGACCCCTAGCCCGTTGGCTTTTTACATTTTGTTTGTTACAGCCTGTAAACTAATATTTGACTCAAATTTTAAGTTTTTTTGTCACGACCGACAACAATAACCACCACAACATTGACATAATGAAAACAATTTTTAGAAATTTTTACAAATTCATTCAAAATGAGAGTACTGATATCTAATGTTACAAATAAACATAAAGTAATGCTGCTCCCTGAGTCAACACTTTGTTGAAGTTTCCTTTGGCAGCAATTGCAGCTTCGAGTTGTTTTGGATTGTACATCACAAAATTATTCCTTGATCGCCTTCAGTTGATTGTCCAAGACTTGGCAGCCAGTTCGTGGAAGACTGGCCCAAACTTATCCCATGGCCGCGTCCTACAAAAGGATGGATATGATTTGGAAGCCATTGTAGTAATCGACCCTTCCAGGTTGGTGCCGCAATAGCCAAAGAGACTGGTTCGGCAGCACACCAACACTCTGTTCTGGGCAGCAGAGTGTGGTCCCATGCGCCGTTGGATGATGGTTGGGATTGTGCAGTAGTTTGTAGTGAACGTGGGTGTTGGCTTGGTGGTTGGGGTGGTGGCTTGGGATCTAGGGTCTGAGTTAAGCCCCGTCGGCTACTGAATTAATAACACAGGTGGTTTGAACAAAGCCTGTTACATCCTTTACGAGGTCGGCAAATATGAGCTACCAGTGTGTACTGGTGGAGGGGCCTCGCATCGCGGGCAGTCGCGCTTGGATTCCAAGAAGTGATAGTACACTTGGCAGCTCAGCTTGCCATACGTAAGGAGAAGAAGTAAGTGTTATAAGTCGACGTTTTTAGTGGGAGTTTGGGAATGTCATGCTGAAGTGTTGGAGGGGTTTTATGTAAGCTTTGGAGTGTCTTGTTTTTGAAACTTCAGACCTCTCTCCAATTGCCCTTCAGAATAGTATTCACACCGCATCGACTTTTTTGTCACATTTTATTGTTAACTGACTGTGCTGAAATTAAAATTGGCTTAAATCTAAATTTTTTTGGTCACCGGATCCAAAACAGAATTTTCCCCTCATGACAACTGTGAAACAGGTGTTTTGTCGAAATTGACAATTAATAAAAAATGAAAAGCTTAAATGTCTGTTGAGTCCAATCAGTATTCACCTCTGCGTGGCACTCAAATTGGACTTCAGGTGCATCCAATAGTTCCCTTTGATCAATCCTTGGACATGCTCCAGAACTTGATTCGGCAATCTACGCTACGCTGGTGGCCCATTAAATTGATTGGAACATAATTAGAAAGAAACACTGCCTTTCTTTATGAGGTCGCACAGTTTGAAGTGGGCATAAAATCCCACAAGGAGAAAAAAAAAAGAACTCTCACATGAAGTTCCGAGGAACTGTCTGTAGAACTCCGAGATAGAATTTGTGAGAGCGTAGATCTGGAGAACAGGTATAAAAATATTTCCTTGAGTGTTTGAAAGTTCCCAAGAGCAACAGTGAGCTCGCATCATTCGGAATGGAAAGAGCTATTGGAATGACCACATCTTCCCTGGAACTGGCTGTCCACCAAGCGAGCTAGCTTGTGCCGTGGCAGCCTGGTTGGCTGCTGGTTGCATGCATTTTTTCCTGGCGGCACGGCTGTGCTGCTGATGCAGTTGCCTCTATCTTACATAAGTACAATGGTACTCGTGTTTGCCATCTCTTGGAAGATGACTGGCTGAAAAGGATCGACCCACCTGGGTTAGCTTGATGGCTGACGGGCTCAAACACCCCCCCCCCCTCACGACCGAAGACCTAAGATCTTAAGGCAACCACCTTAAGCATTAAGCCAACATCAGGCTTTGGAGGACACTTTTTCTTGCGTTGATGTATATTTCTTCTCCTTTTGTTCCTTCTAATCAATTCTGCAACAGACTTTAGTCTGCTTCCTGCCAACGCGTTGGGAGTGTTTTGCAGAAAATCGGGAAGGTAAAAGAACTAAGGTTTTTTTCTTCTTTCCCTTTCAGCCATTCCTCTGTAACTGCCATGCTGGCACTATTTGAGTTTGAGTGGTCTTCCATCCTAGCTTCGAGTATGTTCCTAAAACGCTCACCTCATGAGAGATATGATATGATTTTGTCAGCTTGGCATGCTGTGCTTGGTTTACAGTGTGCTTTTGTAATTCAGGCATTGTTTGGCTGCAATCTTTTCTTTGAAGACCATCTATACCTGGAGACCCTTTGACCTGATCACATGGTGGTCGCTCATCGTGTCTTTTTCACAGGTGGCAAGTAATGTTACACACAAACGAAGTGATGAACCATCATTTTAATTGTAAAGATATTTGTGAGAAATTCGCAAAATAATGCACATTTAACACGCAAAAACATCACTGTATTTCTTTGAAGAAAAAAGAAAAATCATGAGCAATCGAAGAGCGGTGTTTTTGCCTTTACCGCACTGGTTAAATTTATTATTGATTGAAATGAAATTGTAGTTTTCCTGCTAGGTTTGGATTAATTTGATCCAACTTTATTCAATCGTTTTTTTTCCTCTCCAAGAAGTGTTTTCTTTGTGGTTTCAGGGTGGGAGCAGATAGACAGCATTAGTCTATTATTTATATATGGAGATGGTGGAGCCAGGGGCCGGATTTAGGGCAGCGCGCGCAGGATGACTGTTGGGGTGTCGGGCTTTGAGTGAGCCTGTGATGAAGTATCAACAGGTTTTATTAACAGGAAATTTTGGTCTGTCACGCCTTGTTCCACCAACAAACTATTCAGATTAAAATAAATCCTTCCCAGACCCCTCTGTTGCACAGATATGGATGGCCATTGGCTCAGCGGAGCTCTTCCTTCCTTTGGCAGGTTTTGTTTTGATACCTGGTGGGTGTCATGAAAGGGAAATGAGGAAGAAGAAAAGGAATAAGAGGTTCTTTCCAACCATGGCTTTTCCTGCCTTGTGCCCTCACCAAATGGAGAGGGTATAACATTTGGGTCCGTTTGTTAACTTACGAAATCTCAAGATTTGTAAGTATATTGATGACTTTCCGTCCTCTGTTTGTTTGTTTGTTACTTAGCGAAAGTTCTAAAGATTTCGTAAGTATATTGATTCAGTTCCGTTTCCTGTTTGTTTGTTTGTGTGCTTTGTTTGTGTGTTTGTTACTTACGAATCTAAAGATTTCCTAAGTGATATTGATGACTTCCGTTTCTGTGTTTTTGCTTTGTATGTTTGTTTTGTTTGGTATTTTGTTTGTAGGCAGATAACTCGAGAACGGAAGAAGCTAGCCAATGTCAAATTACACCACGTGATGGCTAGTGCTGATTCAGATTTATGGTCAAAATCGGTCCAAAGGTCAAGGTCACAGTGAGTCAAACATAATTCCGTAATAACGTGTGAGAAATGGGAGTATTTTTGCTTTCGCTTGATGTTAACGAGTTCGTTTAACTTCGATTTTAATTTTGTCTTTCGTTTTGCGATGCGCTTAGGACGCTTAAAACTCGTTGTCGAAATTGCTGGTAAAATCGGATGTTTTGGAGGACGTTTTAAGATTGTATAAAAAATATTTCACTCGAAGTGTCAGGGGTACGTCCATGATGCATTGCGCTCGAGCAGCACGTACGGGTCGTCCCATGATGCAGTGCGCTCGAGCAGACATGTGTTGAGTACGTTAAGGTTTTTGCATGGAGAATGGAGATTTTTTTGCTTCGCTCGACGTTACGAGTTCGTTTTAACTTCGATTTTAATTTTGTCTTCGTTTCTTGCGATCCGCTTAGGACGCTTAAACCTCGGTTTTTGTCGAAATTCTGGAACAGCGATGAATAACTGATATATAATAAAGTTTAATAAGTCTTTTATGAGAATTCTTCTGCAGAAGTATACACTATTATCTGGATATCCTGCTGGTACTGAATCACTTAAAGATAAAATGGAATTTTTATAAGAAATCTAGTTTTTGTCCTGGGACTCATTAATCTGCAAACCACAGTGTAAAATCGTAGACACATGAATTCAGATTCACAGCTCCCCTTGGGCTTCTGACTGATTCAATGCTTTTATTAGACAAGGTCAGAGGTCAAGTTGATGATTTTCGTAAGTACCACGCTCCTAACACTGACTGCTTGTTTGTTAGCTTACGAAATCTTTAGATTTCGTAGTATAGTTTGTGATGACTTCCGTTTCTGTTTGTTTGTGTGTTTGTTTGTTTGTAGGCACGTAAACTCGAGAACGGTAAGAAGCTACCAATGTCAAATTACAACCACGTGCTTCAGGCACGGGTTTCGATGGCTGTGTGATTAGATTTGTGGCTCAAAATCGGCATGCAAAGGTCAAGGTCACAGTGAGGTCAATATTCGATTTTTTGATGGTTTGGTAGCAGATAACATCTCCGAGAACGGATAGACAGCTTCCATGTACATTACAGCACCACGTGATTCGGTAGGGTGTTAGCTAGTGCTGATCTAGCGTATTTTGGTCAAAATCGGTCCAAAGGTCAAGAGTCACAGTGAGGTCAAATATTCGTTTTTGATGGTTTGGTACAGAGATACTCGAACGGAAGAAGGCTAATGTCCAATTACACCACATGATTCAGGGGGTGATGCTCAGTGCTGATTAGATTTTGGTCAAATCGGTCAAAGGTCAAGGTCACAGTGCAGGTTCAAATCATCCAAAAACACTTCGATTTTTGATGGTTTGGTACAGAATTGCGTTAGAATACTTTCTGGTTTGCGTCACCTTACTTTTCTCTTGGAGACAGGCATTTATGAGACAAGGTCAGAGGTCCAAGTTGACGATTTCCGTAAGTACCGAGTCTATGATGCTTGTTTTGTTTGTTTGTAATGTTTGTTTGTTTTGTAGGCACGATACTCGAGAACGGACCGAAGCTACCATGTCAAATTACATCACGTGATTAGGAGGGTGATGGCTAGTGCTGAATTAGATTTTTGGTCAAAATGCGGTCAATAGGTCAGTTTCACAGTGAGGTCAACCATTCGATTTTTGATGGTTTGTTATAATAACTCGAGAACGGAAGAAGGCTACGCAATGTCAAATTTAACACTGATCAGGAGGGTGATGGCTAGTGCTTGATCAGATTTTGGTCAAAATCTGGTCAACGGTCACAGGTCAACGGTGAGGTCAAACATTCGAATTTTTGATGGTTTAGGGTAGCAGAATCCGTTAAACTTCTAAAACTTCTGGTTTGCGTCGCTACTTCTCTAGAGACAGCTTTTTATTAGACAGGTCAGAGTCAAGTTGACGATTTCGTAAGTCCAGTCTATGACTGCTTGTTTGTTTGTTGTTTGTCGCACGATAACTCGAGAAACGGAAGAAGCTACCAATGTCAAATTACCCCACACCACGTGATTCAGGAGGTGATGGCTAGCGCTGATTAGATTTTGTCAAACATCGGTCAAATCAGGTCACAGTGAGGTCAACATTTCGATTTTTTGATGTTTGGCACAGAAATCCATGCGTAGAAACTTTCTGGTTTGCGTCGCTACCTTCTCCAGAGACAGCTTTTTATTAGACAAGGTTCAGAGGTCAAGTTGTAATGATTTCAGTAAGTACGCAGTCTATGACTGTCTGTTTATTTGTTTGTTTGTTTGTTTGTTTGTAGGCCACGATAACTCGAGAACGGAAGAAGCTAACGAATGTCAAATTACACAGTTGATTCAGGAGGGTGATGGCTAGTGCTGATTAATTTTGGTCAAAATCAGTCAAAGGTCAAGGTCACAGTTGAGGTCAAAACATAATTCCGTAAATTCACAGTGGAGAAATGGAGTATTTTGCTCGCTCGAGCGTACGAGTTCGTTTTAACTTCGATTTTAATTTTGTCTTCGGTTTTTTGCGATCGTTAGCGACGCTTAAAACTCTGTTGTCGAAATTCTGGTAAAAATCGATGTTTTGGAGCGTTTTAAGATTGTATAAAACATATTTCACTCGTAGCGTCACGGGTCGTCCCATGATGGCAGTTGCGCGCTCGAGCAGAACGCGTCGTTGAAGTTACGTTAAGGTTTAAATTGCCGTGGAGAAAAGGAGTATTTTTGCTTCGGTCGACGTTACGATTTTTTGATGGTTTGATACAGAATCATCGTAGAAACTTCTGGTTTCCGTCGCTACCTTCTCTTTGGAGACAGCTTTTTATTAGACAAGGTAGAGGTCAAGTTGACGATTTCGTAGTACCAGTCTATGACTGCTTGTTTGTTTGTTTGTAGCACGATAACCATCGAGAATAGAGAAGCTACCCATTCAATTACACCACCTGATTCAGGAGGGTGATTGGCTTAGGCTGATTTAGATTTTGGTCAAAATCGGCAAAGGTCAGGTCACAGTGAGGTCACACCCCAAATGATAACTCCAGAACGGAAGAAGATACCAGAATGTCAAATTACATACGAAGTGGAATTCAGGAGGGTGGGTGGCCTTAGCGCTGATTAGATTTTGGTCAAAATCGGCAAGGTCAAGGTCACAGTGAGGTCAAACAATTCGATTTATCGATGGTTTGGTAAGATCAATCGTAGAAACTTCTGGTTTTTCGTCGTACCTTTCTCTTTAGAGACAGCTTTTATTAGACAAGTCAGAGGTCAAGTTGCGATTTTCGTAGTACGAGTCCTATACTGCTTGTTTGTTTGTTTGTTACTTCCAAAATCGAAGATTTTTCAAGTGTATTGGTTTCGTCGATTTTTTTATTCTATCTGTTTGTCGCCTGGTTCAGGTCGCATTTTAGAAACGGCGATATTGCACGAAACTTCAGCCACTGGTGGAGTTGTCATAAGAAAGAAACCTATTGTTTTTTGAACTCAAAAGGTCAAAATAGCCAAAGGTAAGAATTCGGTGAGATTTCTGAATCCCCAATTGTCATCCGATTGACTTTAGATTTGAAGAGGATTTTTCATGCCAGGTCAGTGAATTCAACAACCATATTATTTTTTGGGGTCAATATAGGCCGAATTTCTAAAATTTTTTGGGGTTTTCCAAAATTTTTTTTTCCCCAATCCGAAATTGGACTTGAAATTTGAAGAGGATTTAATGTTTCAGTTAACTGAATTAAACCAGCAATTATTTTTGAAGTCCAACATAGGACCAAAAGGTCCACAATAGTCCCAAAGTCAAACAACCTCGGGTGTATTCCTAAAATTCGCTCATTTCATTACCGATTGACTTGAATTTGAAGAGGAGTTGCATGTTGGAATCATTGAATTCAACCACAAATTGTTGTTGAGGTCAACATTTGTTTTATGGATTCTGCAAGAACATGCTCTGCATGACATCATCTTGTTGTTACTCTACAAAATCTTTAGATTTCGTAGTATATTGATGACTTCCGTCCTCTGTTTGTGTTGTGTGTTCTGTGTGTGTGGTTTGTAGGCACGATTACTCAGCAGAAGGAAGAAGCCTACCAATGTCAAATTAGCACAGCGTGATTCAGGAGGGTGATGGCTTGTCCTGATTCGATTTTGCTCAAATCGGTCAGAGGTCAGGTCACAGTGAGGTCAAACATTCCGCAAAAAAAGTTTATAAAACTCGAGAACGGAAGAAGCTACATGTCAAATACACACGTGATTCAGGAGTGTGATTGGCTAGCCGCTGCTTAGATTTTGGTCAACAATCGGTCAAAGTGTGTCAAGGTCACAGTGAGGTCAAACATCCAAAAATGATAACTCGAGACGGAAGAAGCTACCAACTGTCAAATTACACCACGTGATTCAGGAGTGTGATGGCTAGCGGCGATTAGATTTTGGTCAAATTATCTGTCCAAGGTCAAGGTCACAGTGTGGTCAAACATTCGACTTTTGATGGTTTTGGTACATCGAATCATCGTAGAAATTCTGGTTGCCTCGTACCTCTCCAGAGACAGCTTTATTAGACAAGGTCAGAGGTCAAGTTGACGATTTTGTAAGTACGCAGTCTATGACTGCTTTGTTTGTTGTTTGTGTGTTTTGTTTTTTTCGCACCGAACTTTCGTCTTTTCTCTGCACCGTTGTCGGATTGAGACGAAATTTTCACGCACAATGGTATGAATTCGTCATAATTATCTTTACACATTCTATGAGAAATCATCGGTCCACTGGTGTGGCAGCGCATATTGGAAAAAACTGAAAAATCTGGACCTCTGTTATCTCTGAAACTGCACAAGGAAAAAAATTGAAACTTTGCACATAGGCAAGTACTCCTCATGGAGAATGAGTGGATTTTTTTATGTATGTCATAAGGTGCTTCATTATGAAAATCATAATTGCAGATGTAAACGCACACATCCGTCAGTAATGAAAATTTTTGAGGGTTCATCTGGGGGATAAAATGGTCGCACAGAAAAATATTTGATTATGTTCATCGGTCACTGTGATTCGCAAGCGCATATTGTAAATATAAAAAAAACTTTCAAATCTTCTTCTCTGAAATGGCTGAACAGAATCGAGACGAAACTTTTTCTACATATGACCGCCTCGTCCGTGAGGACCAAAAGGTTCACACATATTAAGTGATAGGTACATGGTTTGGCAGCCATATTGGATATATGCTCAATGATGAACACAATTAATGAAAAGAGCTAGGTGAGGGAGGGTGGGAGGTGTTTTTATTTTTTGTTTTGGCAGTTATTTTTAAATCTTTTAGTTTTTAAATCTTTGGTGTGCCACGGTAAAGTTTGCAGTTTGCAAAAAATCTTTTATTTTGTTTGCAGTGGCTGCTGCTGTGTGGTCATTTGCTGGAGTGTGGCTGTGCGCTTGATTGTAGTTATCTTGTTAAATTATGAGAAGGATGGTGGAAATTTGGCTAGCGCACCAGTGCAGCTGGCTATCTTTCGAGAAATATGCCAATGGATCTTTAATGTCCACCAACTAATGCTGTAGAGGGGATGCCTCAGTTGCTTGTTCATCGCTGAAGGACGGCGAAGGCCACATCATTGATCCCTTCCGATTCTGTGAAACACATGAGAGTTTATTAGCTGCGTTGGGAATCAAACAAGCTTGGCACTAGGGGCCAAGTGTGCTGACTCAAGGCCACCCTGTCAGCCCACATGGGGGTGCACAACTGGCTTGTAAAACCCCTCAATGATAAGCATAATACAGAGTAAAAGAAAATAACATGCATAACCTTCTTTGTTACATTAATGCATTGTGTCCCTGGCAGGTCATTGGTGGATTGGACAACTTCTTGGAAATGGCTCATTCACAAGGTCTGAGAGCAGAAACAGCAAGCAGTGATCAGTGTACTTTGGAATTGTGAATCAGAAGGTTTCGTCGAGCTTGTACAGACTCCGTTTCATTGGCGAACAGAGCTCCTCTCTCTCGCCAAAGAGAAATTTAATTTGCAGATGTATGCGACTTTCTGTAAATTTGTGAAATCTTTTTGTGAAGCCGGCAGGTTTGTCCAGCTTGCGGCTTTCCTCTGTTGGGAACTTCTATCGTCAACTTGGAGAATGTTATTCGAGATACTTTCAGTTTCTGCCAAAAGTTTAGTGGATTCCCCAAAATGTGGCAGCTGGAAAAATTGTTCCTCGGTTTCCGGGGAATGCTGTTTCATGATTCTGCCACGCTCCACGATCAGGATGATGGATTCACACCCAAGTCTGGTAATGGTCACTATTTTATACACCCAAGCATGTCAACGAATACTGTGATGTTCAATCATTGATGTGGTTTTGTTTTATTTTATTTTCGTTTGTCAACTTTATGCGGAATCTTTTTGGAACAACTTGGTATTTGTTGGAGACGTTTGTTAAATTCTTGATATGCAGTCATTGTTATTTTCTTCTTGAATCACAAGCAAATTCCAAACTGTTCCTTGTTTGACAGCAAATTTAAATTATCGCATGCAGGAAGTAGATTGTTTACGCCTGGCGTATAGGCATGACAGTGAGAAGGACATCTATGGGCGAGGAAGCATTGTGGAAGCGATAATCATCTGGGCTGTAATTTGCAGCCTGGATTGAGAGATGCTGTCAGATCGGAGGCGGATGCCTCATGGTTTGAGGTACCATGAGGGACAGGGGAGAAGAATGTTGGGAGGGTTGGGCACTTGCAGGGGAAGTTGACGTGGGGGGGTGGGGGGAGCGTAGTTCGAGAAGGTGAGAGTGGGAGGTGGCGGATGGGAGGAATGTGGGAGGGGGTAAGATGAGGGAAGCCTGAGAGGGGCGGGATTAGTGGGGCTATGAGAGGGGGTGAGTTGGGGGGGGTGGGGGAACTACTTGGAGAGGGTGGGGTGAGCATTGGATGACAGAATTTGGGACATGCAGTGGAGGGATGTTGAAGAGGGGGACATGTAGAAGGGCGTGGTCTTGCAGTTGTTGGGAGAGCACTGACATGGAGTAGTTTGATGCAGCAAAACAACGTGAATGGGATTTGAATTGCCTGTGTGGAGATGACCTTGACAACACCGTCCAAAGATTCCATTTTTAACTTTGTGAGATAAACATCGTGGGAAGGGTGGACGACGATTTTTGTTCAATTGCTTGCGGCAACCCAGAGTATGATTGACAGAACCAGCATTTCTGGAGCGACAGGTTTGCAAAATATGCCCGGTTTGAAGAAGAAAGGATGGGGAGTAGCAGGGGGAATAAATAAATAACTGATGAAGACAGAGCCGTTGGGTGCAGAATGCCGATGATCGAGGG
>CM068959.1:114713535-114728958 GCA_035128595.1 Eptatretus atami
CGCCGGCGGGCGCGAATTCGCAACAATATATATGTATGTGTGTGTGTATATATATGTGTGTGTATATATACATATATATATATTTTGTATTTTGTGATTCATAAAAGGACTTTCTTTCTCTTTCTCTCCCTCTCTGTAGAATTCTTGCTCTACCCCCTCCCAACACAGTGCAATACCCTCCTCCCGCATCTCCTCTCTCTCTCTCTCTCTCTCTGGACATACCCGGACAGTGTTTGTCTCCGGGCGTTGTTTATGTCTGGACAGTAGTTTGTCTGCAGGCCGTATTTATAGTATGACTGATAGAAAATGGATTTCAGACATTATTTTGTTTCCATCTTCACTGTTATTCTGTGCAGAATCATTTTGATGAGACGGTATGAATTATAATTAATGCTCCACCACACATTCCTTCCATTACTCTCACCTCACACTGTCTTCTCTTCCCCATTCCCCATCCTTCCTCCCTTCCCCACCCTCCACCTCTTCATTTTCCCCACTCTATCTCGTGTGTGTGTGTGTGTGTGTGTGCATATAAAATCACATTTAGACAGATATTCTGGATATACACGAGATAGATAAAGACACATATATGGATCAACAGACACGGAGACTAACATTATATAAGATAGACGGACAAATAAACAGAATGACACAACACGCGCACACACACACACACACACCCACACACACACACACACACACACACACACACACACACACCACACACTACAACACACATATGTGAGTAGAGTTTGCAGCCGAGAGAATGTCCATGTGTTGCTGCAGTCAGGGCTGATTCATGCAATGTGAGTGTCCTCCCTCGGATTGGACGTGAAACAGGACGTGACGTCACACACTCCCCTGCCAACCTGTGGAGATATCGTACGACACCACGGTTGTGAAAAGACTTGGATCAAACTTCCCTCCGGCTGACGAGACGGTGTGATTAATGGTGGAGCGTATATAACATAAGCACCTCAATGAGTCCTCCTGAATGTAAAAAAATATTACTGAAGTTCAGCCTGGATCAGGAGTAACAATCATTCAAACCCCCACAGATCTCCCGAGATCGTGGGATTAGTCTTTATGTCCTGAACAATTCTTTGGTTCATCACGGGAGATGAAGGTTGTGGTGAAGTTTCATCGAAACCGTGGGTAGTTTGGGTGAAGGGAGATTTTCAGTTCGCGTGTACAGAATGCACGTCCCGTCCGGTAAAAACCAAAACCCCGCAGGTAAACCGGAACGTCATCAATACAGGTAAATACAAACTTGTAATCGTGTAAAACGGATACCGATGGTGGAAATCAGTGATTAAAATGTTCAATAAACAGTGTTATTGACAAAGAGGAAGAAGAACGATGTGCGTTCAACAGGGAGGAACGAGGAAGAACTTTGCGGGTTATGATATGACCAGAAACACCTCAGTATGTGAGCGTGGGTACTAAATTCCTGAAGGATTGTGGGAAATACATTTAAATTTCTTGATTACATAACGATTTTGACGCACGTTCAGGAGCGTGTCGTGTATAGAGCCCTCTGGCTCAAAAAAAATAATAATCTGAGGAATAACTTCCGAGGTTGATATTCTGAAAAAACCTGTACCGGAAATCGAACACAGGTCCTCGTGGGTCGGGACGGAACTGACTTGAAGAGGTATTTTCCGGAATTCTCATTTAGACTGAGAAAGATCTGAGAAACGTTAATTTAAATATATAATAATTTTCTGTTCACGTGACTGTAATGCAAGGTAAGTTAAAGGAGTTTTTATTGAATGTTTGTTTTGATTTTAAATGAGGGTGTTTTTACTCGTTTGTTTTTATTCCAACGTTGTTTTAATCTCACATTCATTAAACGCTCATGTCTTTTCCTTTTAACTACAAAACAATCCAAGAAACCTTTATAATTAACTGTTGTAAATCAACTGAGATATAACCTCCCAAGAACCATGTGATTGATTCTCACGTAAGCAGCGTGAATCTGTTTCCACCCCCTTCGTTTACCGATTCAAATTCACCTGCACGCTTTTCTTCATCAACTTTTCTTTCCTGCATCTGATGTAATCTCATCAAAATAATCAATATTAATAATAATGAAGTCTCAATGTGGGCTTCTTCTTCTCTTCCCACGTGTGGTTCCCATGACGATCATTATGTCAGCGATGCTTCTATTTCGCAACACTCTTCTCTCAATTCGACCTTGTGTTTGGCAGCGTTTCTTCTCTGGCATTCTCTATTGCCCTTTATTACTTCCCCAACGAAATGTCTTTGGTCGAATCTCTGAAACGGAAAAATTAAATAAAACCCAATTTGTTTGGAGTGTTCTCTTTCCATCAACCCTGTGGGTTTTCTTTTACAATTTCTTAGTGGCCATATTCACTTCTCCTCCACTCCTCCCTCCTCAAAAACCATAAACTCTTCGGCCCCTCCAAGCTTCCCCTCACGTTTCCTGCAAAAACTCCCCCCCCTCACCCCTTCTGCTCCATTCACACATCCTCCAACTTCTGAAAGTTTGCCCCCCCCTCTACATCCCACAAAGCTGCTCCTTCCCTGCCTCTCGGCCTCCATCTCATCGCTCTTATCCACATACTCCTCAAATCCTCACATGCCTTCTGCCTCTCTTATTACTCCCACTGTACTCAACCGCAGAACCACAGAGCCTTTTTCTCCTCACTCCCCGAGCTCTTCTGCAATCGCCGCCACACTGTCAATATCTCTACCACCACACCTCCACCGCTTGTCCTACCTCTCCCATCCTACACCCAAAGCCTCCTCCCCGTCCTCTTCTTAAGCAGTGGTGGACTCAAATATCGGAGCTTCGCTTCAAACCTGACAGATATTGTCCAGCAAGGTTCGAACAGCCTCACAAAAACTTTCCTCCCTACAAGACGTCTCTGACTTCCCTCGTATCTCTGCCGCTGTTTCTTTGTTCCTGCGGTGTGACGGACTGCAGCCTCGTCCTGGTGGAGGAGTTGCTCTCTTCATCAAATATCTCTATTCACTCACTCTCCATTGCACACTGACCTCACTCCCACATCCCAGAGAATGCCTCTGGCTTACGGGTTCCTCCACTCCCACCGATCATGTTTATATGTGCACTGTACGGTCCGCACCAAAACAGTAAATTCGACTCATTTACATCTCATATCGAAAAACATGGGCCAGCAACTTGCTATCCCTCTACTCATCCAGCCTTTCCCCTTCCCGTCCGCCTCCCTTCCTTACCCTCGCCTCCTTCCTGCGTTCGGTGGTGGCGCTTGCCGTGTTTGCAAGTTCTGATTTCTCATTTTTGATGTTTTTGTGGACACACATCTCATTCGCTTCATATAGAAGATAAGCCTACATAGCTTGTAATGAACCATAAATAACATCACTAATTAGAAGGCAGATTCACACACACATGGGAGTCGGATGTGATCTGTTGTGGACAAAAAAAACACTATGCTGACCGACAGCAGACTACATAACAACACAGGTCATAGTCTTTGATCCATCGACCGGTTTACAAGGAGAATAGGATTATTTTCCGGGTTACGTTTATCAGTGACAGTACGTGCAAAAACACGGGTAGCACAGTGACACCACAGGCACACGCGCGCGCGACCAGACACAGCGCGCGCACAGACACACGCAGACAGCTGCACAGACACACGCACGCACAGACACACGCGCGCAAGCACAGACACACCGCACGCACAGAACACACGGACACAGACATTGTAGAATGAGCAAATACTCCTGTCTCTCATGAAAGCAGAGAAACGATATACCCTTGCTCCTTCGACATACTTGCTCCAGTGAAGGTAATCCTTCCGCTGGGTCTGAGAATAATAAAGTTCGCAAGGTCAATAATATATTACAAATAGAAGGGATCACCTCCTTCACTTCTTTTTTTTTTTTTGTAAATTTGCATTTTCATCTGCTGGCAACGCAAAAGTTAGCCATAAGCAGTTTCAGATTGAAGGACAGAGACATTGGATAACCAGCGAATAAATTTCAGCAAGAAGAAGAAGGAAAGATTCCATTTTCAAAATAGTCATGTAGCAACTTAAACAGAGGAACAAGTCTTGTGGCACCGAACATATGCATGATAAAGCAATTTCAAATTCTTTCTTCAGAAATCTTCATTGGAGAAATTTTGTGCATCAATTTGGAAGAATCCTTTTGTGCGCATATCCATTGCATGTCATTTGAACGCTTAGAAATTGGAGCTGTATGCAGTAGTTCACACACATTCAGGAGTAACAGGATAGAAGCTGACAGATGCTGTTTCCCTTCAACCCCAAAAGGGCTTTTACCATCATCAAATAAACAAAACGATACAAAAGTCATGGGTAAGTGGTCTTTCGCCATTGAAGTTAAAGAAGTTACAGATTTGTGTTCGAAGTCGAAAGTAAAACGTGGAGACCGCAATTGGTTTGAGCAAACCACCGACTCAAAAAAGCTCTGAATTGTATTCCAGATTCTTTAATAATCCCTTTAAGATTCAACAAAAAAAATCTGGTCAATAATACCGAATGGACGCTGAAACCGCGTATGTCGGAGAGTGCAGTAATTTAATGAAAGATTCCATCTTTCTTCTCCATGAAAGTTCATCAAATTATGGACAGAACGAAATCTGACCCACAACAAGACTGGACGAAGTCTTGGAAGAAGGAATGGCTGCAAAGAAGGGGGTTGAAGAAAATTGGTTCGTTTCGAAACATTGGAGCGATGACGAACTGGTCTCACGACGCGGTGATAAGCTTGCGCAGGTGTTGATACACAAAGTAGTGTATATGCTTCTGCATGTACAATCTCTTAGGGAGGATTGGAGTAAAAACAGCTCATGACCATCCATGTGCCTTCAGAAGTATTCAGACCCCTAGCCCGTTGGCTTTTTACATTTTGTTTGTTACAGCCTGTAAACTAATATTTGACTCAAATTTTAAGTTTTTTTGTCACGACCGACAACAATAACCACCACAACATTGACATAATGAAAACAATTTTTAGAAATTTTTACAAATTCATTCAAAATGAGAGTACTGATATCTAATGTTACAAATAAACATAAAGTAATGCTGCTCCCTGAGTCAACACTTTGTTGAAGTTTCCTTTGGCAGCAATTGCAGCTTCGAGTTGTTTTGGATTGTACATCACAAAATTATTCCTTGATCGCCTTCAGTTGATTGTCCAAGACTTGGCAGCCAGTTCGTGGAAGACTGGCCCAAACTTATCCCATGGCCGCGTCCTACAAAAGGATGGATATGATTTGGAAGCCATTGTAGTAATCGACCCTTCCAGGTTGGTGCCGCAATAGCCAAAGAGACTGGTTCGGCAGCACACCAACACTCTGTTCTGGGCAGCAGAGTGTGGTCCCATGCGCCGTTGGATGATGGTTGGGATTGTGCAGTAGTTTGTAGTGAACGTGGGTGTTGGCTTGGTGGTTGGGGTGGTGGCTTGGGATCTAGGGTCTGAGTTAAGCCCCGTCGGCTACTGAATTAATAACACAGGTGGTTTGAACAAAGCCTGTTACATCCTTTACGAGGTCGGCAAATATGAGCTACCAGTGTGTACTGGTGGAGGGGCCTCGCATCGCGGGCAGTCGCGCTTGGATTCCAAGAAGTGATAGTACACTTGGCAGCTCAGCTTGCCATACGTAAGGAGAAGAAGTAAGTGTTATAAGTCGACGTTTTTAGTGGGAGTTTGGGAATGTCATGCTGAAGTGTTGGAGGGGTTTTATGTAAGCTTTGGAGTGTCTTGTTTTTGAAACTTCAGACCTCTCTCCAATTGCCCTTCAGAATAGTATTCACACCGCATCGACTTTTTTGTCACATTTTATTGTTAACTGACTGTGCTGAAATTAAAATTGGCTTAAATCTAAATTTTTTTGGTCACCGGATCCAAAACAGAATTTTCCCCTCATGACAACTGTGAAACAGGTGTTTTGTCGAAATTGACAATTAATAAAAAATGAAAAGCTTAAATGTCTGTTGAGTCCAATCAGTATTCACCTCTGCGTGGCACTCAAATTGGACTTCAGGTGCATCCAATAGTTCCCTTTGATCAATCCTTGGACATGCTCCAGAACTTGATTCGGCAATCTACGCTACGCTGGTGGCCCATTAAATTGATTGGAACATAATTAGAAAGAAACACTGCCTTTCTTTATGAGGTCGCACAGTTTGAAGTGGGCATAAAATCCCACAAGGAGAAAAAAAAAAGAACTCTCACATGAAGTTCCGAGGAACTGTCTGTAGAACTCCGAGATAGAATTTGTGAGAGCGTAGATCTGGAGAACAGGTATAAAAATATTTCCTTGAGTGTTTGAAAGTTCCCAAGAGCAACAGTGAGCTCGCATCATTCGGAATGGAAAGAGCTATTGGAATGACCACATCTTCCCTGGAACTGGCTGTCCACCAAGCGAGCTAGCTTGTGCCGTGGCAGCCTGGTTGGCTGCTGGTTGCATGCATTTTTTCCTGGCGGCACGGCTGTGCTGCTGATGCAGTTGCCTCTATCTTACATAAGTACAATGGTACTCGTGTTTGCCATCTCTTGGAAGATGACTGGCTGAAAAGGATCGACCCACCTGGGTTAGCTTGATGGCTGACGGGCTCAAACACCCCCCCCCCCTCACGACCGAAGACCTAAGATCTTAAGGCAACCACCTTAAGCATTAAGCCAACATCAGGCTTTGGAGGACACTTTTTCTTGCGTTGATGTATATTTCTTCTCCTTTTGTTCCTTCTAATCAATTCTGCAACAGACTTTAGTCTGCTTCCTGCCAACGCGTTGGGAGTGTTTTGCAGAAAATCGGGAAGGTAAAAGAACTAAGGTTTTTTTCTTCTTTCCCTTTCAGCCATTCCTCTGTAACTGCCATGCTGGCACTATTTGAGTTTGAGTGGTCTTCCATCCTAGCTTCGAGTATGTTCCTAAAACGCTCACCTCATGAGAGATATGATATGATTTTGTCAGCTTGGCATGCTGTGCTTGGTTTACAGTGTGCTTTTGTAATTCAGGCATTGTTTGGCTGCAATCTTTTCTTTGAAGACCATCTATACCTGGAGACCCTTTGACCTGATCACATGGTGGTCGCTCATCGTGTCTTTTTCACAGGTGGCAAGTAATGTTACACACAAACGAAGTGATGAACCATCATTTTAATTGTAAAGATATTTGTGAGAAATTCGCAAAATAATGCACATTTAACACGCAAAAACATCACTGTATTTCTTTGAAGAAAAAAGAAAAATCATGAGCAATCGAAGAGCGGTGTTTTTGCCTTTACCGCACTGGTTAAATTTATTATTGATTGAAATGAAATTGTAGTTTTCCTGCTAGGTTTGGATTAATTTGATCCAACTTTATTCAATCGTTTTTTTTCCTCTCCAAGAAGTGTTTTCTTTGTGGTTTCAGGGTGGGAGCAGATAGACAGCATTAGTCTATTATTTATATATGGAGATGGTGGAGCCAGGGGCCGGATTTAGGGCAGCGCGCGCAGGATGACTGTTGGGGTGTCGGGCTTTGAGTGAGCCTGTGATGAAGTATCAACAGGTTTTATTAACAGGAAATTTTGGTCTGTCACGCCTTGTTCCACCAACAAACTATTCAGATTAAAATAAATCCTTCCCAGACCCCTCTGTTGCACAGATATGGATGGCCATTGGCTCAGCGGAGCTCTTCCTTCCTTTGGCAGGTTTTGTTTTGATACCTGGTGGGTGTCATGAAAGGGAAATGAGGAAGAAGAAAAGGAATAAGAGGTTCTTTCCAACCATGGCTTTTCCTGCCTTGTGCCCTCACCAAATGGAGAGGGTATAACATTTGGGTCCGTTTGTTAACTTACGAAATCTCAAGATTTGTAAGTATATTGATGACTTTCCGTCCTCTGTTTGTTTGTTTGTTACTTAGCGAAAGTTCTAAAGATTTCGTAAGTATATTGATTCAGTTCCGTTTCCTGTTTGTTTGTTTGTGTGCTTTGTTTGTGTGTTTGTTACTTACGAATCTAAAGATTTCCTAAGTGATATTGATGACTTCCGTTTCTGTGTTTTTGCTTTGTATGTTTGTTTTGTTTGGTATTTTGTTTGTAGGCAGATAACTCGAGAACGGAAGAAGCTAGCCAATGTCAAATTACACCACGTGATGGCTAGTGCTGATTCAGATTTATGGTCAAAATCGGTCCAAAGGTCAAGGTCACAGTGAGTCAAACATAATTCCGTAATAACGTGTGAGAAATGGGAGTATTTTTGCTTTCGCTTGATGTTAACGAGTTCGTTTAACTTCGATTTTAATTTTGTCTTTCGTTTTGCGATGCGCTTAGGACGCTTAAAACTCGTTGTCGAAATTGCTGGTAAAATCGGATGTTTTGGAGGACGTTTTAAGATTGTATAAAAAATATTTCACTCGAAGTGTCAGGGGTACGTCCATGATGCATTGCGCTCGAGCAGCACGTACGGGTCGTCCCATGATGCAGTGCGCTCGAGCAGACATGTGTTGAGTACGTTAAGGTTTTTGCATGGAGAATGGAGATTTTTTTGCTTCGCTCGACGTTACGAGTTCGTTTTAACTTCGATTTTAATTTTGTCTTCGTTTCTTGCGATCCGCTTAGGACGCTTAAACCTCGGTTTTTGTCGAAATTCTGGAACAGCGATGAATAACTGATATATAATAAAGTTTAATAAGTCTTTTATGAGAATTCTTCTGCAGAAGTATACACTATTATCTGGATATCCTGCTGGTACTGAATCACTTAAAGATAAAATGGAATTTTTATAAGAAATCTAGTTTTTGTCCTGGGACTCATTAATCTGCAAACCACAGTGTAAAATCGTAGACACATGAATTCAGATTCACAGCTCCCCTTGGGCTTCTGACTGATTCAATGCTTTTATTAGACAAGGTCAGAGGTCAAGTTGATGATTTTCGTAAGTACCACGCTCCTAACACTGACTGCTTGTTTGTTAGCTTACGAAATCTTTAGATTTCGTAGTATAGTTTGTGATGACTTCCGTTTCTGTTTGTTTGTGTGTTTGTTTGTTTGTAGGCACGTAAACTCGAGAACGGTAAGAAGCTACCAATGTCAAATTACAACCACGTGCTTCAGGCACGGGTTTCGATGGCTGTGTGATTAGATTTGTGGCTCAAAATCGGCATGCAAAGGTCAAGGTCACAGTGAGGTCAATATTCGATTTTTTGATGGTTTGGTAGCAGATAACATCTCCGAGAACGGATAGACAGCTTCCATGTACATTACAGCACCACGTGATTCGGTAGGGTGTTAGCTAGTGCTGATCTAGCGTATTTTGGTCAAAATCGGTCCAAAGGTCAAGAGTCACAGTGAGGTCAAATATTCGTTTTTGATGGTTTGGTACAGAGATACTCGAACGGAAGAAGGCTAATGTCCAATTACACCACATGATTCAGGGGGTGATGCTCAGTGCTGATTAGATTTTGGTCAAATCGGTCAAAGGTCAAGGTCACAGTGCAGGTTCAAATCATCCAAAAACACTTCGATTTTTGATGGTTTGGTACAGAATTGCGTTAGAATACTTTCTGGTTTGCGTCACCTTACTTTTCTCTTGGAGACAGGCATTTATGAGACAAGGTCAGAGGTCCAAGTTGACGATTTCCGTAAGTACCGAGTCTATGATGCTTGTTTTGTTTGTTTGTAATGTTTGTTTGTTTTGTAGGCACGATACTCGAGAACGGACCGAAGCTACCATGTCAAATTACATCACGTGATTAGGAGGGTGATGGCTAGTGCTGAATTAGATTTTTGGTCAAAATGCGGTCAATAGGTCAGTTTCACAGTGAGGTCAACCATTCGATTTTTGATGGTTTGTTATAATAACTCGAGAACGGAAGAAGGCTACGCAATGTCAAATTTAACACTGATCAGGAGGGTGATGGCTAGTGCTTGATCAGATTTTGGTCAAAATCTGGTCAACGGTCACAGGTCAACGGTGAGGTCAAACATTCGAATTTTTGATGGTTTAGGGTAGCAGAATCCGTTAAACTTCTAAAACTTCTGGTTTGCGTCGCTACTTCTCTAGAGACAGCTTTTTATTAGACAGGTCAGAGTCAAGTTGACGATTTCGTAAGTCCAGTCTATGACTGCTTGTTTGTTTGTTGTTTGTCGCACGATAACTCGAGAAACGGAAGAAGCTACCAATGTCAAATTACCCCACACCACGTGATTCAGGAGGTGATGGCTAGCGCTGATTAGATTTTGTCAAACATCGGTCAAATCAGGTCACAGTGAGGTCAACATTTCGATTTTTTGATGTTTGGCACAGAAATCCATGCGTAGAAACTTTCTGGTTTGCGTCGCTACCTTCTCCAGAGACAGCTTTTTATTAGACAAGGTTCAGAGGTCAAGTTGTAATGATTTCAGTAAGTACGCAGTCTATGACTGTCTGTTTATTTGTTTGTTTGTTTGTTTGTTTGTAGGCCACGATAACTCGAGAACGGAAGAAGCTAACGAATGTCAAATTACACAGTTGATTCAGGAGGGTGATGGCTAGTGCTGATTAATTTTGGTCAAAATCAGTCAAAGGTCAAGGTCACAGTTGAGGTCAAAACATAATTCCGTAAATTCACAGTGGAGAAATGGAGTATTTTGCTCGCTCGAGCGTACGAGTTCGTTTTAACTTCGATTTTAATTTTGTCTTCGGTTTTTTGCGATCGTTAGCGACGCTTAAAACTCTGTTGTCGAAATTCTGGTAAAAATCGATGTTTTGGAGCGTTTTAAGATTGTATAAAACATATTTCACTCGTAGCGTCACGGGTCGTCCCATGATGGCAGTTGCGCGCTCGAGCAGAACGCGTCGTTGAAGTTACGTTAAGGTTTAAATTGCCGTGGAGAAAAGGAGTATTTTTGCTTCGGTCGACGTTACGATTTTTTGATGGTTTGATACAGAATCATCGTAGAAACTTCTGGTTTCCGTCGCTACCTTCTCTTTGGAGACAGCTTTTTATTAGACAAGGTAGAGGTCAAGTTGACGATTTCGTAGTACCAGTCTATGACTGCTTGTTTGTTTGTTTGTAGCACGATAACCATCGAGAATAGAGAAGCTACCCATTCAATTACACCACCTGATTCAGGAGGGTGATTGGCTTAGGCTGATTTAGATTTTGGTCAAAATCGGCAAAGGTCAGGTCACAGTGAGGTCACACCCCAAATGATAACTCCAGAACGGAAGAAGATACCAGAATGTCAAATTACATACGAAGTGGAATTCAGGAGGGTGGGTGGCCTTAGCGCTGATTAGATTTTGGTCAAAATCGGCAAGGTCAAGGTCACAGTGAGGTCAAACAATTCGATTTATCGATGGTTTGGTAAGATCAATCGTAGAAACTTCTGGTTTTTCGTCGTACCTTTCTCTTTAGAGACAGCTTTTATTAGACAAGTCAGAGGTCAAGTTGCGATTTTCGTAGTACGAGTCCTATACTGCTTGTTTGTTTGTTTGTTACTTCCAAAATCGAAGATTTTTCAAGTGTATTGGTTTCGTCGATTTTTTTATTCTATCTGTTTGTCGCCTGGTTCAGGTCGCATTTTAGAAACGGCGATATTGCACGAAACTTCAGCCACTGGTGGAGTTGTCATAAGAAAGAAACCTATTGTTTTTTGAACTCAAAAGGTCAAAATAGCCAAAGGTAAGAATTCGGTGAGATTTCTGAATCCCCAATTGTCATCCGATTGACTTTAGATTTGAAGAGGATTTTTCATGCCAGGTCAGTGAATTCAACAACCATATTATTTTTTGGGGTCAATATAGGCCGAATTTCTAAAATTTTTTGGGGTTTTCCAAAATTTTTTTTTCCCCAATCCGAAATTGGACTTGAAATTTGAAGAGGATTTAATGTTTCAGTTAACTGAATTAAACCAGCAATTATTTTTGAAGTCCAACATAGGACCAAAAGGTCCACAATAGTCCCAAAGTCAAACAACCTCGGGTGTATTCCTAAAATTCGCTCATTTCATTACCGATTGACTTGAATTTGAAGAGGAGTTGCATGTTGGAATCATTGAATTCAACCACAAATTGTTGTTGAGGTCAACATTTGTTTTATGGATTCTGCAAGAACATGCTCTGCATGACATCATCTTGTTGTTACTCTACAAAATCTTTAGATTTCGTAGTATATTGATGACTTCCGTCCTCTGTTTGTGTTGTGTGTTCTGTGTGTGTGGTTTGTAGGCACGATTACTCAGCAGAAGGAAGAAGCCTACCAATGTCAAATTAGCACAGCGTGATTCAGGAGGGTGATGGCTTGTCCTGATTCGATTTTGCTCAAATCGGTCAGAGGTCAGGTCACAGTGAGGTCAAACATTCCGCAAAAAAAGTTTATAAAACTCGAGAACGGAAGAAGCTACATGTCAAATACACACGTGATTCAGGAGTGTGATTGGCTAGCCGCTGCTTAGATTTTGGTCAACAATCGGTCAAAGTGTGTCAAGGTCACAGTGAGGTCAAACATCCAAAAATGATAACTCGAGACGGAAGAAGCTACCAACTGTCAAATTACACCACGTGATTCAGGAGTGTGATGGCTAGCGGCGATTAGATTTTGGTCAAATTATCTGTCCAAGGTCAAGGTCACAGTGTGGTCAAACATTCGACTTTTGATGGTTTTGGTACATCGAATCATCGTAGAAATTCTGGTTGCCTCGTACCTCTCCAGAGACAGCTTTATTAGACAAGGTCAGAGGTCAAGTTGACGATTTTGTAAGTACGCAGTCTATGACTGCTTTGTTTGTTGTTTGTGTGTTTTGTTTTTTTCGCACCGAACTTTCGTCTTTTCTCTGCACCGTTGTCGGATTGAGACGAAATTTTCACGCACAATGGTATGAATTCGTCATAATTATCTTTACACATTCTATGAGAAATCATCGGTCCACTGGTGTGGCAGCGCATATTGGAAAAAACTGAAAAATCTGGACCTCTGTTATCTCTGAAACTGCACAAGGAAAAAAATTGAAACTTTGCACATAGGCAAGTACTCCTCATGGAGAATGAGTGGATTTTTTTATGTATGTCATAAGGTGCTTCATTATGAAAATCATAATTGCAGATGTAAACGCACACATCCGTCAGTAATGAAAATTTTTGAGGGTTCATCTGGGGGATAAAATGGTCGCACAGAAAAATATTTGATTATGTTCATCGGTCACTGTGATTCGCAAGCGCATATTGTAAATATAAAAAAAACTTTCAAATCTTCTTCTCTGAAATGGCTGAACAGAATCGAGACGAAACTTTTTCTACATATGACCGCCTCGTCCGTGAGGACCAAAAGGTTCACACATATTAAGTGATAGGTACATGGTTTGGCAGCCATATTGGATATATGCTCAATGATGAACACAATTAATGAAAAGAGCTAGGTGAGGGAGGGTGGGAGGTGTTTTTATTTTTTGTTTTGGCAGTTATTTTTAAATCTTTTAGTTTTTAAATCTTTGGTGTGCCACGGTAAAGTTTGCAGTTTGCAAAAAATCTTTTATTTTGTTTGCAGTGGCTGCTGCTGTGTGGTCATTTGCTGGAGTGTGGCTGTGCGCTTGATTGTAGTTATCTTGTTAAATTATGAGAAGGATGGTGGAAATTTGGCTAGCGCACCAGTGCAGCTGGCTATCTTTCGAGAAATATGCCAATGGATCTTTAATGTCCACCAACTAATGCTGTAGAGGGGATGCCTCAGTTGCTTGTTCATCGCTGAAGGACGGCGAAGGCCACATCATTGATCCCTTCCGATTCTGTGAAACACATGAGAGTTTATTAGCTGCGTTGGGAATCAAACAAGCTTGGCACTAGGGGCCAAGTGTGCTGACTCAAGGCCACCCTGTCAGCCCACATGGGGGTGCACAACTGGCTTGTAAAACCCCTCAATGATAAGCATAATACAGAGTAAAAGAAAATAACATGCATAACCTTCTTTGTTACATTAATGCATTGTGTCCCTGGCAGGTCATTGGTGGATTGGACAACTTCTTGGAAATGGCTCATTCACAAGGTCTGAGAGCAGAAACAGCAAGCAGTGATCAGTGTACTTTGGAATTGTGAATCAGAAGGTTTCGTCGAGCTTGTACAGACTCCGTTTCATTGGCGAACAGAGCTCCTCTCTCTCGCCAAAGAGAAATTTAATTTGCAGATGTATGCGACTTTCTGTAAATTTGTGAAATCTTTTTGTGAAGCCGGCAGGTTTGTCCAGCTTGCGGCTTTCCTCTGTTGGGAACTTCTATCGTCAACTTGGAGAATGTTATTCGAGATACTTTCAGTTTCTGCCAAAAGTTTAGTGGATTCCCCAAAATGTGGCAGCTGGAAAAATTGTTCCTCGGTTTCCGGGGAATGCTGTTTCATGATTCTGCCACGCTCCACGATCAGGATGATGGATTCACACCCAAGTCTGGTAATGGTCACTATTTTATACACCCAAGCATGTCAACGAATACTGTGATGTTCAATCATTGATGTGGTTTTGTTTTATTTTATTTTCGTTTGTCAACTTTATGCGGAATCTTTTTGGAACAACTTGGTATTTGTTGGAGACGTTTGTTAAATTCTTGATATGCAGTCATTGTTATTTTCTTCTTGAATCACAAGCAAATTCCAAACTGTTCCTTGTTTGACAGCAAATTTAAATTATCGCATGCAGGAAGTAGATTGTTTACGCCTGGCGTATAGGCATGACAGTGAGAAGGACATCTATGGGCGAGGAAGCATTGTGGAAGCGATAATCATCTGGGCTGTAATTTGCAGCCTGGATTGAGAGATGCTGTCAGATCGGAGGCGGATGCCTCATGGTTTGAGGTACCATGAGGGACAGGGGAGAAGAATGTTGGGAGGGTTGGGCACTTGCAGGGGAAGTTGACGTGGGGGGGTGGGGGGAGCGTAGTTCGAGAAGGTGAGAGTGGGAGGTGGCGGATGGGAGGAATGTGGGAGGGGGTAAGATGAGGGAAGCCTGAGAGGGGCGGGATTAGTGGGGCTATGAGAGGGGGTGAGTTGGGGGGGGTGGGGGAACTACTTGGAGAGGGTGGGGTGAGCATTGGATGACAGAATTTGGGACATGCAGTGGAGGGATGTTGAAGAGGGGGACATGTAGAAGGGCGTGGTCTTGCAGTTGTTGGGAGAGCACTGACATGGAGTAGTTTGATGCAGCAAAACAACGTGAATGGGATTTGAATTGCCTGTGTGGAGATGACCTTGACAACACCGTCCAAAGATTCCATTTTTAACTTTGTGAGATAAACATCGTGGGAAGGGTGGACGACGATTTTTGTTCAATTGCTTGCGGCAACCCAGAGTATGATTGACAGAACCAGCATTTCTGGAGCGACAGGTTTGCAAAATATGCCCGGTTTGAAGAAGAAAGGATGGGGAGTAGCAGGGGGAATAAATAAATAACTGATGAAGACAGAGCCGTTGGGTGCAGAATGCCGATGATCGAGGG
>CM068959.1:114735928-114760261 GCA_035128595.1 Eptatretus atami
GACAAGCAGAATGTTTTAAGCGTCCTAAGCGATCGCAAAAACCGAAGACAAAATTAAAATCGAAGTTAAAACGAACTCGTAACGTCGAGCGAAGCAAAAATACTCCATTTCTCCACGTGAATTTACGGAATTATGTTTGACCACATGTGACCTTGACCTTTGACTGATTTTGACCAAAATCTAATCAGCACTAGCCATCACCCTCCTGAATCACGTGGTGTAATTTGAAATTCGTAGCTTCTTCCGTTCTCGAGTTATCGTGCCTACAACAAACAAACAAACAAACAAATAAACAAGCAGTCATAGACTGGTACTTACGAAATCATCAACTTGACCTCTGACCTTGTCTAATAAAAGCTGTCTCTGGAGAAGGTAGCGACGCAAACCAGAAGTTTCTACGATGATTCTGTGCCAAACCATCAAAAATCGAATGTTTGACCTCACTGTGACCTTGACCTTTGACCGATTTTGACCAAAATCTAATCAGCGCTAGCCATCACCTCCTGAATCACGTGGTGTAATTTGACATTGGTAGCTTCTTCCGTTCTCGGAGTTATCGTGCCGACAAACAAACAAACAAACAAGCAGTCATAGACTGGTACTTACGAAATCGTCAACTTGACCTCTGACCTTGTCTAATAAAAGCTGTCTCTAGAGAAGGTAGCGACGCAAACCAGAAGTTTATACGATGATTCTGTACCAAACCATCAAAAATCGAATGTTTGACCTCACGGTGACTTGACCGTTGACCGATTTTGACCAAAATCTAATCAGCACTAGCCATCACCTCCTGAATCACGTGGTGTAATTTGACATTGGTAGCTTCTTCCGTTCTCGAGTTATCTGTACCAAACCATCAAAAATCGAATGTTTGACCTCACTGTGACCTTGACCTTTGACCGATTTTGACCAAAAATCTAATCAGCACTAGCCATCACCCTCCTGAATCACGTGATGTAATTTGACATTGGTAGCTTCTTCCGTTCTCGAGTTATCGTGCCTACAAACAAACAAACATACAAACAAACAAACAAGCAGTCATAGACTGGTACTTACGAAATCGTCAACTTGACCTCTGACCTTGTCTCATAAATGCTGTCTCCAGAGAAGGTAGCGACGCAAACCAGAAGTTTCTACGATTATTCTGTACCAAACCATCAAAAATCGAATGTTTTGGATGTTTGACCTCACTGTGACCTTGACCTTTGACCGATTTTGACCAAATCTAATCAGCACTAGCCATCACCCCTCCTGAATCATGTGGTGTAATTTGACATTGGTAGCTTCTTCGTTCGAGTTATCTGTACCAAACCATAAAAATCGAATATTTGACCTCACTGTGACCTTGACCTTTGACCGATTTTGACAAAAATCTAATCAGCACTAGCTATCACCCTCCTGAATCACGTGGTGTAATTTGACATTGGTAGCTTCTTCCGTTCTCGAGTTATCTGTACCAAACCATCAAAAATCGAATATTTGACCTCACTGTGACCTTGACCTTTGACCGATTTTGACCAAAATCTAATCACACTAGCCATCACCCTCCTGAAGCACGTGGTGTAATTTGACATTGGTAGCTTCTTCCGTTCTCGAGTTATCGTGCCTACAAACAAACAAACACACAAACAAACAGAAACGGAAGTCATCAATATACTTACGAAATCTTTAGATTTCGTAAGTAACAAACAAGCAGTCATAGACTGGTACTTACGAAATCATCAACTTGACCTCTGACCTTGTCTAATAAAAGCATGAATCAGTCAGAAGCCCAAGGGGAGCTTGAATTCTGAATTCATTGTGGTCTACGATTTTACACTGTGGTTTGCAGATAATGAGTCCAGACAAAAACTAGATTTCTTATAAAAATTCCATTTTTTTTTTTAGTGATTCAGTACCAGCAGGATATGCCAGATAATAGGTGTATTACTTTTCAGAAGAATCTGATAAAAGACTTATTATTTATTATATATCAGTTATTCATCGCTGTTCCAGAATTTCGACAACCGAGTTTTAAGCGTCCTAAGCGATCGCAAAAACCGAAGACAAATTAAAAATCGAAGTTAAAACGAACTCGTAACGTCGAGCGAAGCAAAAAAATCTCCATTTCTCCATGCAAAACCTTAACGTCACTCAACGACATGTCTGCTCGAGCGCACTGCATCATGGGACGACCCGTGACGTCTGCTCGAGCGCAATGCATCATGGGACGACCCTTGACACTTCGAGTGAAATATTTTTTTATACAATCTTAAAACGTCTCCAAAACATCCGATTTTTACCAGAATTTCGACAACCGAGTTTTAAGCGTCCTAAGCGATCGCAAAAACCGAAGACAAAATTAAAATCGAAGTTAAACGAACTCGTAACATCAAGCGAAGCAAAATACTCCATTTCTCCACGTTAATTTACGGAATTATGTTTGACCTCACTGTGACCTTGACCTTTGACCGATTTTGACCAAAATCTAATCAGCACTAGCCATCACGTGGTGTAATTTGACATGGTAGCTTCTTCCGTTCTCGAGTTATCGTGCCTACAAACAAACAATACAAACAAACAAACATACAAACAAACAGAAACGGAAGTCATCAATATACTTAGGAAATCTTTAGATTTCGTAAGTAACAAACACACAAACAAACAGAAAGGAAGTCATCAATCTACTTACGAAATCTTTAGATTTCGTAAGTAACAAACACACAAACAAACACACAAACAAAAAACAGAAACGGAACTGATCAATATACTTACGAAGATGGCTAGTGCTGATTAGATTTTGGTCAAAATCGGCCAAAGGTCAAGGTCACAGTGAGGTCAAACATCCCAAAAATGATAACTCCAGAACGGAAGAAGATACCAATGTCAAATTACACCACGTGATTCAGGAGGGTGGTGGCTAGCGCTGATTAGCTTGGGAGGGTATATTATTTGGTTTGGAAGATCGCAATTTGGATATACAGGTTTAATTATAAAGGGTTTCTGGTATAGTTTTGCAGTTTAAAAGGAAGAATGAGGTTTAGTGATGATGTGACATAAACGATGTGATGATAAAACAAAACGAGTGAAAAACACTCATTAAAATCAAACAACACCATCAACAAACAATTCAATAAAACTCCTTTAACTTTCCTTCATTACCTCACGTGACAGAATATTATATATATATTTAACATTAACGGTTCACAGATCTTTCTCAGGTTAAATGAGAATTCCCGAAATACCTCCTTCCAGTGAGACGAGGACGAGGACCTGTGTTCGAGGAACGAGGACCTGTGTTCGAGGACCTTGTGTTCGAGTTCCGTGTACAAGGTTCACAGGAAAAATCAACCGAAGTTAGATTATATTATATTTTTTTTGAGCCATAGGCTCTATACCGACACGCACACAATGAACGTGGTCAAAATTCATTATTTAATTAAGAAATTTTAATGTAATTTCCACAATCTTCAGGAGATTTTCTCAGTACCAGCTCACAGAGTTTGAGGGGTTCTGGTTCATCGACCGGAAGTTCTTCCTCGTTCTCTCTATTAAACGCACATCGTTACTTCTTCCTCTTTGTAATAATTCACTTCATTGCATTCTTAATCAATTTGATTTCCACCATTGCTATCGTTACACGATTCAAGGTTGTGTATTTTACTGTTTGTATGATCGTTCCGGTTTTACCTTGCGGGGTTTGGTTGTTTACCGGACGTGGCACGTCATCATGTACCACGGAAACTTGAACAACTCCCTCACCCAATAACTACCCACGTGGTTTTCGGATGAAACTTTCACCACCAACCTTCATCTCCCGTGATGAACAAAGATGTTCAGGACATAATAGATAATCACGATACTGAGATCTCTGTGGGGGGTTGAATGATTGTTACTCCTGATTCCAGCGTGAACTTCCAGAGTAATATATTTTTGAACATTCGGGAGGATTCATAGAGGTCTGTTAATGTATTACGTCTCACCATGAAATCACACCTTCTCCGTTCAGCGCGAGGAAGTTTTTGACCAAGTCTTTTCACGAACGGATTGGTGCCGTCGAATATCTCACAGAATTGAGAGGGGAGTGTGTGACGTTCACGTCCTGCTTTTACACGTCCATCCGATGGAGGACACTAACATGAGATCACCCTGCTGCAGCACACATGGACATTCTCTCGGCTGCAAACTCTACTCACATTATGTGGTGCTGTGTGTGTTGTGTGTGGTGTGTGTGTGTGTGTGTGTGTGTGTGTGTGTCATTCTGTTTATTTGTTCGTCATATCCTTATATACTGTTAGTCCACGTGTCTTTTATCCATATATTGTGTATCTATCTATCTCCTGTAATACAGGAATATCTGTGTCTATATGTGATTTTATACACAACAACACGCAACACACACACACACCACACACGAGCAAATAACACCCTCGCTTTCGCTGATGTAATACGAAAGGGGGGGAACAAAAATTGGGGGGGGGGGAGGGAGAGAGGGTCTGATCGTACAAATCGAATACTTGGTTTGAATGTGATGGCTGGTGTTATCTTGCTTATACTGGCGATACTCTGAATTGATTAGCTCGCACTAGGATGCGTATGATCTTGTGGGAGTAGAGTGGGGAAAATGAAGAGGTTGTAGGGAGGGGAGTGAGGAAGGGGTGGGGAAAGGAAGAGAAGACAGTGTAGGTAAGGAAGGGAAGGCAGGCGGTGCGAGCGTTTAATATAATTTCATACCGTCTCATCAAAATGATTCCTCAAGAATAACAGTGGAAGATGGAAACAAAATAATTTTCTGAAATCCATTTTTCTAATCAGTCATACTGTAAACACGGCTGCAGACAAACTCGTGTCGGCACATATCTGGAACAAACCACTGTCCAGACTAAATTGGGCTGTCACCCTTGACGATTTAGCGAACGTATGCCGTTTTTTTACAATTTTGCCGAATACGCTGGCACACGTCGAATACGTTATTTTGTAAGTTTTATGTATACGTTAGGGATATACCCTTGAAAACACTGCCATAAGTCGTTGTACGCTGGTTTAATCGTGACCTTTTGCTGCTTGTTTCTCTTTTTTCGAATGCTTAAATTTTACGACGTACTCGGCGTATTGGCTCACACCCATTCCGCTACGCGAGCCATAAGTTTAGGCCACGTTATGCGATCGTTGACCACGTTAATATGTATCGTTACTTCATAAGTCGAAACACGTAGAGGTAACATTCGCGTTACCCGAAACTTATTTCTAACTATGAGTAAGTTTTTAGCCGCTACACGACGTTGTTCCACTTCGCATACACGCTACTTTGAAGTTCCTCATACGTCGAAACATCACAAGTTTAATGTTAGGGTCCGTGACTATATTTATAACCTATGAATACGTGCCTTGGGAATTATTACGCTATGCCATACGCTGGGACTATCGTTGGGCATAGGTTGTGGACGCCTAAAACACGATAAACAATCGTTGGTATAACTTATGTAATAAGGTTCCGAGCGTTCTGTTGTTCATTACTAGTACCATTATGCATTTGTCAAATCGTTTTTAATACTTTAAAAAGTAAAACAAAGAAATATTTCATCGTGCGAAGAGGAAAAAAAATTAGCGAAAAGAACATCGAAAGCAATGGATGCAAAGTTAGTCTCCTATATCGTGCGCGATAAGAGGAATCCATCTCACCCCACCCTCCCCATCAGCTCACCTCTACTACGACATGGAACCTACACTACTACCAATACTAACTACTACAACTACTACTACTGACATAGCATACTATACTCTTACTACTACTGACATAGACATTACTACTACTATTACTACTACTGACATAGACATACTACTACTACTACTACATAGACATACTTACTACTACTACTATACTACTTACTACTGACATAGACATGACTACTTCTACTTACTACTACCTGACATAGAACATACTACTAACTGACATAGGACATTTACTACTACATACTGACATAAGACATACTTTAACTACTATACCAATACTACTACTACAACTACTACACTACTGGACATAGACATTACTACACTACTACTCTACTACTGACATAGACTACTATACTACTACTACACTACTATACTACTGCATAGACATACCATACTACTACTGATTTGTAGACATTCTACTACTACCAATGCTACTAACTACAACTACTACTACTAATTACTTACTGTCACGCCACACCAACTTACTGGCTAATAGTATTACTATACTGATACTCACTGGATTGACATCTAACTCAACATGGATCTGGAAACAATGATGGGTTCCTTGTTGAAGCCATTTGTATGTACAATTCCCTAAACGCTGCGGAACAATACGTCAGTACACGGTAGATGTAAGTTTAGAAACACTTTCAGTAATTCTGGGTTGTCCGGAAGCCCGTCAATTTAATTCGTCTACATACACAATGTGCGTTATACATACGTACAATAGGTTACATAGCATGTTATGTTCAATGGGTTAGATGCACGTTTTACTTAGGTTTCAAAACTGCTACACATAGTAAACGACGTTACTCTTACGGTTCATAGCCGGAGCATTGGTTTCAAGGCAGTTATTACATAGTTTCAATGCACGTTACTCATACTTTCCAAGCACGTACATAGGCTAAGCTGACGTTACTCATTTGTTCAAAGCACGTACTCAACGTTATAAAGGGTTTTCAAGTATGGTTGCCATTTAATTGAGTGCTTCGACTTATGACTAACCTACAAGTAACGTCGGTGTTTCGCCGTGTTTAAACGATCGCGGAAAGTGCAAGAACAGCATGCCACGCATGCGAAACGTGTGAACCTTACGTCGAGTGTCTTAAATTTCAGCATGCTTGAAATTTCACGACGTATCGAACGGACTTAGTAATACTGCCAGCGTTACTTCATGATTTCGAGCATAATCTTAACGTATACTCAACTTTCCTATAGCGTATTTGACGTGTGCCTGCGTTTTGTAAACCCATTTTTTCATAAGAATGGCATACGCGGCAAAATCGTCAGGTGTGACTGCCGATGTTGACAATTTTCAAAATCTCGGGCAGTTTTGGCATTTCAATCGGCGTTCCGGCAAGTTTCATTAATCAGGCTACCGCCACGAGTTTCGCGGCGTACGTATAGCGCGCAAAGGGTAAGTTGAACTATCGCTTGTCTTAGGTTTGACGCCGATCACAGGTAAGCATCGTTGGTAAAAGTTATGTATACACAACGAAACGTTCTTGTGCCGCTTACTAATATGCTTATGCAAACGACCAACACGTTTTGAGATACGCCAAAAACTCAAAAAAAGCCATCAAAATTTCAGCGTACGTCACGTTTTAGATCAATTTTTATACGTTGCCATTGCTGGCTTAAACGTCAAGGTGTTGACAGGGCTAACAACGGCCCAGACCCGTCTAGATGCAACACCGCCAGACCAGTTCCGGAGGCAGCTGGCCAGAGACAACACCGTATGGACCAGTCCGGAGAAACCCTGCCCGGACACACACTGTCTGTATATGTCCAGGAGAGAGAAGAGAGAGAGAGAGAGGAGAGAGAGATGCGGGAGGAGGTATTGCACTGTGTTGGAGGGAAGAGCAAAGATGGACAGAGAGGGAGAGAAGAGAAAAAGTCCTTTTATAAATCACAAAATCACAAAGATATATATTTGTTGCGAATCTGTAAGCATGGGCACACAAGACATTCGTCCTATAGATTAGTTATCTCGGTAGTAATCGTTTTTAATACGATAGCCCTTTCCCTAGTCTAACAGCGTATTAAAATTTCCTGCGCTGTATTTTATAATAGTCAGGTTTCTTTGTAGTTCATTTTACACCACCGCAGTGCCACCGACATTATCATGACCACACCGCATACCCTGCCTGCATTCGCTTCCTCCACCTTGGCCAATACGGTTGCCGCCCTTTTTTGGCGAATCGAGAGGAATGCGAGGGCGCATGCGCAAGAATGTCGTCCGGTGTGAAGAAGGCGGAGCTCAGGGAGTGGCCCGCGGTTGGGCCTCGACCCAATTGAGTGAAAGCGGTAGGCGGAGCCACAAAATGCCCGTGGAGACTCCGCCCAGGGGAATGGAGCGCCCCGCCCACCGCGTGTGCTGTCCAATGGCGAGCGGACAAGGAGTCGAACGATGTTTCTTGTCCATGGGAGAGCGAGCGGAGGAACAGTGTTCGACTGAGCGGGAGGGGCGGATATAAGGGCCTTGAGGAGATCTATCGGGGTTGGCTCTCTTTGAAGTTGTTCTGGTACAGTTCTGTCCTCTCCTCCGCTTCTTCCTCCGGCTCTCACTTTGCCTCTCCTGCAACCGGCCTCGTCCGCCAGGCATGTCACGCTGGCTGGCAGTACGCGACATAGCCCCAAGAGAAGGACGGTCCGTCGCACGGGAGGTAGCCTGCCGCCCCTGGCTCTCACAGCGACTGTCTCCTCGGCTGGAGACGCCTAATAAAGACCAAGAGGGTCCATTTTCTGTCTGTGTGTGTGTCCGTGGCCCATCTGATAAAGTAGTGAACTGTGTTAAGTGCTTTTCTGTATATTATTTGCCTTGCTTGATATTCGGTATAGCTCTCCTCTTGCGTGCTCCCTTGTCCCCCATCATTGGGAATAATTACCCCAATTGTTTAAATTGTACTCAGCTCGTTTTCGTGTCATTTCTCCATAGACGGGTGTGTCGTGCATTGTGGGAAGTGAGCGTCACATTGCCGCAATAACGAAGTAGTAACAGGATAACGGGCGGCGGAATTCGTGATTTATAAAACCGCTTCGGCCATCGCACATTGGAATGGGCTCGCTTAGCAGCTCGCTTCCGTACGAGTTCCGATCGAGGGCTGACATACCCCGGTAGCTCGATCACGTGGTACTAGGTAAATTGAAGTTGCAATCGACCCTACCCCACGTGGTCTACCTTGGCGTATTTCGGTCCAAAATAACCAGAACCCGCTGACCTTCGGACTTCTCCGGCCGGCGATCTGTACCGGAGAGATTCGAGCCGAAGGCGGCCCCACTGCCTCCAACGAGGTCGTACTTCGTGGCGAGCGCGCCGGCGGAACCACAACATTATATATATATGTATATATATATATATATATATTGTTGCGGGCCGGGGCGGCCTCGTCGCGAAAACCCGGGGGGGGGAACCGCTTCTGAACGGAGCCGCAAGTCGAGTCGGCCCGACCAGATCTCCCGTAATATAGTCGCCGCACGGATAAGTCCGAGTCGACGGGTCCTTGTACAAGAACCTAAAATCCCAATGGCAGAATCACGTGGGTTAGGACGATTGCCAATCTTCAATGTACCTAAATACCCACGCTATCCAACTACCGTGGCATTCCACCCTCGACGGAACTTCGTACGGAACAAACCGCCGAGCGAGCCTGTTCACGTCGCGATCCCGATGCGGCCGTAATCGCCGAGAACGTCGGTCCAAATTGTCCTCTTTTATGCAAACCAACGGCTTCTAACTCTCATCACCGAAATGCTCAGTCAATGAAGGAATCGACGCGACGAGCTGAAACATGTAACAATTGGGGTATTATTAATAATAATGGGGACTTAGGAAGCACATAGATGCAGAACTATACCGACTTACCAAAATGCAATACAACATTTACAGCACACAAAGCACTTAACAATTTTCCTACTTAGTAGATGGGCCCACGGACACACGTACGCACACACACACCACAGGAAATGGTGGCTGAGGCCTTTAATAACGGCTCCGTTTCGGGGACAGGCTGAGCTGAAACCCAGAGCCTATCTCGAACTCTCCACCTCGTGTTGTCTTCAGTTGTTCGGACCCGGGCTCCAGCGAGAGCGAGCTGGAATCCAAATCGCCGTGGCCGCGTCCTTCCCGAGGCTGCCCGCGAATCCTCCCCCCACTTCTCAAACACGATTGTGGTGATACGAGGCCCGATTCCTTCCCGTCGATGCGTCGCTTTCCCCAGGGAACCACTCCAAGAGAGGCCGAGTCCACCAGGCGGGAAACCAAACGGGAACAAAGAGCATCCACGACAAGAAGAATTAAGAAGCCCATTCGCAGCTCGAGCGAGCAACCAGCTCAACTTTCTTCCAAAACAAAGCAGCTTCTCCAAAGCCTTACCGAGCCAAGCAGGACCCAAAGCTCTGCGAACAACTCCTCTGAGAAGCCAAAAGCTCCGAAGGCCTCACCTAACCAAGCCAAACAGACCCGCAAGTCTGCTGAGCGCTACTCTCTGCCGAAGCAAAAAGTTACTACTCAAGAAACAAAGAAAGGATCTCATCCTTATTCTTCTCCGGCACCCCTCTTCCGGCGACAATGCTGCCCGCGTAGACTTCTGATTGTGCGCCGTGCTTCCATCGGCTCATACTACGGGTTGGGAGAGCTGAGTTGATTGACAATCGTGTAATCAAGTGCGCAGGGCTTTCATTCTTCTTTCTGTCAGAAGTAGGGGGAGGGAGGTCGTCCTCATGATCTCCACTTAACTATGAATCTCGATCTTGCAGCGTCGCATCTAATCAATTTACATGAACATTTAACATCCAATGGTGCGAAGGTGAGCGTATGAGTGGGAGACAAGCAGTTGCTATCATCATGACATTATTTTGACTGAACTCTCGATTACCTGTATGTGTGTGCATTCGAATTCCAAATCGTAACAGATTTATATATATATAGGTATACAAGTGGGAGGCTGTGTGATCTACTCCTTGTTCAACTAGCTACTATTCTAGAGGGGACTCACATATATTATGAATCTAATACTCCATGCCTAATGATTACCTCATCGTTGTAAACTCTATTCCTTATATATAGTGGGTATACATTTATATTGTGCGTGTGTTTTGTTTGTGTTTTAGGCTTGTGGTAAATTCGCAGGATCGTACCGATCAGTGTCCCTGTGGAGGTAGTGGTGGGTGTGTGTGGTATAGGCATGGTTATAGTTAGCTCCGAACCCAGTTGTTTAGAGGATATGACTCAATGGCTCTATTCGGGCTGCTGATCTTGAGATAGCCGTTTCTTTCTTTTGATTTTTAAACGACAACCTCCCCGAATCTCATAGCCTCACCTGCCATTCCAGACATCTGCACAATGCCCCGCGCGTCCATTACTCACCTCACAAAACCAATAACCTTAACATTCGCCACCCCCGTCTGTTCCACGATACGCCTCCTCCATCGGATACACTACGGCGGTTCGCGTTGGAACGCATCGGAACGCAAGAGGAAAGAAGAGAGCAACGTGAGCGCGCAGGGTTTTCCGCCTGTTTCCTTCCGCCATCTTCCCTGCCGGCGCCCGGAGGATTCCTCGCCCCCGCATGGGCGCGGTGAGAGGGGAACGTAGAGAACGCCCTTTCTCGAATTCGATGCGAGGGCGGTGGAGCAAAGGCGGGGACGGAGAGGCGTGCTGTGGCGCCGGGCAAGTATAAGAGGCCACAGGTGGCGCTAGCGGATCCCACGTCCATGAAAGATGAGCATATCTATGATCTCGAGGTTCACTACAGATTAACTGGTGTTCGCTCGTCCTCTCGACTTCCGTCTCTGCCTCTTAGTATTCTTTTTCTGAGATCCTGTTCCGTGTGCTCTTGGCGGATCAAGGGTGTGACCTCGGTGCTCGCGTCCGTGGTTAGTGTGGCAAGGAGGACGGAAGGCTTTCGCCGACAACGCTCTCGTAGTGGGAGTCTACTCGGCAGACGCGGATCCACGTCGCGAGGCCCGGGTCGCCGGGATAGGACTGCGATCTCGAAGGAAGGTCGAGGCAACTTCGAGAGGACGACAGTGGTAGTTCTCTGTTGAGGGGGTTCGGTGACGTGTGGTGTGGCGGTGTTCCGTAATAGAACGTGTGTAAGTGTGTGCTCAGAGTGTTGTGGAGGGTTTCGTTGATTAAGCTCGTATTTAGGTATTATTTCTCTTGAAAATCATATATGATGGCATTTTGATAAATTAGTGGCTATAATAAATACCTTGCTTTATTGTGTGCTATATTCTGTGTGTGTGTAATCAACTGCTATATCTTTAGTTGAATCTGTTACCCCTTTCAGTCTGCGTCCTTCCTTTGTTGGAGTTCATTCCTATGCTTTGCGTTCGTGAAAGATTCGCGGCCGCCGGCGTCGCAGAGGTACTTGAGTGGGGCGGGACGCCCGAATTACTCAGGAACGTCGAGGCCGACCGATACACCGCTCGGTATCCCGTAGGCCGGAACGTACCGCTTTAAGGCTCCGTCCGTGTCGATCGACGCGGCGAGTGCGATCGCCCGGTTTTACCATCTCGCGTGGGTTATTAGGTAGTCGAAGTTGCGAAACAACCATCCACGCGTGTGCGATGACGATCGTGGTGAGCCGAAGCCCACCGTTGATGGTGCCCGGCGTTAGTCGAGAGGGTCACGACAGAATTGCCTCGGGGCGTTTACCGCGATTTCGAGTCCAGTGGCCGTTCGCACGCCGGCCGTGGGCGCGATCGAAAATATATATTTATGTGTGTGTATATATATTGTGTTGTATAAAATATATATTTTTGTATTTGTGATCATTAAAGACTTCTTCTCTTTTCTCTTCCCTCTCTGTAGATCTTGCTCTACCCCCTCCACACAGTGCATACCTCTCCCGCATTCCCCCCCCCCCTCCTCCTCCCCTTTCCCTTCTTTTTTCTCTTCTCCCTTCCTCCCCCACTCGCCCTCCCTCTTTTCCCTTCCGTTTTCACTCCTGCTTCTCTTTCCCCCCTCCTTTTCCTCTCCCTTCTCCCCCTTTCCCCCCTTCTTCTTCTTCTTTTCCCCCCCTCTTCTCACCCTCGCCTCTCCTCTCCTCTCCCCCTTCTCCTCCCCCTTTCTCCTCCCCTTTTCTTTTCCTTCTTCTCCCTCTCCCCCTCCTTCCCTTCCTTCACCCTCTATTTCCTTTCCTCCCCCCTCTTCTCTCTTCCCCACCTCCCTCATTCCTTCTCCCTTCCTCCCCCTCCCTTCCTTTCTTCTCCTTCCTTCCCTTCTTTCCCCTCCCTCTTTTCTCTTTTTACCCCCCCTCCCTTCTTTTTCCTTTCCCCTCCTCCCCCCCTCCCCCTTTTCCTTTCCTTTCTCCCTCCTTTCCCTCTCTATCTTTCCCTTTTCCCTTTCTCCCCCTCCTCCCTCCCTCCCCCCTTCCTTCCCTCCCCCCTCTTTTTCATCTCCCCCCCTCTTCCTTTTCTTTTCTCTTCCCTCCCCTTTTCCCTCCTCCCTTTCTTCCTCCCCTCCTTCCCTCCCTTTTTCCCCCTTTTCCGTCCCTCCCCCTCCCCTCTACTCCCTCTCTCTCCCCTCTCCCCCTCCCCCTTTTCCTTCCCCTCCCCCTCGCCTCCCTCCTCCCTTCTCCCCTCCCTCTACTCCCCCCCCTCCCTTTCCCCCTCCTTTCTTTTTCCTTCTCTTCTCTCTCTGGGACATACCCGGACAGTGTTTGTCTCGGCGTTGTTCTAGTCTGGACAGGTTTGTCTGCAGGCCTATTTATTCAGTGATGACTGATAGAAATGGATTTCAAGACATATATTTGTTTCCATCTTCACTGTTTTCTGTGCAGAATCATTTTTGATGAGACGGTTTATGATTATAATTATGGCTACCACCACACATTCCTTCCATTATCTCACCTCACACTGTCTTCTTTCCCCATTCCCATCTCCCCACCACTCTTCATTTCCCCCACTCTTATCTCGTGTGTGTGGTGTGTGTGGGAAAATCCATTAAGATTTCTGGATTACACGAGTAGATAAGACACATACTATGGCATCACAGACACGGCGACTAACATTATATAAGATGACGACAAATACAGAATGACACACGCGCACAACAACACAACACACACACACACACACCACCACACACACACACCACACACAAAACAAAAAAAACAAAAACCACAAAACCACCACACACACACTACACACATATGTGAGAGAGTTTGCGCGGAGAATTGTCCATGTGTAGCTGCAGTCAGATGGTGATTCATCAATGTGGAGTGTCTCCCTGGATGGACGTGAAACAGCGTACGAATCACACACCCCTCCAACCCTGTGGAGATATCGACAGACACCAACCGGTTCGTGAAAGACTTTGATCAAATTCCCCCTCCGCTTTGACGAGAAGGTGTGTATATGGTGGACGTAATACCCATAAACAACCTCATGAATTCCTCCTGATGTTAAAAAATATTACCTGAAGTTCACGAGCACGGCACTAACATCATTCAAACCCCCAAGATCTCCCAGACGATGATTATCTTCTATTGTTCTCTGAACAATCTTTGGTTCTATCAGGTGAGATGAAGGTTGTGGTGAAGTTTCATGAAAACCACTGGGTATTTTGTGGTAAGGGAGATTTTTCAGTTCCGCGGTACAGATGAGTACGTCCGGTAACAACCAAACCCCGCAGGGTTAAACCGGAACGTCATCAAACAGGTAAAATACACAACTGAATCGTTTAAACGATACCGATGGTGGAATCCAGTGATTAAATGTCAATAAAGGATTATACAAAGAGGAAGAGACGATGTGCGTTCCGGGAGAAACGAGGAAGAACTTCGGGTTATTGATGAACCAGAACACCCTTCAACTGTGAGCCTGGCGTACTTTAAAATTCCTGATAGGATTCGTGGGAAATACATTTAATTCTTGAATTAAATTAACGATTTGCACTTCGAGGAGCGTGTCGTGTTATAGAGGCCTCTTGGCTGCAAAAAAATAATAATCTGAGGAATAACTTCCGGAAAACAAGTTGATATTCCTGGACCTCTGTACCGGACAATCGAACACAGGTTCCTCGTCGTCGGGACGGAAACTGACTTGAAGAGGTATTTTCGGCAATTCTCATTTAAGTACTGAGAAAGATCTGAGAAACGTTTAATTTTAAATATATAATATTTATTCTGTCACGTGTCGTAATTAGAAGTAAAGATCTAAAGCGCACTTTTATGATGTTTGTTTCGAATTTAATTGATAGGTGTTTTTCAACGTTTTATTTTTATTCACCACAGTTGTTATATTCACAATTCATCATCAACCTCATTCTTCCTATTTCAACTTATCAAAAACAACAGAAACTCTTCTATAATTACTTTTGTAAATTCAAATGAACTATACACCTCCCAGAACCAGTGATTGATATCTCAAGTACACAGGATCTGTTTCCACCCTTCGTAGCTTACGCATCCAAATACCTCACGATTTTTTTCTTTCAACTTTTCCTTTACCTCCTTAATGTATCTTCACAAAATACCTAATAATTAATAATATAAAAGTTCTCAATTGCTCTCTTCTTCCTCTTCCCACGTTTTCCATGACATATATTCACGACTCTTCTATTCCACACTTCTCTCTCATTTCCGACCTTTCCCTTATTCCTGTGCCAAAAAAACTTGTTTGTCTGCAGCGTTTCTTCTCTCACACTATCACCTTATTTCCCCTTTATTACTTCACTCAAGAAATGTCTTTTGTCGAAGATCTCCTGAACGGGAAAAATTTTAAAATAAAAAAAAACGAAACCAATTTGTTATGAGGTGTTCTCTTCCATTCAACCAATTGTGGCGTTTTTTACCAATTTCTGCAATCACTTCTCTCACTCCCCTCCCTCTCAAAACCACCTCACACTCTTTCCCTCCAAGGCTTCCCTCACGTTTGCTCAAAACTCCCCCCCCTCACCCTTCTTCCCTCCATTCACCACTCATCACACTTTTCCTGAAAGTTGCCCCCCCTCACATCCACAACGTGCTTCCTTCCCCTGCCCTCTCGCCTCCATCTCATCGCGTACTCCTTCCTCAAATCCTCAACTGCCTTTGCCCTCCTCTTATTTATCCCCTGACATACCTCACCAGAACCACGAGCCTTTCTCATCCTCCCGAGCTCTTCTGCACAATCCCACACTTTCAATAACTCTCCTTCACCCACCCTCACCCTTGTCCTACCCTCCCCATCCCTACACCAAAGCCTGCCTCCTCCTCCCTCTTCCATTAACAGTGTGGACCTCCAAATTTCGGAGACTTCGCTCAAACCTGACAGCATATTCACAAGGTTCGAACAGCCTCACAAAAACTTTCCTTCCCTAAGAACGTTCTGACTCCTCTATCTCTCCCCTGTTTTCTGTCCTGCGGATACAATGTGACGGACCTGAGCTCGATTGGCCTAGAGCAGAGTTCCTCTCTTCATCAAAATACTCTATTCCTCATCTCCATGCCATGACCATCACTCCCCACGAACCCCAGAGAAATTACTCTGGCTACGGTTCCCCTCCACTCCACCTATGTTATATGTGCACTGTTACCGTCCACCAACACAGTAATGACTCCACTTTACATCTCACTTATCCGAAAACTGGACCAACTCTCTATCCCCTACACTCATCCCCACCTTTCCCTTTCCCGTCACCCAGCCTCCCTTCCTTTACCCCTCCCTCCTCCTGGAGCGTGGTGGCTTGCGTCGTTTGTAGTTCTGTTTTCATTGCATTGTTTGCTGACAAACATCTCATTTCGCTTTCAATTATTAGAACCCGTACCACTACAGCTTGTAATGAAACTAAATACATCCTAAATAACAGATCACACAGCACTGCGGATGTCATGTGATCTGTGTGACAACAAAAACATATAGCTGCACCATCACAGACACCTAACACACAAGGTCAATGCAACTGATCCATGCGCCCGGTTATTACAAAGGAGAATAGATGATATTTTCCGATTACGTTTACCAGTGACAGTACGTGCAAACATACGGGTAGCACAAGTGACCACAGACACACGCGCGCGCACAGACACCCGCCGCGCGCACAGCACACGCACGCACAGACACCAGCCACACCGAACACTTGTAGATGAGCAAATACCTCCTGTCTCATTCCTGACAAGCAGAGACAACACGACCAACTTCTTGCTCTTTCACATACTTTGCTCCAGTGAACGGTACTCCCAGCTGGGTCTGAGAAATAATTAAAGTCGAAAGGTCAATAAATTATACAAATAGAAGTCAACCTCCTTCCCACCTTTTTTTCTTGTTTGGTAATATTGCATTTCATCTCTGACAACCAAAAAGATTAGCAAAAGCAGTTCTCAGATTGAAGGACAGAGGACATGGGATACACGATAAATTTCACAGAAGAAAAGGAAGACTCCTTTTCAAATTAGTCATGTAGCAACTTAAAAAGAACAAGTCTTGGTGCACGGAACATAGCATGATAAAGCATTTCACCAATTCTTCAGAATTTCATTTGGAGAATTTGATGCTCATTTGGAAGGAATCCTTTTGTGCGAATCTCATTGCATGTCATTTGAAGCTTAGATTGGAGCTTATGCAGAGTTCACCATTCAGGAGATAACAGGATTAGAAGCTGCAGATGCTGTTCCATTCAACCCCAAAGGGCCTTTTACCATTCATCAATAACAAAACGCATTACAAAGTCATGTGAGGTGTCTTTCCCATTAAGTTTAAAGCTTACAGATTTGCTTTCGAAGTTCGAAAGTAAACGGGGACCGACATGATTGAGCAAACCCACGACTCAAAACAGCTCCTGAATTGTATTCCAGATTCTTACATCCCTTTAAGATTCAACAAAAAAAATTTGTCAATAATCCGAATGGACTGAACCCGAGAGTGCAGTATTTAATGACCAAGACTATCCATCCTTTCTCTGAAAGTTCATCAAATTACTGGACACGAAAGAAAATTGACCCCACAAAGACTGACAGAAGTCTTGGAAGAAGGAATTCATGCAAAAGGGGTTGAAGAAATTGTTTCGTTTCGAAACATTGAGGCGATGAACGAATGGTCATCACACGCGTTGAAATAAAGCTTGACCAGGTGTTGATCACACTTCTGCATTTACAATCTCTTAGGGAGAATTGAGTAAAACACTCTGACACCAGTGCTTCAGAAGTATTCAGACCCCATTGGCTTTCAATTTGTTTGTGTTTACAGCCTGAAATTATAATTGATCAAATTTAAGTTTTTGTCACACACACACAAAAATACCCACAATGACAAACTGAAAACATATTTTTAGAATTTTCAATTTCATTTCAAAATGAGAGGAACTGATATTCTATTTACATTAGGTAATCTGCTCCCTGAGTCAACACTTGTTCGAGTTCCTTTGGCAGCAATTGAGCTTCGAGTTGTTTTTGGCATGTACCATCACAAATTATCTATGATCGCTCTTCAGTTTGAATTGTCAAGCTTGGCTCAGCAGTCGTGAAAGACTGGCCCAAACTACTATCCCTGTGCCAGAGTCCACAAGCATGGATAATAATTTGGACCATTGTTAGTAATCGACCTTCCAGGATTGTGCGCCAATAGCCAAGAGACTGCTTCGGGCACCAACACTCTGCACAGAGTGTAGTTCCCCATGTTGGATGGATGATTGGAGTGTGCAGTAGTTGTAGTGAAACGTGGTGTTGGTTGCGTGGTTTGGGAGGTGGTGGCTTGGGATCAGGGTCCTGAGTAAAGCCCGTCGGCCATACTGAATTAATACACCAGGTGGTTGACAAGCGTCACCTTCCGAGGTCGGCAAATGAGTAAACCGTTTATTTGTGCTTTTTAACTTTCTTGGGGGTTTGGAGGGGGGGCACTGCATCGCGGCAGTTCGCGCTCCAAGAAGTGATAGCCATAACCCTGGCATGCTCAGCTGCCATACGTAAGGAGAAGAAGAAGTAGTTTATAGTCGTATAGCTGGATGTTGGGATGTCATGCTGAAGTGTTCAGAGGAGGTTTTATGTACAGCCTTTAGGAGTGATCTTGTGAAACAACTCAGACTCTCTCCATGCCTTCCGAGAAGGATTCACACCATCGACTCTTTGTTCACATTTTATTGTTTACTCTGAAATTAAATTGGTTTAAATCTAATTTTGGTCCGATTCCACACAGAATTCCCCATTCATGACAATGTGAAAACATGTTTTCGAAATTGAAACAAATTTAATAAAAAATGAAAAGCTTAAAATTTTGACGTCAATCATATTCAAACCATTGCTGTGGCATCCAAATTGAACTTCAGGTGCATTCCAATTTCCTTGATCATCCTTGAGAAATCTCCAGAACTTGATTGGAATCTACCTGTGGCCAATTAAATTGATTGGACAACTTTAGAAAGGAAACACTCTTCTTTATGAGTCCCACAGTATGACAGTGATATCAGAGAAGAACATGTACCATTGAAGTCGAGAACTGTCTGTAGAACCCGAGATAGATTGTGAGGAGGCATAGATTGTGAGAAAGGTATAAAAATAATTTCTTTGATGTTGAAAGTTCCCAAAGCACAGTGAGGCTCCATTTCCGGAAATGAAGAGTTGGAATGACCCCACACTCTTCCGGACTGGCTGCCACCAATGCGAGCTAGCTGTGACGTGCAGCCTGTGGTGCTTGGTTGCATCATTTTCTGGTGGCACAGGCCTGTGTGCCTGATGCAGTGCCTCAGCTATCACCAAGTACAATTGGTTCTCGTTTTGCCTTCTTGAAGGATGACTGGCTGAAAGAGATGACCCACCTTGGTGTTAGCTGATAGGCTGACGGGCCACTTCAATATATCATCAACCGACCCGACAGACTCCTAAGATCTAGGCAACCACCTTAAGCATTAGCCAAACATCAGGTTTGGAGGACTTTTTTCTTCGTTGATGTATATTTCTTCTCCTTCTTGTTCCTCTCTATCAATTCTGCAACAGACTTAGTCTGTTCTGCCAACGCTTGGAGTGTTGCAGAAAATTCGGAAGGTAAAAGAAAACTAAGTTTTTTTTTCTTCTTTCCCCTTTCAGCCATTCCTCTGAACTGCCATGCGGCACTAATTTGAGTTTAGTGATCTTCATCCTCGCTTCGAGGTATGTTCCTAAAACCTCACCTCCAATGAGATATGATATTGATTGTCAGACTTTGGCATGCTGTGCCTTGGTTTTACCAAGTGTGCTTTTTGTTTACATGCATTTGTTTAGCTGCAAATCTTTTTCTTTGAAGACCAATCTTATACCTGGAGACCCTTTGACTGATCACAATTCGGGTCTCCTTCGTTGTTCTTATCACAGGCTGCAAAGTATGTTACACACAACGAATGTGATGTGAACCTACATTTTCATTGTAAAGATATTCGTTGAGAAATTCCAAAATATCCATTTAAAGCAAAACATCACTGTATTTTCTTTGAAGAAAAGGAAATCATGAGCATCGAAGAAGCGGTGTTTTGCACCTTATACACCCCCTTGGTTAAATTTTCTTATTCTGATTTGAAAATAAATTTGTAGTTTTCCTGCAGGTTTGGATTAATTTTTGAACAACTTTTATTCAATCGTTTTTTCTCTCCAAGAAGTGTTTCTGGGTTCAGTCGTGGGGACAGATAGACAGCATTGTCTATATTTCTTGATATGGAGATGGACTGGAGCCACGGCGGTATTAAGGAGCAGCGACCCAGGTGGACTGCTTGGTGTCGGGCTTTGAGTGAGCCGTGATAGAAGATTACAACAGAGTTTATTACAAGGAAATTTGGTCTGTCACGCCTGTGTCCCACACGAACTTATTCAGCTATTTAAATAAATCCTTCCAGACCCTACTGTTTGGCACCAGATTATGGATAGGCCATTAGCTAACAAGGAGCTTCCTTCCCTTTGGCAGGTTTTGTATTTGATCCTGGTGGGTGTCATGAAGGGAATGAGGATGAAGAAAAGAATAGAGGATATCTTCCAACATGGCTTTTCTGTTGGTTGCCCTCACCATGGAGAGGGGGGGGGGGGGGGGGGGGGCGCGTTATAACAATTTGTGCCGTTTTTACTTACGAAATCTCAGATTTTCGTAAGTATATTGCTTGACTTCCGTCCTCTGTTTGTTTGTTGTTACTTACGAATCTAAAGATTCATCGTAAGTATATTGATCAGTTCTCCGTTCTCTGTTTGTTTGTTTGTGTGTTTGTTTGTGTGTTGTACTTACGAAATCTTAAAGATTTCGTAAGTACGAGTTGATGCACTTCCGTTTCGTATTGTTTTGTGTGTTTTTACTTACGATCTAAGATTTCACTACAGTATATTATGATATGACTTCCGTTATCTGTTATGTTTGTATGTTTGTTTGTTTGTATGTTTGTTCATGTAGGCACGACTAACTCGAGAACCGGAAGAAGTACCAATGTCAAATACACCACGTGATGGCATAGTGCGATTAGATTTTTGGTCAAAATCGGTCCAAAGGTCAAGTCACGTTGAGGTCAACTCAATTCCGTAAATTAACGTGGAGAAATGGAATGTATTTTTGCTATCGCTTCGATAGTTACGGTTCGTTTTAACTTCGATATTTAATCATTTGTTCTCAGGTTTTTTGCGATCGCTATAGTGACCGCTTAAACTCGGTTTGTTCGAAATTCTGGATAATAAACGTATTAGTTTTGGAGAACGAACCCTAGCCAATAATATACACACATAACAAACAAAACTCAGACACGTTTCAACGTTTTAAGATTTATAAAAAAAATATTCACTCGAAGTGTCAAGGGTGTCCCATGATGATACGGCTCGAGACAGACGTCAACGGTCGTACCAATGATGCAGTGCGCATCGTCAGGCAACTGTGGTGGTACTTAAGGTTTTTGCATGGGAAAATGGAGATTTATTTGCTTCGCATCGACAGTTTACGAGATTCTTTTAACTCGATCTATCTATTTCTTCTATCGGTTCTTGCGATCGCTATAAGGACGCTTAAAATCGCGTTCGAAACTTCTGGAACCAGCGATAAGAATAACTGAATATATAATACAAAATAAGTCTTTATCAGATTCTTCTGAAACATAATACACCTATATTTCTGGCACCTATCCTTGCAGTACTGCATACACTTAAAAAAAAAATTCGAATTTTCAATAGAACCTCTAGCTTCTTTGCTGGGACATCTATCCTGCAAAGCCACAGCTGTAAAATCGTATGAACCACATACTAATCAGAACTTCCAACGATCACCTCTGGGCTTTCTGAACTGAACATGCTTTTATTAGACACATAGGTCAAGAAGGTCCAAGTTGTGATTTCAGTAAGTCCAGGCTCTGATGCCTGTGTTCCTTACGAAATCTAAGATTTCCGTAGCAGTATATTATACTTCCGTTCTGTTTGTTGTGATTGTCTTGTCTTGTTGTGTAGGCCGAAAATCGAGATACGGCCAAGAAGCTACCAATGTCAAATTACACCACGGCTTCAGGAGCGTGATTGCTAGTTGCCTATTACGATTGGTCAAAATCGTCAAAGTCAAGGTCACACGTGAGGTCAATAATATTCCGATTTTTATGGTTGGTACAGATGATAACTCTGAGGAACGGAGAAGCTACCAATGTTCAAATTACACCACGGATTCAGGAGCGGTGATATCTAGTGCCTGATTCAATTTTTGCGCAAAATCGGTCCAAAGTCAAAGGTCACAGGATGTCAAAATTCTTTTGATGTTTGGACAGATAACCTCGAACGGAAGAATCATGACCAATGGTCAAATACGCACATGATTCAGGAGTGATGGCTTAGTGCTGATCAGATTTGGTCAAAATCGCGGTACCAAGTAGTCAAGTCACTAGTGATGGTCAAAACATCCAAACATTCGATTTTTATGGGTTGGTACAGGAATTAATACGCTAGAAACTTCTGGTTGCGTCGCTACCTCCTGAGACATGCATTTATGAGACAAGGTCACGAGGTCAATTGACGATTTCGTAAGTACCAGTCTATGACTGCTTGTTTTTGTTGTATGTTGTTTGGTTGTTAGCACGATAACTCGAGAACGGAGAAGCTACCAATGTCAAATATCATCACGTGATCAGAGGGCTGATGGCTAGTGCTGATTAGATTTTGGTCAAAATCGGTCAAAGGTAAGGTCACAGTGAGGTCAAACATTCGATTTTTGATGGTTGTGTAAGATAACTGGCGAGAACGTGAAAGAAAGCCCAATGTCAAATACACCACTGATTCAGTGAGGTGTGATGCTATGATCGATTGATTGGTCAAAATCGGTCAACGGTCAAGGTCACTGTGAGGTCAAACATTCGATTTTGATGGTTTGGTACAGATCATCGTATAAACTCTGTTGCGTCCTACCTTCTCTAGAGACAGCTTTTATATAGATCAAGGTCAAGTCAAGTTGACGATTTCGTAAGTACCATAGCATCTATGACTGCTGTTGTTTGTTGTTTGTCGGCACGATAACTCGAGAACGGAAGAGCTACCAATGTCAAATTACACACGTGATTCAGAGGGTGATGGCTAGCGCTGATTAGATTTGGTCAAAATCGGTCAAAAGGTCAAGGTCACAGTGAGGTCAAACATTCGATTTTTGATGGTTTGCACAGAATCATCGTAGAAACTTCTGGTTTGCGTCGCTACCTTCTCAGAGACAGCTTTTATTAGGCAAGGTCAGAGTCAAGTGATGATTTCGTAAGTACCAGTCATATGACTGCTGTTTATTTTGTTGTTTGTTTGTTCGTTTGAGGCACGATAACTCGAACGGAAGAAGCTACGAAGTCAAATTACACCACGTGATTCAGGAGTGATGGCTAGTCTATCTGATTTTTGGTCAAAATCAGTCAAAGGTCAAGGCACATAGTGAGGTCAAACATAATTCCTTAAATTCACGTGGAAGAAATGAGTATTTTGCTTCGCTCGACGTTACGAGTTCGTTTTAACTTCGATTTAAATTTGTCTTCGGTTTTGCGATCGCTTAGGACGCTTAAAACTCTGTTGTCAAATTCTGTGGTAAAAACGGATGTTTGAGACGTTTTAAGATTGATATAAAAATATTCACTCGATAGCGTCACGGGTCGTCCCTGATGCAGTGCGCTCGAGCAGACGCGTCGAGTATAGCTTAAGGTTTAATTGCGTGGAAAATGAGATTTTTGCTTCGGTCGACGTTACGATTTTTGATGTTTGATACAGAATCATCGTAAGAACTCTGTTTCCGTCGCTACCTTCTCTGGAGACAGCTTTTTATTAGACAAGGTCAGAGGTCAATGCTTGACGATTTCGTAAGTACCAGTCTATGACTGCTTGTTTGTTTGTTTGTAGGCACGATACTCGGAACAGAAGAAGCTACCAATGTCAAATACACCACCTGTTCGAGAGGGTGATGGCTATGCTGATTAGATTTTGGTCAAATCGGCCAAAGGTCAAGTCACAGTGAGTCAAACATCACCAAAAATGATAATCCAGAACGGAAGAAGATACCAATGTCAAATTACACCACGTGATTCAGGGGGTGGTGGCTAGCGCTGATTAGATTTTGGTCAAAATCCGGTCAAGGTCAAGGCACAGTGAGTCCAACATTCGATTTATGATGGTGGTACAGAATCATCGTAGAAACTATTGGTTTTTCGTCTGACTACCTTATCTAAGACAGCGTTTTATTTATACAGGTCATGAG
>CM068959.1:114781420-114798043 GCA_035128595.1 Eptatretus atami
GGCTGGCGAATCACCGGTGATTCCTGTTATTTTGTACAATTTGTACTAGCTCTCTACTAGTTTTCTCAACTAGAACTACTGTTTTTGTCCGCAGAAATCACCGGCAATTCTGTGGCGGCCATTTTGTCTGTTTTCATCTCGTTCCAAATCACGCGTGATTTCGCGAGATTTGACGGTTTGGCGCGGTTTGGACGCATTTTCTCATGCCCAGGTTGGTTAAATGAGTGAACTCTGGGTGAATGAGTGAGTTTAATGGGTGAGGTTAGGTGAATGAGTGAGTTTGATGAGGCTTTTGGGTTAATGAGTGAGTTAGATGAATGAGTGAGTTTGATGGTGAGGTTGGTGAATGAGTGAGTTTGATGGATGAGGTTGGGTTAATGAGTGAGTTTGATGGGTGAGGTTGGGTGAATGAGTGAATTTGATGGGTGAGGTTAGGTGGATGAGTGAGTTTATATGTGATGTTGGGTGGACGAGTAGTACCCCCCCATTGTCCATCACCCACAACCCCCCCTCCACCCCATTGTCCATCACCCACAACCCCCCCCCATCGTCCATCAGCCACAACCACCCCATCACCCACAAAAATGCCCCCAGCACTACTCACAACCCCCTTGCCCCCCATCACCCACAACCTCCTCCTCCCTGCATCATCCCCCCACCCCACCCACTCATCAAACTCACTCATCCATCCATCCAACTCACTCATCCACCAACCCTCCTCCATCAAACTCACTCATTCTTCAACCTCCTCCATTAAACTCACTCATCCAACCAACCTCACTCATCAAACTCACTCATCCAACCAACCTCACTCCTCAAACTTACTCATGTGAGTATATTAAAAGTGTTTGATATCAAATTTGTGACTTTGTCTTTATTTTATCGGGCCGGTAGAAATTCTGCTGGGCCTGTAACTTTTTCTAGTCACCAGCCCTGCTGGCCGGTGGATAAAAATGTTAATTTGCACCCTGGTCTGGGTGCCCATGGTAGCGTTTGAGACAGGTCGCTTTAGATTGTTGGCCTTGACGATTTGACATATTCATCATTTCTCTATTACCTCCATCAACAGATTAACAACATGGCAGGATAAAAGTGGTAACTGCTGAGTTGAACAAACGTCCTGAACTCATGGACTTTATTAATTAAAGTATGTCGTCTGGGACCCTGCCGTCGGTATGCTGCCGAACTGTGCTAATTGTGACATCATCGATTCCCTCGAAAATTCTATCTATATTCAATTTTTTGAATCTGCTATCTCCTGTGTAAATACCTGGAACACATAATTTGAAGATTTCGGAAGTATGAACAGAATATGTCCGGAGAAGTGTGTTTGAATTTCCAGGCTTACGCCCATTGTATTATGATTGATGATTCATGTCACATGGTTTGGCAACCATGTTGGATTTAAGACAATATTAAATATAACTTTCTCTGGAACCGCTTAATCGATCGACGTGAAACTTCACAATTGTGATCTCGTGGTGACGTGGAATACATGTTGTAAATTTCAACTTGATCGGACACTGGTCTGGCAGCCAGAATTTGATATTTTGATTGGGGTTTTAATTTTTTTTTTTTAAGGCTCACTTTGCTGTGCTTGGATGGGATTGAGGGTGGAGGAGTAGTAACTGAAATGTGAATCCTCTCCAGGTTCCTCCTGATGACTTCATCTTTGCTTTTTGCTTGATGGGTTCCTTCTGATGACTTCAATGCAGAAATGTACCTATTTGGTCTTCCATTTGATTTGAATTTAATTTATTTTAATCGGATTGTAAATTCAATGAAATAATAATGAAAAATGGCATGGGTAAGGGTCAGGTGTCCAATCAAAGTGGGACGATTGGTACCCCGTGATCACTGCCAGCAGTTGTGAAGTGGCAGTTCTAATTATGTCTTTTATTAATTACATCACACACCAGTACACAAACGCACACAAAATACAAACACAAACTCCACAAACACACCACAAAAAGTCCTGGTGAGGGGCTGCAACTCTATGCTCTTTTTCTTGTTTATATGGAAACTCAGGACAAACCCACTCTTCATTTGTGAACAAATCTTCAAAATTGTTGCAATTACCAAGGTACGTGATACTCAATATACTGTTGATGTCATCGGGCCATCGCAGTTTCCTGGTACGAATCGGACCAACCACATCAAAACCGGCACGTTGGTCCGGACGTCCTCAGCAAGGTGTCGGCTTTATTTGTCTTGTTACCTGTTGTGGTGGGAAGTCCAAGATGACTGGGTACATGCTGATGCAGTGCCTCACGTTCGATCGAGGGGAGGATGGATACGAATTAATATGGTGCCAACCTACGGCAACACGGCTGTGGTGTTCACATTGTTTTTTTCTTCTTGTTTTTTTCAATGTGTGTCATGAATCCACAACAGGGAGGAACTTTTACTGAGTCAAAATAACTGTGGTGAGTTGGAGTCTGATGTTAATTTGTGCTTCAATTTGATCGAAGTATTGTCAGTGATTCTAGTGAGGTTCTTGCGGTTCGAACATTCAACGAGAGCGGAAGTGCAAAGCTCATCTGTCGTTACCAACCATCCTTGCTCATGTTGGCTTCCTCTGCAACAAAATAGACATGCTGTGTTGATATCAGGGAGAATTTTAATTGCTGTGTTACTTCATCACTGAGGCCTGGCTTGATGGACATGTGGTGATGTTCCCTTTTGGTGTGGTCTTTCTGAAATGGTGTTTAAAACCAGTACAAAAGAAAACTCACGCACAGTTAAAACTCAATAGCTTCCTTTAAATGAAGTCACTTTGATGAAAAATCATTTATCATACCTCCAGCTGCTTCCAAAGAACAATGGATTACTTCGTGGTTGAGACGCCGAGGCCTCAAGATGCACGAAATGCAAAATTAAGAGTGTTCGTACATTGTGGTTGTGGTTGTGGTTGCTCAACCCAGGAAACAACATCCATTTCACTCAATGGTTGTGGTGCTGTGGAATTTGTCACAATTAAATATTGACATTCTGTGTCACTCCTGAAATAAACGAAGAATGTCCTGCGTGGAAAAGGGAACCTCAAGCTGGTCCGTGTCATGAAACTAGCTCTGGAACTAAGCTGTGTCCACATCAGACATTGGCTCTCAGGAATGATTCCATGGATTGGCCAGTGATATTCATGAGTTTCCCTTTTTTATCACGATCTGATTTCCAATATCAGCAAATGTAAAGAAAAATTGATGAGACACCACACTAGCTCCCAACTGGATCGATGATGAAAGAAAGTATCGACACAAACTTCAGCCCTAATTAAATGCCTGCACAATTATTTTAAGCCAATGAACATGTCTGCTGGAACGATTTTCCTCATGTCTGATGCAGATGTCGATTGGGCTGAACTCGGTGCTGTTTTGGGTGGGCAGATTAGAACAATTGGAGATGATGTACCTGGATTTTGGCTGCTCTTGCAGGAGGATGAGTTCAATCAGACTCTTTGTGTGGGCAACCTTGAGTTGGTCAAAACTGATAGTTTCGGACATTCAATTAAAATCTTGGATGAAATACTGGTGCTTCCTGGTAATCACTCACCAGGGGCCCAAGTCTGGAAGTTGCAGAGAAGCCCTGACAGTGTCAGCGCATACAAATGATGTTTCCTGGGAAAGCCACATTTCCAACCTGGCCTGCAAAGCCAGTCGCTGACTCGGAATCCTCTCTCGTGCAAAGTCCTTCCTCGGCTCACCTGAGCACCTGACACATACAAAGTTTTTTTACGCAGCCTGCTGGAGTACTGCTCTCCTCTCTGGGCTGTTTCTCCTGCCTCTCACCTTTCTCGGCTTCACACTGTGGAAACCAAGGCATTTATGATCATTGGTATCTCCCGCGGTGAGACTCAGTCTTTCGGCCTCGCACCCTCTCACCGCAGGCAGGTCGTGGTCTTATTGTCTACTACCGTCTCCTCTCCGGTCTCGCCCTCTGTCTGCGTTATGTCCCCTCCCATATTTCCGCAGGCGCTCAAGGTCTGCCAGCAACCCGCTTCTGGTAAAACGACCAAATCTCGAGTCACTGCTCAACTTCACTCTTTTATTCCTCTTTTTTCCACCTTTGGAATGAACTCCCACAGTCTCTTCATCCCATTCTTCCCTCCAGGCCTTCAAAACAGCTCTTCACCACCACTCTTATCTTCCCCCATCCACAACCTCCATCTTTTCTACCCACATTAATCCACCACAAACCCACCTCCTTCAAATTCCCTGCTTCTCCTCCTGAAAGTCCCTGAAATGTCCATCGTGTATACCCCGTGTTCCCTGCCCCATCCCTCTCCCTTCCACAGATTCCAAGTGTCTCTGTTCCCCACTGTTTGTCCTTCCCTCTCCCACCCTCTTGTCTCATGCCCCCCCTTGCTGTGCGTTGTGTGTTCGCTCTCATACGAGTCTCGACAGTTTTCAAAAAAAAACATCAGCACAATACGAAAGATCATGGTGTAGATGTGTTGAGCTCTGCTGAACTCTGGTGGGGGTGTGATGTCACTCACATTGTCCTCCACAGTCTGTCCACAGAATTGCTTGTCCAAACTGATATGAATGGTTGTTGAGTAACAAATTGTCCAGGAAGAGGAAGTGTTGATCCAAAACTAACTCGGCTGCACTGCAAACTCGATCGGCTTTCATCATGGCATGAATGCCCAAAAGCACCACTGGTAGTTTTTCCGTCCTGCGACGTGATTTAGTTGTGAGGATTTATGTTGTCAATTGAACCATTCAACAAGCCTGTTTGCAGTGAGGTGGTCAAGGTAGTTCCAGGACGTTCACTTCCAAGATACTCAGTCAGCATTTTGAAAAGTGTGGGCTCAAACTGTCATCCTCTGTCAGTGGTGATATTAGATGGAGCACCAAACACTGCAACCCATCCGCAAATAAATGCTTTGGTTATGGTCTGCGCCGCTCTGTCGGGTATTGGAAAAGGTTCCGGCCACCTGGCAAAATGGTCAACGCATGTGAGTCGATGTTGGAAGAGGACAGACAAAATCAATGTGTACATGCTCAAAGCAGACATCAGGAGATAATGGTGTCACTGGGTGAGATGTACTTTTGCTTCTTCACACCACAGACTATCTTTGGACCAGTTTCTCACATTCCAGTTCCACTCCACACAGACAAGATGTTGAATCACAAGGTGCTGCATTACTATGATATGAAGGTAAGATAGATGTGGCAAACTATCAAATATAGCATCTGTGAACTTGGCCAGAACTTAAGGATGAGGTGTGGCCGTGGATGGGTCACTAAAGATGGTATGTGCCTTCAGAAATAGAGAGAGGCACTTCACTGAATTTCAGTGAGGTGGAGCAGGCTCTGAGATGCTGAAGTTCCTCACCCCCTGCTGTGTCTTGGCAATCCTGTTGAAATCGAAGGAGGTTTTTTTGTCGATGGTGTTGATATTGCGAATTAATGAAGCATCACCTGCAGTATTCTCCTTACTGCTCACAGATGTATATCAGTGGTGAATTGAGAAATAAAATAGAAGACCAAATACTGAATTGGAGTCATCAGAAGGAATCAAAATAAGTAAAAAGCAAAGATGGAGTCGTCAGGAGGAATCAGGATATCTTTGGGGTTCAGCGACCACTCCACGCCCTCAAACCCATCCAAAGCAGCAAAGTGAGCCTTTCCAGAAAACTTTCTGCCAGAATTCACTTCTCGACAGATCGAAAAAGAAAGAGAGAATAACGTAAAAGAGATTCAAAAAAGGAAAGACCAAGAATGAGAATGAATAAGGAGAAAGATTTAAAAAATCATGAAAGGAACAAGAAATAAAATTGTCGAAGGTGTGTAAACTCCCTCGGTGAATAGTGATCAGGTTTTGACTGGAAAGCATGTGTTTACACTAATGGTCAATGTAAACACAGAACTGCCTAATCTAGCCGTGATAAAAATTGCAGATTGTGAAGTAGGTCAAGTCAGGTTACTGGTACCTCTGGTACTCCAGGGGCTCCGTCTGGCCATCCCCAGGCAGATGCCTGGCCTATCCCCATCTCCTTGAGATGCTGACAAGTGCTGCAAACACGAGGCACGTGGTCGGCCCATTGGACTCATCGACTCACGAGACTCTGTCGCTGAGAGAATCGGGTGAGCAGAACAGCGTCAGGAAAACGAGCCACATGTCCATAAAGCCACAGCTGACGCTCACGGACTTGCAGGTAACAAATCTCATTTGAGTCTCCTCAGCAACCGCTCATTGGACACAAAGTCCGACCAGCAATAGCCAAGGCTTTTCCAAAGGGACGTGGTACCAAGAAATTAAGTATCTATTCTATCTCAGATCCCTGGTCAGAGTCCGATTCTCACATCTGTAGATCGACTGGAAGCACCAAGGACCTGAAGATGCGGACTTTCGTCCTACCGCACAGGTACCGCAGCGTCACACCCATGATCCATTGAATGCGTGACTCCCAGGCCGGCCCAGATGTCTGTTGACCTCTGACTCGCAGCCAGCAGAAACATGAATATCACTGCCAAGGTCAGTGAATCTCTCCGCGACCTCAACATACTCACCACAAACAGGCACAGACAGGGCAGCAGCATCCAAGATATCATTGAAAGCCTGGATCTTAGTTTTGACCCAGGAACCCATAATGCCAGCGGCTCCACCTCATCATTCAGCACTCCGACTCCTCATTCAGCACCTCCGAATCCTGATTCACACCTCGAGGGCTCGCAAAAGGATATCTAAAGTCTCCGCAAAGATGACTGCATCATCTGTGAAATCAAGGTCAGAGATCTTGACATTCCCAAATGATGCACCACAGCTTGATCTCTCAGACTTCCTCCCAATAATCCAGTCCATAAAGAAAAAACAAGCACTGAAAAGTGTGGGGCAGAACACACGCCTGACAAACTCCAGTAACAACTGGAAATAAGTCAGAGATGGCACCACTACATCTCACAGCACTCTCAGTTTCAGAGTAGAGATCAGACATCAGATCGATCAGTTTTGGTGGCACTCCACGAAAACAAGAATCCTACAGAGGACATCCCGATTCACTGAATCACGCTTTACAGAGATCAACATAGGCTGCAAGCAGCCCCTACCGAAACTCTCGTCTGCGTTCGGTGAGGACCGGTCAATTGTTGACCTCTTTGGTGTAAAGCCTGATTGCTCTGTACGCTGGTGCTCAAGCAGATGGTGGCGAACCCTATCAAGAATTATCCGAGCAAAGACCTTGCCCAGCACTGAGAGCAGCATCACCCCTCGGTAGTTGTTGCAGTCTTGACGATCACCTTTCCCTTTCCAGAGAGAGAACAAGTCCCCTATTCCAGTCAGTTGGGATGATGCCTGTGTTCCAGGCAGAACACAGAACTGCATGCAATGACACAAGTGCAGCATTTCCACCAGCCTTGAGAAGTTCAGCATGGATGCCACAGATCCCTGGAGCTTACCCCATTTCAACCGGTTCACCGCAGCCTGTGTTTCCACAAGCGAAGGTGGACCACAGTTGATTGGAGGGTCAGCAACAGTTATTGTAACACCCCTGACGTCCAATTCGACAGCTGGTGGATCAACCTGGTGCAACCGCTCAAAGTAACCGGCCCAAGGGCCTTCACTTCGGACTCCTCTGTCAAGAGCCAAACACACTCTGCTCCAACTGCATTACACTGAGGGATGGGCTGGGTTGAACGCAATGCACAATTCCCCTTTGAGCAGGATGCGAATCACTTGACCACAGGTGATGCTCTACCCCCTCACAGATTCCTCACACAATGGCCTCCTTGTCCACCTTTGCGCATGTGCAGTTTTACGCCTCAGCTCCCTGTGCAGCTCAGCTCTGCCATTCAGCGTGGCCCTGCGACTCTGGTGAAGGTATCCTGTATCCCTTGAGAGACAAACTTCTTCTTCGCCCTCCGGTGAGTTCCAAGACTTCCACCGGCAACAACAAGGATGGGGTCTTGAAGGCACTCCACAACTCTTCAGGATATCCCAAAGCACCCAGACCCCCAATCTCCACTCACCTTGTTCGCAAACTCCTCAGCTACCCTCTCATCCTTGAGTTTTCCAACATCCAACATCCAGCCTCGGCTGGGATGGTACCATTGTCCTGGATTTAAGGCACATTCCAGGCACCCACACACTTCGGGATGCAATAACACCCAAACGGACTGCCTCAGGTTAACCCATGGAGACCGCCGTCTCGTGGACGACAACTCAGCACCACTCCGCCACACTCTCTCGCAATCTGACCTGGGAATGTTACCCTGTGGTTTCCCTCCTCTCATCAAAGATTGGGGTCCGAAGGCTTTGCCCCAATACCATCATCTGGTGAGCTGCCCTGTGAAGGGAAGCTGCACAGGAGGTACTTCCATGGAGTGGGTTTTCAGATTTCTTTGCGTTTTGTGTTTTGCGAAATGAAGGTTTTTTCGGTGGCTGGAGTGCAAATCCTCCACCAACCTCCCAATAAGAAGTAACCCAACTGCAGGTGGACGTCGCCAGACACAGTTGGTACGAGATATGGATGGTCGTTGGCTCACAAGTGCTCCTCCACCCTTTGACAGGTTGTGTTTTTAATCCTGCTGGGTGTCCATTACCAACACCTTCCTCACCAGAAACCTGGTGGGCGAGATGGTTGACTCGCCGCCAACCCGACCATGGAGCAGGTTAGTGCAGCTTTACATGATACCTGCAGCAAGTCACAGATCTGATCTGGCCTGACCTGACGATACAAAACACCTGCAGCACACAGGAAAAATATTCCAGCACACACCTCATACCTCTGCATCACCACAATTTCCCACTAAAGAGAAGTGTGCTGCACAACTCGGGCTGTACTCGGACTGTGTTATGCGGGGACGACAACGAGCGTTAATCGTACCAAACCCATCTCGTCGGGGTGTCCCGGGTCAGCACGCGGATTGATATGACCCTTCTCCTGCGCCAGAAAACGTCAAGACAGGGGCAGTGAGGAGACGTCATGGAAGGGTGATCCATAAGTTTTTGGTACGGGGCCCGGGTGTCATTTTGGCTCATGGAAGAGCCTGTGGGTGGGGGTGTGCATTGCTCTTCGCATTCAGACTGCACTCAGAGCACGTTTGGGGCAAGGTTTCGGCTTGTGCACCATGTTGAGTCAGGAGCTCCAGGCCCTGTCGTGCCAGATGTGCAAATGAGACCATTTCCGGCCACGAGAGCCTGGCAGGGCGTGGCTCGGGCCTCTGTAACCCAATAGAGGAGCAGGATTTGGGTCACAGCACGTCGACTTTAGGTTGTCACCCCACCCTTGATCTAAGACTTATAAAGGGAGTGTGGAGCCGCTCTCTCTCTCTCTCTCTCTCTCTTCTCTCTCTCTCCTCTCCTCTCTCTCTCTCTCTCTCTCTCTCTCTCTCTCTCTCTCTCTCTCTCTCTCTCTCTCTCTTTCTCTCTTCTGTGCCACCTTCTTCTCTGCTCATCTTGGCTCTGCGTTGGCTGCTCTCGTTGCCTCTGCCCTTCGCTGGCTCTTCACTCGCGGTTGGTGTGTGACTGACACATGCTTATTCCGGAGGGCTGGTGCGGGCGCACGTTGCCACGAACCCTGGCAAAGTGATTAACCTGGAGATAACCACCAACTCTCGAGGTGGCATCACTCAAGCGGAGCATCACACAGAGGTACACACCACACCAGCAGACACGCCACACTATATCTCGTCCCCTTTGGACACACATAAGAGCATCATTACCAACTCGCAATCCCAATTTCCTCAAGCGACACCGCACTCCCCCCCAATTGCACAACACCACACCTTCCACTCCCACACTTCAGACCATCAGTATTCTCCCTCCTACCTCCCCCTAAGCATACTGGGTTGCGTTGGTCGTCCGACCGCGCCAGGTATGGTGAGGCCATTTGTCTCATCTGCTGTCTCTCTTTCTGGCTATCTAATCTTCTGTGTGTGTGTGTGTGTGTGTGTGTGTGTGTGTTTGGGTGTGTGTGGTTGTGTGGCGTGCGTGCATGCGCATGTGATGGCTCCTGTCGAAGCATAAGTTAGGATTGTGGAATTGATAAAGGGATGAGTTCTGCCTCTGTGTTTGCTTTTGTAAATTGCTTGCCTTTGTCACCCCACAAATTCCTTGCTGTCCTCTGTTGCACATACCAATAAACCCAAATACTGTGCCACATTACCTTCCTCACTTGATTGAAAATAAAATCTTGGACATATTGTTGCGAATTTGGAAGCTATTGCACACAACAGCCAGGTCCTATAGATCAGCTGTATCGTAAGTATGTGTTTCTAGTTTGGGTCCGTCCTATGTTATGGGTGATTAAATTGTACGTGCATTGGTGGGTTATTTTTATAGCTCGGATTTTTACATTTTAAACTTCAACAACAACAACGCCCATCTTCCGCTTCACCATCGGCCTTTCCCACATGCATGCGTGTCAAAGCACAGCCGTGGGCGAGTCCATTGTGCCAGGCGGGGTTTCTTGGACTTTGGCGTCTTGGAAGTTCACTCCAAATATGGGCATGTGCCCTCTCAGCAAGTAGAGGGTGCGAGCACGTCTGCCGCCTCTCGGCCAATGGGGAGCCAATGCAACATATTTGCTGCTTGACTTCCTGGTCGATGGTGGAGACATGAGCATCCCCTCCGACCAATCTCGGACGGCCGGGAGATCTCCTGACACGCCTGTCAAATGAGGAGGGGAATGAACATGAGACGGATCCCTCCACCTGTCAAGAAGGGATAATTTGTGGGGCGACCGGCCGATAGCGTCTCCCCGCCGTGAATCGCCTGCCTGCGAGCCAGAGGAGATCACTTGCCTGCCGGCCTAGCTGACTTGCTTTGCCTGCCTCGTCGCCTGTTTTGGCCGGTGGAGCGTGCCAGCGCCCGAGTACCTCCGTACCTGGTGCTTGGAGCGGCATCGTGTTTGCGGGTTCGAGTCCGCCGGCCAGATCATCGAGAACGTCACGAAGCGGAAAGGGTCCAAGCCAGATACTTCCTCCCGTCACCTTCCTTCCGAGCTGGGGGTATCATAAAGGCCGCGGCCACCATTTTTTTTGGGGGGGGGGGTGTCTGCGTGTGGGCCCATCTTTTAAGTAGAAGCGATTTCAGTGCGGTGTGTGTAATTGCATTCTTTTTTCGGTTAACTCCTGCCTTATTTGTGTGTTCTCCCCTGCCACATTTATAAATAATATCCTTTTGTTAAATGTTCCAGCTATTTCTGTGTTTCTTTCATTGGCTTGGCACGGTGTGTGTTGAGAAATAGCGAGACCGTAAATTGTTCATTGGATCCGACGGGCCTTGGTAACCTCCGCTCGGGTTACACACGGTTCGGTAACGGCTCGTTCTGCTCAGGTCTTCGAGGTTTGAATTCCCGGAGCTTGACCACGTGGGTAATTAGGTTGGCAATTTACCCTACCCCACGCGCTCGAATTATTGGCGATTCATGTCCAAGTAGGGACCCGTGCCTTTCGGACTTATCCGAGAGTCACGACCTAAAATTCCGGGTGTTCGGCGGGGCCGACTCCACTGCCTCCCTCGAGCGGTCGTCCTCGCCACCGATACCCGGCACTGCAACAATATTGTTGCGGATCTGGAAGCCAGAGCACACAACAGACATTCAGGTTCCTATAGATTGTTATCTCGGTAAGTACGTGTTTTGTAGATTGTCCTTTTCCCTTGTTTAATGGGTAATATAAAGACGCTGCGATTTGTATTAGGAAAACCCCATCTTCGGGCAAAATGCCGTTGGTGGCGGACACGCTGCCAGACAGCGAGCTTCCCTGTGCACTCATAGGTGAAGGTGAAGCCCCCACCCACCAACCCTCCGCTCCTGGCATTCTGTGCGCACTCAGTAGGTGAAAGGTGAAGCCCCACCCACCAAACCCTCCGCTCCCGTCATTCTGTGCGCGTCAGTAGGTGAAAGGTGAAGCCCTCACCCACCAAACCCTCTGCTCCCGGCATCCTCCGCCCTCTCGCGGGGGGGGGGGGGGAATGGAATGCGGCCGTGTTTGGACTGCATCCCGAGCTGAATTCCTTACCGAATATGGGCATAAAACAGCCAGCGGGGGAATGGAAGCGGTAGCCCCCACCGACACGGATGAGTCCACGCGGGAAGCGAGGCGGCCCTTTAAGAAATAAAAAAGGGAAAGAGAGGGCGGAAACAGAGCTCTTTTTATACGAGCTCTTTTTTTTTACCAGCTTGGCTTCCACCAGCTTACAATGACTTCTTCTACCAGCTTCTTCGAGCTTCTTCGAGTTCTCCGACTTTTGGAGCTTCAAGCTTCAAGCTTCTTGTCGGTTCTCTCGAGCGTGGTCCTCCTGTCGTCCTTCGCGGGCTGGTCCTCCTGTTGTTCTGGTCGGCAGGAGTTCTGGAAAGTGCGCACGGAGGGTCTTCTCCCCCAGCCTTCGCCCTGCCGACTTCCTCGCTTGACAATCCGGATCGTGCTGGGGGTCCAGGTAGCCCCGGGGACTGGTCCTCGAAGACCGCACGAGGCGGGCAGTTCCGAGATAGTCTTAATAAAGACCAGCTGGTCCGATCATTTGTGTGGGTGTGTGTGTGTGTGTGTGTTCGTGGCGCCAGTCCAATAAGTAGTGAATTGTATAAGTGGTCTGTTATAACTGCATTTCTATACCCGCTGTAGGTCTTTTGCTCGTGTCTTGTCCCCCATCCCCCGAATCATTGACTGCATGCCTACTGCAAATAAATGCCCCATTGTTTGAATGTCAACCTGCTCGTTGCGTCCTTTCTGCCCATTGACTGCCATGGTGTGCTGGGATATAACTGGCTATTAAGGCGATAAAAGTGATCATTTGGCGATTTATAACCGCTCGGCTTCGCATCCGGAACGAGCCGCTTAAAGCGGCTCGTTTTCTGAAGGTTCCATCGAGGTAATAAACTCCCGGTATTTCTGTCGGCGCGAATACAGTCGAATAATTAGGTACATCGATAATTCGGCGATCCACCCTGTAGCGTGTGGACAGAATAACTGGCTAGTTTATGATGTGTTAGGCATCCGTGACTGGATTTTCGGGGTTGGTCCGGAAAGTCACGACTGATTGGGCCTTTGTGGATGTGCGCGACCGGATTTGGCGAGACGGTCGTCCGAACGCGGGGAACCACAACAATATGTTCCCAGCTCATTTCATCTTTTCCTTCTTGGTCCAGCATGGTTCTTATTTCTGGCTTTGCGGGACGTTATCCCCAACGGTGTTTTTCTCTAGCTGGTACGTCATTGGCCAGTTACGCTCAGCTGCATCTGATCCGGTAAGGTGATCCGGTTGGACAAGGTGGACCGAGGGTGTGTCCCAGGTAATTAGATCACGTGATGATTACGTAAATGGTATTCATAAGATGGAGGACCCAAAGTCATCGTGGTCGAGTCATTGGCATTCACGGTCAATTAGCGACCCTCCGTGTCACGAACTTATTTGTGCAATTATTGCAATTCAGAGAGTCTGTGTGAGAACCCAAGGTGGCTTCGCCACTCGTGGTCTCTCGCTCCCGGCCCCGGGTCCGCAACTGTGTGTGTGGTGCGTGTGTCTGCGTGTATTATGTATTTTGTCGTTTTTGTATCAAACCACCTCTTTGTCCCTGTAATGCGGCAGCATTAAGGAGTGGAAGTTGACATCTATTGCAAACTACCTATTGACCAGATTTAATTTGCAGGTGTTTTAAAAACTTTAATGTCCTTCATTAATTTTCAGATGTCTGTCCTGAAATGTGGAATCCAGACACAAAAGTTTATCTTCCTCAGAAACTTTAAGATCTGCTTCTGTAAAGGAAGTGAAGATGTTTCATTTGACAAATGGCAGTTCTGTCTGTTCTGCTAACAGGTGAGCGAAACCCTCAAAATGAACATTCAATCTTTTGAATTAAAGGTTTCCTAAAAATTTTTAAATATTTTATATTGTGCATTTCATTTGACAAAAAAAGGTAAAATAACTTCTTGTTCTTTGTTTTTTGAAGAACAAACAAGAAGTCCAGTTGGACAATAAGGTCCAGGAGCAGCTTGAGAGCTGAAGAAGATGTCTATTTTGAAGAAACAATCCCAAGAACAAGACTCACACATCTTCAAAATACACGTGCACATCTGGTGAAAACAGACAAAGATCATATTAAATTAAACAAACCCAAAAATGTGATCGAAAGGAAATGCATTATAAGTGTAAATATGCAGTGTGAAATTTACTTCACAAGAAACATCAAAATAACACATGAGGAACCCACAGAGGAAAACGCCCACACAAATGCTCCATATGTGATAAAGGTTTCTCTCGTAAAGGCTTTTTGAAAAGACAATGAAGATTCACACAGGAGAGGCGTCCTTACAACATGTTCCACATGTGAAAAAGGTTTCTCTCAAAAATGCAATTGAAGAACATAAGGATCCACACAGGAGGCGTCCCTGTAAAATGCTCCAATGTGTAAAGTTTCTTCATAAAGCAGTTTGAAAATGCATCTGAAGACCCATACAGGACAGCGCCCTTTCAAAAATGTTTCCATATGTGACAAGTTTTTCTCAAAAAGGTATTTTGAAAATCATATGAGGCATTCCACCACAGAGAGATCCTTTACATTGCCCACGTTGTGACAAAGGTTTTCCTCTGAAAAGGCATTTTGAAAATACATTGAGGATCCACACAGGAGAGCGCTTTCAAATGCCATAATGTAAAGGTTCTTTTTCAAAAAGGTATTGAAAATACATATGAGACCACAAGGAGAGCGCCTTAAATGCTCCAATGTGCAAAGTTTCTCTCAAAAAGGCATTGGAATCATGAGGATCCACACAGGAGAGCGTCCTTAAAATGCCCCATATGTGATAAAGGTTTCTCTCGAAAAGGCATTTAAAATTCACATTCGAGGATCCACACAGGAGAGCGTCCTTACAAATGCTCCAAATGTGACAAAAAGGTTCATCTGGAAAGGCATTTGAAAATACATAGAGGATCCACACAGGAGAGCGCCTTACAAATGCTCCATATGTGATAAGGTTTCTCTCAAAGGCATTTGAAAAAATACATAGAGATCCAACAAAAGGGCATGCAGGAACTGAAAAATGGAATACAGGAACTGAAAAGAAAACATCTTCAAATATACTTCGAACAGAAGAAGGCTTCCAGGTGACACAAAAAAATTGTTGCAAAATAATCAGCGAAGAGTATTTCGAAGCAAATAAGACTAATTCTGAAGTCATCCCTCTCTCCAATCTCTTCTCTTCACAAAACCAAAGCTTAAACCAAATGCAGTGCTGGTATTCTAATATGGCTGGCAATTATAAACTGGTACCATTGGAGATCAACAATAAAGACACCAAACAAGGAAACTTCGAACTATTCATAAGACTTTTTCCAAAAACCAATGCAAACCGGGTTATACCTCCAAGCTAGAATGAGGAGAGGTGTGATGGAGTTTAACCAAGTGCACAACACCGTGTGTCGACTTGCGAGGATGGAATAGCTCAACAGACTCTTTGGATGAGATTTGTACACGGGCAAGAAAACAAACAGAAAAGGATCCTACTCCATTGAGCAAACAAACTTTAAAAAGAAGGTGCAAATGTTGGATTGACACAAGAAAACAAACTTCTGCGGGAATTCTGGTTAACACTGTCTGGGGATCAAAATATGCTTGTTTACAAGTGGCAAAACTGGGCGACTGGTTGAAACATTGCAAGATTCTCGATTGTCAGCCATGGCCCCGCTTTCTCAACAAAATTATGGGGTAAGGAACCATAAAAGTAGGCATAACTCGATTGATTTTTCACAGGATTCGTATCCGGATCTGAATATGTATCTTTCACCAAACCGAATCGGCTTTGTGCTTGTCACTTACCAACTATCCACCTCGTTTATCACCAAGTCGCCCACAACTATTCCGAGATATCATTCAATACATGATGGTGGCCCCGTCTCTCAATGGCAAAGAATTGCTTTGGAACAATTCCTCAGATCCGGAATCGGATCTTCCCCAAAAATTAAGTGTTGCTGTCCTTTGCCGGTCAACTACATACAAAAAAAAAAATCAGAACGATGGCCTTTAAAACCTGTGGCGATATATTGTTTGACAGACAGACACCAATGCAAAGACCAACATTACTTGGCAATAAAACATAACCGAAACGGATGAAACCGTCGGGAAAAAAATAAAATAAAAAGTAACATCAGACAGGCAGGGGTTAAAAAATTTAACTCCATCCCCGTCGGTTGGCAGAGGTAAAAAAGGTACAAATTCAACAATCATTTGTAAGAGGGTAATTTCTGTCTATGAATAGGGCCACACCATTTAAGATTTTTGATTATTTGGATTGCCCATACCGCAGTTCTGTGTGTGTTATTCTATCGCCAGCAATTGCATTACAATTCTGACTGAGAATTTATGTGTGTTCCAACTCTTTACAATGATCTAATGCATTCTGAAACATGTTTTCTTTGTTTTTTTCCTCAGAAATAATAGGCTGTTGGAATTGTGAAAAAGTATCAATAATTATTTAACTGTGAATTCTTCTGGGTTGTAAACCATTCTTCATTCGGTCCGATTTGTAAACTTTGGAACTTAATGACCCATTAGTGGACGTAATTGATTAAATTGATACATTGTCTGAAGGAGCGTTTGATATGATCAATTATATTCGGGGTAAATTTGGTATCTTTTGAATCAAAAATAAATTCGCAGTTCGGTGCCCATTGTTTTTTTTG
>CM068959.1:114802805-114823117 GCA_035128595.1 Eptatretus atami
AACCCATCCAAACGCAGCAAAGTGAGCCTTTCCAGAAAACTTTCTGCCAGAATTCACTTCTCGACAGATCGAAAAAGAAAGAGAGAAATAACGTAAAAGAGATTCAAAAAAGGAAAGACCAAGAATGAGAATGAATAAGGAGAAAGATTTTTTAAAAAATCATGAAAGGAACAAAGAATAAAGATTGTCGAAGGTGTGTAAACTCCCTCGGTGAATAGTGATCAGGTTTTGACTGGAAAGCATGTGTTTACACCTAATGGTCAATGTAAACACAGAACTGCCTAATCTCAAGCACGTGATAAAAATTGCAGATTGTGAAGTAGGTCAAGTCAGGTTACTGGTACCTCTGGTACTCCAGGGGCCTCCGTCTGGCCATCCACCAGGCAGATGCCTGGCCTATCCCCATCTCCTTGAGATGCTGATCAACGTGCTGCAAACACGAGGCACGTGGTCGGCCCATTGGACTCATCGACTCACGAGACTCTGTCGCTGAGAGAATCGGGTGAGCAGGAACAGCGTCAGGAAAACGAGCCACATGTCCATAAAGCCACAGCTGACGCTCACGGACTGTGCAGGTAACAAATCTCATTTGAGTCTCCCTCAGCAACCGCTCATTGGACACAAAGTCCGACCAGCAATAGCCAAGGCTTTTCCAAAGGGACGTGGTACCAAAGAAATTAAGTATCTATTCTATCTCAGATCCCTGGTCAGAGTCCGATTCCACATCTGTAGATCGACTGGAAGCACCAAGGACCTGAAGATGCGGACTTTCGTCCTACCGCACAGGTACCGGCAGCGTCACACCCCATGATCCATTGAATGCGTGACTCCCCAGGCCCGGCCCAGATGTCTGTTGACCTCTGACTCGCAGCCAGCAGAAACATGAATATCACTGCCAAGGTCAGTGAATCTCTCCGCGACCTCAACATACTCACCACAAACAGGCACAGACAGGGCAGCAGCATCCAAGATATCATTGAAAGCCTGGATCTTAGTTTTGACCCAGGAAACCCATAATGCCAGCGGCTCCACCTCATCATTCAGCACCTCCGACTCCTCATTCAGCACCTCCGAATCCTGATTCAGCACCTCGAGGGCTCGCAAAAGGATATCTAAAGTCTCCGCAAAGATGACTGCATCATCTGTGAAATCAAGGTCAGAGATCTTGACATTCCCAAATGATGCACCACAGCTTGATCTCTCAGACTTCCTCCCAATAATCCAGTCCATAAAGAAAAAACAAGCACTGAAAAGTGTGGGGGCCAGAACACACGCCTGACAAACTCCAGTAACAACTGGAAATAAGTCAGAGATGGCACCACTACATCTCACAGCACTCTCAGTTCCAGAGTAGAGATCAGACATCAGATCGATCAGTTTTGGTGGCACTCCACGAAAACCAAGAATCCTCTAGAGGACATCCCGATTCACTGAATCACGCTTTACAGAGATCAACATAGGCTGCAAGCAGCCCCTACCGAAACTCTCGTCTGCGTTCGGTGAGGACCGGTCAATTGTTGACCTCTTTGGTGTAAAGCCTGATTGCTCTGTACGCTGGTGCTCAAGCAGATGGTGGCGAACCCTATCAAGAATTATCCGAGCAAAGACCTTGCCCAGCACTGAGAGCAGCATCACCCCTCGGTAGTTGTTGCAGTCTTGACGATCACCTTTCCCTTTCCAGAGAGAGAACAAGTCCCCCTATTCCAGTCAGTTGGGATGATGCCTGTGTTCCAGGCAGAACACAGAACTGCATGCAATGACACAAGTGCAGCATTTCCACCAGCCTTGAGAAGTTCAGCATGGATGCCACAGATCCCTGGAGCTTACCCCATTTCAACCGGTTCACCGCAGCCTGTGTTTCCACAAGCGAAGGTGGACCACAGTTGATTGGAGGGTCAGCAACAGTTATTGTAACACCCCTGACGTCCAATTCGACAGCTGGTGGATCAACCTGGTGCAACCGCTCAAAGTAACCGGCCCAACGGGCCTTCACTTCGGACTCCTCTGTCAAGAGCCAAACACACTCTGCTCCAACTGCATTACACTGAGGGATGGGCTGGGTTGAACGCAATGCACAAATTCCCCTTTGAGCAGGATGAGAATCACTTGACCACAGGTGATGCTCTACCCCCTCACAGATTCCTCACACAATGGCCTCCTTGTCCACCCTTTGCGCATGTGCAGTTTTACGCCTCAGCTCCCTGTGCAGCTCAGCTCTGCCATTCAGCGTGGCCCTGCGACTCTGGTGAATGGTATCCTGTATCCCTTGAGAGACAAACTTCTTCTTCGCCCTCCGGTGAGTTCCAAGACTTCCACCGGCAACAACAAGGATGGTGGTCTTGAAGGCACTCCACAACTCTTCAGGATATCCCAAAGCACCCAGACCCCCCAATCTCCACTCACCTTGTTCGCAAACTCCTCAGCTACCCTCTCATCCTTGAGTTTTCCAACATCCAACATCCAGCCTCGGCTGGGATGGTACCATTGTCCTGGATTTAAGGCACTTTCCAGGCACCCACACACTTCGGGATGCAATAACACCCAAACGGACTGCCTCAGGTTAACCCATGGAGACCGCCGTCTCGTGGACGACACCTCAGCACCACTCCGACACACTCTCTCGCAATCTGACCTGGGAATGTTACCCTGTGGTTTCCCTCCTCTCATCAAAGATTGGGGGTCCCGAAGGCTTTGCCCCAATACCATCATCTGGTGAGCTGCCCTGTGAAGGGAAGCTGCACAGGAGGTACTTCCATGGAGTGGGTTTTCAGATTTCTTTGCGTTTTTGTGTTTTGCGGAATGAAGGGTTTTTCGGTGGCTGGAGTGCAAATCCTGCCACCAACCTCCCAATAAGAAGTAACCCAACTGCAGGTGGACGTCCGCAGACACAGTTGGGTACGAGATATGGATGGTCGTTGGCTCACAAGGTGCTCCTCCACCCTTTGACAGGTTGTGTTTTTAATCCTGCTGGGTGTCCATATCCAACACCTTCCTCACCAGGAAACCTGGTGGGCGAGATGGTTGACTCGCCGCCAACCCGACCATGGAGCAGGTTAGTGCAGCTTTACATGATACCTGCAGCAAGTCACAGATCTGATCTGGCCTGATCTGACGATACAAAACACCTGCAGCACACAGGAAAAATATTCCAGCACACCCTCATACCTCTGCATCACCACAATTTCCCACTAAAGAGAAGTGTGCTGCACAACTCGGGCTGTACTCGGACTGTGTTATGCGGGGACGAGCAACGAGCGTTAATCGTACCAAACCCATCTCGTCGGGGTGTCCGGGGTCAGCACGCGGGATTGATATGACCCTTCTCCTGTCGCCAGAACACGTCAAGACAGGGGCGGCTAGGAGACGTCATGGGAAGGGTGATCCATAAGTTTTTGGTACGGGGCCCGGGTGTGCATTTTGGCTCATGGGAAGGAGCCTGTGGGTGGGGGTGTGCATTGCTCTTCGGCATTCAGACTGCACTCAGAGCACGTTTGGGGCAAGGTTTCCGGCTTGTGCACCATGTTGAGTCAGGAGCTCCAGGCCCTGTCGTGCCAGATGTGCAAATGAGACCATTTCCGGCCACGAGAGCCTGGCAGGGCGTGGCTCGGGCCTCTGTAACCCAATAGAGGAGCAGGATTTGGGTCACAGCACGTCGACTTTAGGTTGTCACCCCACCCTTGATCTAAGACTTATAAAGGGAGTGTGGAGCCGCTCTCTCTCTCTCTCTCTCTCTCTCTCTCTCTCTCTCTCTCTCTCTCTCTCTCTTTCTCTCTCTCTCTCTCTCTCTCTCTTTCTCTCTCTCTCTCTCTCTCTTTTCTGTGCCACCTTCTTCTCTGCTCATCTTGGCTCTGCGTTGGCTGCTCCTCGTTGCCTCTGCCCTTCGCTGGCTCTTCACTCGCGGTTGGTGTGTGACTGACACATGCTTATTCCGGAGGGCTGGTGCGGAGCGCACGTTGCCACGAACCCTGGCAAAGTGATTAACCTGGAGATAACCCACCAACTCTCGAGGTGGCATCACTCAAGCGGAGCATCACACAGAGGTACACACCACACCAGCAGACACGCCACACTATATCTCGTCCCCTTTGGACACACATAAGAGCATCATTACCAACTCGCAATCCCAATTTTCCTCAAGCACGACACCGCACTCCCCCCCCAAATTGCACAACACCACACCTTCCACTCCCACACTTCAGACCATCAGTATTTCTCCCTCCTACCTCCCCCTAAGCATACTGGGTTGCGTTGGTCGTCCGACCGCGCCAGGTATGGTGAGGCCATTTGTCCTCATCTGCTGTCTCTCTTTCTGGCTATCTAATCTTCTGTGTGTGTGTGTGTGTGTGTGTGCGTGCATGTGCGCATGTGATGGCTCTGTCGAAGCATAAGTTAGGATTGTGGAATTGATAAAGGGATGAGTCTGCTCTGTGTTTGCTTTTGTAAATTGCTTGCCTTTTGTCACACCCCACAAATTCCTTGCTGTCCTCTGTTGCACATACCAATAAACCCAAATTACTGTGCCACATACCTCTCCTCACTTGATTGAAAATAAATACTTGGACATATTGTTGCGAATTTGGAAGCTTATTGCACACAACAGCCAGGTCCTATAGATCAGCTGTATCGGTAAGTATGTGTTTCTAGTTTGGGTCCCGTCCTATGTTTAATGGGTGATTAATTGTACGTGCATTGTGGGTTATTTTTATAGCTCGGATTTTTACATTTTAAACTTCAACAACAACAACGCCCATCTTCGCTTCACCATCGGCCTTTCCCACATGCATGCGTGTCAAGCACAGCCGTGGGCGGAGTCCATTGTGCCAGGCGGGGTTTCTTTGGACTTTGGCGTCTTGGAATTTCACTCCAAATATGGGCATGGTGCCCCTCTCAGCCAAGTAGAGGGGTGCGAGCACGTCTGCCGCCTCTCGGCCAATGGGGAGCCAATGCAACATATTGCTGCTTGACTTCCTGGTCGATGGGTGGAGACATGAGCATCCCCCTCCGACCAATCTCGGACGGCCGGGAGATCTCCTGACACGCCTGTCAAATGAGGAGGGGAATGACATGAGACGGATCCCTCCCACCTGTCAAGAAAAGGGATAAATTTGTGGGGCGACCGGCCGATAGAGTCTTCCCGCCGTGAATCGCCTGCCTGCGAGCCAGAGGAGAATCACTTGCCTGCCGGCCTAGCTGACTTGCTTTGCCTGCCTCGTCGCCTGTTTTGCCGGTGGAGCGTGCCAGCGCCCGACGCAACCCTGCCGTACCTGGTGCTTGGAGCGGCATCGTGTGTGCGGTTCGAGTCCCGCCGGCCAGAATTCGAGAACCGCACGAAGCGGAAGGTCCAAGCCAGACTCCTTCCTCCGCTCACCTTCCTTCCGAGCTGGGGTATCAATAAAGGCCGCGGCCACCATTTTTTTTGGGGGGGGGTGTCTGCGTGTGGGCCCTCTTTTAAGTAAAGCGATTACGTGCCGTTGTTGTAAATTGCATTCCTTTTATTCGGTTAACTCTGCCTTTTGTGTGCTCCCTGCCCATTATAAATAAATATCCCTTTTGTTAAATGTTCCAGCTGTTTCTGTGTTTCTTTCATTGGCTTGGCACGGTGTGTGTTGAGAAATAGCGAGCCGTAAATTGTTCATTTGGATCCGACGCGCTTGGTAACTCCGCTCGGGTACAACACGGTTCGGTAACGCTCGTTCGCTCGAGGTCCGTCGAGTGTGAATTCCCCGGAGCTTGCCGTGGGTAATAGGTATATTGAAGTTTGGCAATTTCCCTACCCCACGGCGCTCGAATTATTGGCGATTCATGGTCCAGTAAGGGACCCGTGCCTTTCGGACTTATCCGAGAGTCACGACCTAAATTCCGGGTGTTCGGCGGGGCCGACTCCACTGCTCCCTCGAGCGGTCGTCCTCGCCACCGATACCCGGCACTGCAACAATATTGTTGCGGATCGGAACCATGAGCACCACAGACATTCAGGTTCCATAGATTAGTTATCTCGGTAAGTACGTGTTTTGTAGATTGTCCTTTTCCCTTGTTTAATGGGTAAATAAAGACGCTGCGATTTGTATTAGGAAAACCCCATCTTCGCGGCAAAATTCCCGTGTTGGCGGACACGCTGCCAGAACAGCGAGCGTCCCCTGTGCACTCAGTAGGTGAAAGGTGAAGCCCCCACCCACCAAACCCTCCGCTCCTGCATTCTGTGCGCACTCAGTAGGTGAAAGGTGAAGCCCCCACCCACCAAACCCTCCGCTCCCGTCATTCTGTGCGCGCTCAGTAGGTGAAAGGTGAAGCCCTCACCCACCAAACCCTCTGCTCCGGCATCCTCCGCGCTCTCGCGGGGGGGGGGGGGGGAATGGAATGCGGGGTGTTGACTGCATCCCCGAGCTGAATTCCTTACCGAATATGGGCTAAAAACAGCCAGGGGGGAATGGAATGCGGTAGCCCCACCGACAGCGGATGAGTCACGCGGGAAGCGAGGCGGCCTTTAGAAATAAAAAGGGAAGAGAAGGGCGGAAACAGAGCTCTTTTTACGATGCTCTTTTTACCAGCTTGGCTTCCACCAGCTTATGAGCCTTCTACCAGCCGAGCTTCTTCGAGCTTCTCCGAGCTTGAGCTTCAAGCTTCAAGCTTCTTGTCGGTTCTCCGAGGTGGTCCTCCTGTCGTCCTTCGCGGCTGGTCCTCCTGTTGTTCTGGTCGGCAGGAGTTCTGGAAAGTGCGCACGGAGGGTCTTCTCCCGCCAGCCTTCGCCCTGCCGACTTCCTCGCTTGGACCATCCGGATCGTGCTGGGGGTCCAGTAGCCCCGGGGACCTGGTCCTCGAAGACCGCACGAGGCGGGCAAGTCCGAGATAGGTCTTAATAAAGACCAGCTGGTCCGATCATTTGTGGTGGGTGTGTTGTGTGTGTGTGTTCGTGGCGCCAGTCCAATAAGTAGTGAATTGTATAAGTGTCTGTATATACTGGCATTTCTTATACCCGGCTGTAGGTCTTTTGCTCGTGTCTTGTCCCCATCCCCCCAATCATTGACTGCATGCCTACTGCAAATAAATGCCCCATTGTTTGAATGTCAACCTGCTCGTTGCGTCACTTTCTGCCATTGACTGCCATGGTGTGCTAGGGATATTAACTGGCTATTAAGGCCGATAAAAGTGATCATTTGGCGATTTATAACCGCTCGGCTTCGCATACGGAACGAGCCGCTTTAAGCGGCTCGTTTTCGTGAAGGTCCCATCGAGGTATAAACTCCCGGTATTTCTGTCCGCGCGAATAATTAGGTACATCGATAATTCGGCGATCCACCCTGTAGCGTGTGGACAGAATAACTGGCTAGTTTATGATGTGTTAAGGCATCCGTGACTGGATTTCGGGGTTGGTCCGGAAAGTCACGACTGGATTGTGGCCTTTGGTGGATGCGCGACCGCGATTTGGCGAGATCGGTCGTCCGAACGCGGTGGAAACCACAACAATATGTTCCCAGCTCAATTTCATCTTTTCCTTCATTGGTCCAGCATGGTTCTTATTCTGGCTTTGCTGGGACGTTATCCCCCAACGGTGTGTTTCTCTAGCTGGTACGTCATTGGGCAGTTACGCTCAGCTGCATCTGATCCGGTAAGGTGATCCGGTTTGGACAAGGTGGACCGAGGGTGTGTCTCCAGGTAATTAGATCACGTGATGATTACGTAAATGGTATTCATAAGATGGAGGACCCAAAGTCACGTGGTCGAGTCATTGGCATTCACGGTCAATTAGCGACCCTCCGTGTCACGAACTTATTTGTGCAATTATTGCAATTCCAGAGAGTCTGGTGAGAACCCAAGGTGGCTTCGCCACTCGTGGTCTTCTCGCTCCCGACCCCGGGTCCGCAACTGTGTGTGTGCGTGCGTGCGTGCGTGTATTTGTATGTATTTTGTCGTTTTTGTATCAAACACCTCGATTTGTCCCCTGTAATTGCGGCAGCATTAAGGAGTGGAAGTGACATCTATTGCATACTACCTATTGACCAGATTTATATTTGCAGTGTTTTAAACTTTATGTCCTTCATTATTTTCAGATGTCTGTCCTGCAAATGTGGAATCCAGACACAAAGGTTTATCTTTCTCAGAAACTTTAAGATCTGCTTCTGTAAAGGAAGATGAAGATGTTGGTTCATTTGACAAATGGCAGTTCTGTCTGTTCTGCAACAGGTGAGCAGAAACCCTCAAAATGAACATTCAATCTTTTGAATTCAAGGTTTCTAAAATTTTTGAAATCATTTTATATTGTGCATTTTCAATTTGACAAAAAAAGGTAAAATAACTTCTTGTTCTTTGTTTTTGAAGAACAAACAAGAAGTCCAGTTGGACAGATAAGGTCCAGGAGCAGCTTGAGAGCGAAGAAGATGTCTATTTTGAAGAAACAATCCCAAGAACAAGACTCACAATCTTCAAAATACAAGTGCACATCTGATGAAAACAGTACAAAGATCAATATTAAATTAAACAAACCCAAAGATGTGATCGAAAGGGAAATGCATTATAAGTGTAATATATGCAGTGTGGAATTTACTTCACCGAGAAACATCAAAATACACATGAGGACCCACAGAGGAGAACGCCCACACAAATGCTCCATATGTGATAAAGGTTTCTCTCGTAAAGGCTTTTTGAAAGAGCACATGAAGATTCACACAGGAGAGCGTCCTTACACATGTTCCACATGTGAAAAAGGTTTCTCTCAAAAATGCAAGTTGAAGAAGCATATGAGGATCCACACAGGAGGGTGCCCTTACAAATGCTCCACATGTGATAAAGGTTTCTTTCATAAAGGCAGTTTGAAAATGCATCTGAAGACCCATACAGGACAGCGCCCTTTCAAATGTTCCATATATGACAAAGGTTTTTTTCAAAAAGGTATTTTGAAAATACATATGGCAATCCACACAGTAGAGCATCCTTTCAATTGCCCCGTATGTGACAAAGGTTTCTCTCGAAAATGCCATTTAAATTCACATGTGAGGATCCACACAGGAGAGCGTCCTTTCAAATGCCCCATATGTGACAAAGGTTTTTTTCAAAAAGGTATTTTGAAAATACATATGACGATCCACACAGGAGAGCGTCCTTTCAAATGCTCCACATGTGATAAAGCTTTCTCTCAAAAAGGCAGTTTGAAAATGCATTTGAGGAACCACACAGGAGAGCGTCCTTACAAATGCTCCACATGTGATAAAGGTTTCTCTCGAAAAGGCGATTTAAATTCACATGTGAGGATCCACACAGGAGAGCGTCCTTACAAATGCTCCACCTGTGACAAAGGTTTCTCTGGAAATGGCAATTTGAAAATACATACGAGGATCCACACAGGAGAGCGACCTTACAAATGCTCCATTTGTGATCAAGGTTTCTCTCGAAAAGGCAATTTGAAAATACATACGAGGATCCACACAGGAGAGCGACCTTACAAATGCTCCATATGTGATAAAGGTTTCTCTCGAAAAGGCAAATTGAAAATACAAAAGAGGATCCATACAAAAGGGCATGCAGGAACTTGAAAATGGAATAATACAGGAACTGGAAAAAGAAACATCCTTCAAATACTTCAGAACAGAAGAAGGCTTCCAGGTGAAACACAAAAAAGTGTGCAAAATAATCAGCGAAGAGTATCGAAGCAGAATAAGACTAATTCTGAAGTCATCCCTCTCTCCAATCTCTTCTCTTCAACAAAACCAAAGCTATAAACCAAATTGCAGTGCTGGTATTCTAATATGGCTGTGCAATTATAAACTGGTGACCATTGGAGATCAACAATAAAGACACCAAAACAAGGAAACTTCGAACTATATTCATAAGAACTTTTCCAAAAACCAATGCAAACCGAGGTTATACTCACCAAGACTAGAATGAGGAGACGGTGTGATGGAGTTTAACCAAGTGCACAGAACACCGTGTGTCAGACTTGCGGAGGATGTGAATAGCTCAACAGTCTGTTGGATGAGATTTGTACACGGGCAAGAAAACAAACCAGAAAAGGGATCCTTACTCCATTGAGCAAAAAACTTTAAAAAGAAGGTGCAAATGTTGGATGTGACACAAGAAAACAAACTTCTGGGGAATTCTGGTAACACTGTCTGGGGAATTCAAATATGCTTGTCTTACAAGTGGCAAACTGGGCGACCTTGGTGAAAATTGCAGATTTCGATGCAGCCATGCCCCCGCTTTCCCAACAAAATTATGGGGTAAGGCAACCATAAATAGGCATAACTCGATTGATTTTTGTCACAGGATTCGTATCCGGATCTGAATATGTATCTTCACCAAACCGAATCGGCTTGTTCTTGTCACCTTACCAACTCATCCACCTCGTTTTATCACAAGTCGCCCACAACTATTCGAGATATCATTCAATACATAGATGTGGCCCCGTCTCTCAATGGCAAAGAATTGCTTTGAACAATTCTCAGATCCGGAATCGGATCTTCACCAAAATTAAGTGTTGCTGTCCTTTGCCGGTCAACTACATACACAAAAAAAAAATCAGAACGATGGCTTTAAAACTGTGGCCGAATATTGTTTGACAGACAGACAGCCAAATGCAAAAGACCAACATACTTGGCAAAAACTAACGAAACGGATTGAAACACGTCGGGAAAAAAATAAAATAAAAAGTAACAATCAGACAGGCAGGGGTGAAAAATTTAACCTCCATCCACCTTCGGTGGCAGAGGTAAAAAGAAGGTACAAATTCAATCATTGTAAGGGGTAATTTCTGGTCTGATGAATAGGCACACCATTTAAAGTTTTGATTATTGTGATTGCCATACGCAGTTCTGTGTGCTGTTATTCCTATCGCCAGCAATTGCATTACAATTCTGACTTGAGAATTTATGGTGTGTCAAGCTCTTTACAATGATCTAATGCATTCGAAAATGTTTCTTTGTTTTTCCTCTAGAAAATATAGCTGTTGGAATTGTGAAAATATCAATAATCTATTTTATGTTGAAATTTTCTGTGTTGTACCAATTTTCAGCGGTCCGAATTTTGTAACTTTGTGAACTTTAATGACCGAATTAGTGACGTAATTGATAAAGTGATTACATTGTCTGAAGGAGCGTTTTGATATGATCAATTATATTATCGGGGTAATTTGTAATCTTTTGATCAAAAATAATTCGAGTTCGGCCCATTTGTTTTTGCCCAACACCACAATTTTGTTGGAAAAACGGGGGCAATGGTCGCATAGAAATGTGCAATTTTCACCATCATCGCCTCGGTTGCAGCTCATAAGAAAAGCATATTTGGATTCCACAGTCGTTATTACCCCCAAACACACCTCACCAAACTTTTGCACTCAAAAACATATCTGGTGGTCTCCTCTCCTGGGCTGTTGCACATCCTCTTTCTCCCCTTTTCACACTATTATTTGCCTGACGTCACCTCCTATCTCCTTGAAAATCAGCTAACATCACTGCATTGCGTAAAAAGGGGCAAAAGCTGAACCCCTTAACTCTAGCTCACTTCCAATCATAAGCAAGGTCATAGAGTCCATCATCGCAGTTGACATAAAATCATACCTTTTCTCCAACAGCCTCATCTCAGATCAATTTGGATTCAGAAGAGGTCCCTCTGCATTGGACATGCTACTGAAAGTCACCCAACAATGGATGGAGGCCTTCAATATCAGACTTGAGATCAGGCTCGTCTCTCTGTACACATCGTGCTTTGGGTACACTCTGTAATCCTTCTTTACTCTTCAAACTCTCTGCGTATGACGTCCAAAGCCAACTCCACACAAGCCTTCCTGACTTCATCTACCCGAGCAGTCAACGTGTGGCACTCACCGGAATCCGGAATGATCTCTCTGACTGTAAAATCCCCTTCATCGATTTCCTGATGACTCCACCCTGTGCCATGACATTCCTCATCCTTCATAAGGACACGCTGCAAACTCTTTCCTCTCTTCAGACCTTGAAAAAAGATCACAAGCTGGTCCAACACTTGCAATATGTCTTTCAATCCTGACACATCTCCCACTCCCACTATCTCTCTGCAAATGGATCAACGGGAAAACCCTCCCCCTCTAGTTTCTTCATCATACTCTTGATGAAGTTCTCTCATGATCAGCCATGATCTTTCATCGGCAAATCGCATGGGGGAGTTGAAGACTTGGGGCTGGAAGACTTGGGGCTGAGGCAGTTTAGAACTCGGGGTGTGGTTTGGGATGGTTTAAGCAGCATATTTTTAGAATACAAAGCTGTATAATATTAACTTCAGATATTATTGTATACATTTGACTGTTGTTTACATAGTATTGTGAAGTCAGACATTTTACATTACGTTGAAGTTGTGTGGGCACCTGCTCGAATAGAATATTGGGAGAACATGAATATTTTGAAATTGTTTATAATAAGAAGACTGTTTATTATGAAACTTGAATATATCAAGAGTTTCAGAATAAAGAAAAGTCATAATATCAGAAGTGCTCTCTCTGTGGTATTGGGAATATGTAATGGCACACGATCATCGATTTTGGTCGCATGTTGATCAAAAACAAAATATATCCGTGACCCTGAAGGTGACGACACAGATAAAACATGGCTGCAGCAGAACTATATTTGACTCTCCAACTATTTTTCAAGCAATGATTTCAATTTTTTTTTTTTGAACTGCAAGATGTCCTCCACATCCAAGTCTGGAAATGCTTCCATAGCAACCAATCCTGCAACATCAAGTTTAGCTGTGGAATGGAAGAACCAGTGAAGAGCAGCAGCTGTGTTCATTCATTCACTCATTCATTTACTTATTTTGAAGGCAGCCTTTGGCAACTGGTTGCATTTTTGCTGGAACCACGATTATGCTGCTGTTGCAGTGGCCCCAGTAGGTGAGGCCAAGAATTTGTAACTTGTTTCGTGGGTCAACGATAGGTCACCTTTTTGCGAAGGACACCGTGAGATCTTTAACGTTCACTAACTATTGTTAGTGGATGGGATGCCCAGTTTAACTTCCATCCTTTGGACAGCACACATGGTCACCTCTCCCTGCCTGCAAAGCACAATCGATAGTTGAAGCTGGTCCGAAATTTGAACCCTGGCTGGATGGCTCCGATACGAGTGTGTGCAACCCCAGGCCATTCTTCCAGCCATGTTCATTCATGAAAAAATCCTTTGGATGTTCACTGCTTCTTTGCCAATAAATATCAACAGTTCATTACCTTCACCCACCAAAGGTGGACAGAAGTTGTTTTTCACCTCTGTTTGCTTGTGTGCACAGGATGTCTCAAAAAGTTGTGGATGAGTTGGTTGGGTGACGAGAACAAGCCGATTCCATGTTGGTTCAGGTCCGAATCCAGATCTGGCCTATTATTGGGATCCAAAATGTAAACTAATCAGTTTGAGGAGGTTTGCGCTCTTCCCAGTGCCCTTCTTGTTTAATCTGTTCATAAGGGCAAGACCTTCTTCACTGTATTCCCTGCATGTCAGAAAGGACAAGTAAAATGGGGGCTTGTAATTACCCTCGCAGAAGGAGAGAGGGAATTGCATTTGGGTCCGTTTGTTTGTTTATCTGCTCAGAACTTTCATGTTTATCTCCACAACTTCTTGTCGGATTGAGACGAAATTTTCACTACCGGTGCGACTACTTATGTGGAATGTTTTAATAATTGTGACGTCAACGGTCACGTGGTGTGGCAACCATGTTGGAAAAAATTTGGATCTCTGTGTGAAACCGCACAAAGGAAAAAATTCTAAATTGGCACATAGCAAGTGCTCCTCATGGGGAATGTTATTAATTTTTTTTATGACGTCATATGTGCCTTCGTTATGATGTCATAATTGTATATATAGAAAGCCACATCCGATCAGCATGAAAATTTTGAGTGTCATCATAGGATAAAATGGTCCACCAAAATTTTTTCGGCACGTCATTGGTCATGTGATTTGGCAGCCTTTTTTTTCGTTTTTTTTTAAAACCTTCAAAAATCATCTCTGAAATAGCTGAACAGATCGAGATGAAACTTTGCACAATATCACTGCCAATTCATGAGGAACAAAATGTTCACACGTATCATGTAATCGGACACATAGGTTGGCAGCCATATTGGATTTATCCGAAAACATAAAAATCTTATCCAGAACAGATGGACAGATCAAGGGGAAGCCACATAAATGTTCCCTAAGGTATACGACGGGTATGGGGGACAGGACGGATCACAATACTCGGTTATGGTAGTTTCTTTGGATATTTTGCGCCGCATTCAACAGCTCAGTTCATATTGGTGGTGTGTCTGGGTGCCCATGGCAGCGTTTGAGACCGGTCGCTTTAGATTGTTGGCCTTGACACATCGTGCCAGATGAGTAACACGAACTATTTGATATATTCATAATTTCTCTCTTATCTCCATCAACAGATTAACAACATGGCAGTATAAAAGTCGCAACTGCTGAGTTGAACAAATGTCTTGAACTCATGGACTTAATTAAGTAAAGCATGTCGTCTGGGACCCTGCCATCGGTTTGCTGCCGAACACTGCTAATTGTGATGTCATCGATTCCCTCTGAAAATTCTATCAAGATTCAATTTTTTGAATCACGCTATCATCTGTGTAAATACATGGAACACATAATTGTGAATATTCGGAAGTATGAACAGAATATGTTCGGAGAAAAGTTGTTTGAAGTTCCAGGCTTACGCCCATTATATTACGATTGATGAGTGATGTCACATGGTTTGGCAGCCATATTGGATTTAAGAAAATATTAATATTACTTTCTCTGGACGCTTAATCGATCAACGTGAAACTTCACAATTGTGATCTCGTGGTGACGCGGAATACATGTTGTAAATTTCAACTTGATCGGACACATGGCTGGCAGCCAGAATTTGATTTTTTGATTGGGTTTTTTGTTTTTTAAGGCTCACTTTGCTGTGCTTGGATGGGATTGAGGGTGGAGGAGAAGCAACTGGTATGTGTATCATATCCAGGTTCCTCCTGATGACTTCATCTTTGCTTTTTGCTTGATCGAGTTCCTTCTGATGACTCCAAAGCAGAAATATACCTCTTTGGTCTTCCATTTGATTTGAATTTAATTTATTTTAATCGGATTGTAAATTCAATTGAACAGTAATGAAAGATGGCATGGGTAAAGGTCAGGTGTCCAATCAAAGCGGGGCGTATTGGTACCCGGTGATCACTGCCAGCAGTTGTGATGTATCGGTGGTTGTTAAAGATAATAATGACATTGTTGCTCTTGATAAGTGTTTAGATTTGTTTGTTTGCTTTGTCTCTAAGTGTTAACTGGGAAAAAAGCAAAGGTCAATGCGTTCCTGTGTGAGAAGCAATTCACTTGGAATGGCACGAGTCCCGCCAGTACACCTTCCTGCAAAGTTAAAATGGGTGGACGAAGGTGTTCAATATGTCAGGGTATTTCTGGGATCCCCACACTATGGCTAGAAAACCTTTGATGGTGTTGCTGAACGTGTTAAAAAAAATAAGAGATTGAGTAAGTGTTAGAGAGGTTTGCCTCACCTTTCGTGTCGAGGCCGGGTGCTGATAATCATAATTTAGTTGCCTCTTTTTTTATGGCACAGGTTCATCTGCCTGTAACCACCGGAAAGCTTGTTAAAGGGAGTGCAAAGGCAACTGTTGGACTTATTTTGGGGAGGCCATCACTGTTATGACCAAACATTGTTTGCCGTCCATTGGCCGAAGGTGGCAGGGATGGTCAACATCAGGAGCCGGATAATGGCCTTTTGGCTATGCTCTGCACAAAAATTATCAGAAGAGCAATTAACAAACCATCTCCTGGCTACTCACATTCTGCAGCAAGCAGGTGGGCTTGGATATGGCCGTGAATGTTTTCTGGTCCTGCTTCAATGTGTTGACATATCTTCTCTATCTAATTTTTATCAGAGTCTGTTGAACCCTGGCAGAGCCTTTCAGTGTGCCCCCAGCAGGACACCATGTCACGAAGATATTTGCACAAGAACCTTTGTTTTATAATCTTATTTTCCCCAGTATTTCCAGAAGTTGGGACTTCTGCCAAATTTTACATCAGCTGGCTTACAAAAGTATGGCACCTCCGCATGTTTCAGGTTGTGGGTAGAAATTGCTCAAGAAATAGCCAACCGAACTGGAGCTCACTCTAAAAGAGTGATTGGAAAAGTCTTGGGAGAGGTCATACGAATAGGGTTCCAACTGGGATTAGTTTGGACCAGGAGCATGAAGCATTGCACAATGAGTGGGTTTTCCTCAGATTATGTGCGTAGTTTATTCCCAACAACTTGACCCCCCCCCCCATTAGAATGGGGTCAAACCTCTTTCAAAAGGCGAGCAGTAAATAATTGTGCAAGTCTTGTGTTAATTAACTGAAAGAGGATACCCCATTGAAGGGAGTAACCGGTGGAAGACACTGATGTCTGCCGGACCCCTCTGAACCTGCTTGGGACTCTATGTTTTGCAAGTTCATAAGTAAGGTCCGGTGATCTCCAGTGGAGGTTGATCCCTGTATAGTACATTCCAGGAGACTAATTAATCATTTCTCTCTGCATCCACGTGCTGCAGTTTTGATATGTACGGAGATGTGTTCCATGCCTTCATTAATTGTGTGGATTGCTCCCTGTATTTCATTGGTTTCATTTTGTATCACACAAAATTAATGTTGGTTTCGTTTGTTCCTTTATTTTTGGTTTCATGCCAGCCTAACAAGGTAATATGCTTATGAGGCTTCTCGGAGAAACTGCCAAATTGGCAACATATCTCTAAAGAAAGGAAAATTAAATGGAAAACCCATCGGGCAACGCAATGTCATGTTCTTCTTCCATGCTCTCGTGTGAGGGAGAATAAACATTGAATAATTTTTTTCTCCAGATGCTAAAACGCTTGATGAGTTCACCAATACTTGGTGTCAGGAAGGAATTTGTGAGGTTCATGAGAACCAACTGAAAAGACTTTTGTGATGTGCTGTGGGTACTCCATAAGTTAATACTTTCTTCCTTCTTCATTTATTTTCTTCTCTTTTTCTACGTTTTTTTTTTTCCTATTTGTTGAATTGTATTTTAGTATTTTTCTGGAGCTTCCTTTGTTTCATTGCTTTTATGTTCCAATGCTTGGTGTCATTATATATATCTTTGTATTTTTGTGATTTACAAAAAGGACTTTCTTCTCTTTCTCTCCCTCTCGTGCCAATTCTTGTCTATCCCCTCCCAACACAGTACAATACCCTCCTCCGCATCTCCTCCTCTCTCTGTCACTCTGGACATACCAGACAGTGTTTGTCTCCGGACGTGTCCATGCAGGGTTTGTCTCCGGACCTGTCCGTGCAATGTTTGTCTCTGGCCAGCTTGCCTCAGGACGGGTCTGAGCGGTGTTTGCCTCCGGACGCGTTCGGGCATTGTTTTTGTCTGGACAGTAGTTTGTCTCCAGACATGTTCCGGACACGAGTTTGTCTGCAGGCCGTGTTTGTAGTATAACTGATAGAAAATGGATTTCAGCATTATTTTGTTTCCATCTTCACTGTTATTCTGTGGAGAATCATTTTGATGAGACGGTATGAATTATAATTAACGCTCCACCGCACGTCTTTCTCTTCCCTTCTTCCCCACCCTTCCTCACTCCCCCTCCAGACACCTCTCATTTTCCCCACTCTATCTCACCCCCCCCCCTCAATTTTTTCCCTCTCCTCTTTAGTATTACCGTAGCGAAGCGACGGGTGGTATTTGCTCGTGTGTGTGTGTGTGGTGTGTATATATAAATCACACATATACATATTCTGTATTTCCAGGAGATACATAGACACATATATGGAAAACAGACACGAAGACTAACATTATATAAGATAGACGGACAAATAAACAAATGACACACACAGCACACACACACGCACACACACACACACACACACACACACACACACACACACACGCACGCACACACACACACACACACACACACACACACACACACACACACACACACACACACACACATACACACACACAGCACACACACACACACGCACCACACACACACACACGCACACACACACACACACACACACACACACACACCACACCACACGTAGGAGGAGAGTGACAGCCGAGAGAATGTCCACGTGTGTAATTGGGTGAAGAGAGATTTTCAGTTCCGCGTACAGATGACGTCACGTCCGGTGAACAACCAAACCCCGCAGGTAAACGGAACGAAATCAAACAGGTAAATACACAACTTTGAATCGGGTAAACGATACCGATGGTGGAAATCAGTGATTAAAATGTAAATAAAAGTGATTACGACAAGAGGAAGAAGAATGATGTGCGTTCATCAGGCGAACGAAGAGGAAGAACTTCCGGGTTTGACGAACCAAAACACCCTCAACTCTGGAGCTGGTACTAAAATCTGAAGGATTGTGGGAAATCCATTTAATTTCTTAATTAAATAAACGATTTTGACCACGTTCAGTGCGTGTCGTGTATAGAGCATATGGCTAAAAAATAATAATAATAATAAGAAAGAAGAAGAAGAATAATTCCGGGTTGATTTCCCGTGAACCTTGTACCGGAACTCGAACACAGGTCTCGTGGTCGGGACGGAACTCACTGGAAGAGGTTATTTTCGGAATTCTCATTTAACACTGAGAAGATCTGTGAACAGTTAATTTAATATAAAATATATTGTGTCACGTGATGGTAATGAAGGTAAGTTAAAGGAGTTTTTATCGAATGTTTGTTGAGGTGTTTGTTTGATTTATGAGGTGTTTTCACTCGTTTTTTTTATTCACCTCATTGTTTTATATCACATCATCATTAAAACTCATTCTTCCTTTTAACTACAAAACTTCCAGAAACCTTTTATAATTAACTTGTAAATCCAAATTGATCTCCAAACCAAGTGAGATATACACCTCCCAGAACCACGTGATTCTCACGTAACCACGTGATCTGTTTCCATCCCCTGCGTTTACCGATCCAAATTCACCTCACGATTTTTTCTTCAACTTTTCCTTTACCTCATCTGATGTGATCTTTATCAAAATTATAATATTAATAATAATAATAATAATAACGAAAACTATCTCGAAAAGTGCTTCTTCTTCCTCTTCACACGTGTGGGTCCATGACGATCATACTTCACGACTCTATTTCAACACACTTCTCTCAATTCGACCTTTCCCTCAGACCTTGCCGAAAAAAACCTTGTGTTGCAGCGTTTCTTCTCTCCATTCCCTTAATTCCCCTTTATTATTCCCTCAAGAAATGTCTTTGGTCGAATCTCTGAACGGAAAATTAAATAAAACCAATTTGTTTGGAGTGTTCTCTTCCATCAACCATTGTGGGTTTTTGTTTCAACTTCAGTGCCAATTCACCTCTCTCACTCCTCCCTCTCAAAACAACCATCACACTCTTTCCCTCCAAGCTTCCCTCTCACGTTTCACAAAAACTCCCCCCCCCTCACCCTTCTCCTCCATTCACCCCCTCACTCGCCCTTCTCAAAGTTTCCCCCCCCCCCTCACATCCACCAAGCTGCCTCATTCCCTTGCCCTTTCCCTCCATATCTCACTCTACCTCCTCAAATTCTCAACTGCCTTCTGCCCTCTCTTATTATCCCCACTGTACCTGAACCCAGAACCACAGAGCCTTTTCTCCTCCTCATCCGCCCCCCTCCCGAGCTCTTCTGCTATCCCCACACTTTCAATAACTCTCCTTACCTCCCACCCCTCCGCCCTTGTCCTACCCTCCCATCCCCTGCACCCAAAGCCTCCTCCCTCCCTCTTCATTAACAGTGTGGACCTCAAATATCCGGAGCCTTCACTCAAACATGACAGATATTTCCGCAAAGGTTGCCACTGCCTAACAGAAACTTTCCTCCCAAAAGACGTCTCTGACTCCCTCGTATCTCTCCCTGTTACTTTGTCCTCCGGTGTGACGGACCTGGCCCTGTCCTGGTGGAGGAGTTGCTCTGTTCATCAAAGACTCTATTCCTCACTCTCCATGCACTGACCTCACTTCCCACACCCCCAGGAATACCTCTGGCTACGGCTTCCCTCCACTCCCACCTCGTGTTTATATGTGCACTGTACCGTCCACCAAACAGTAATGACTCCATTTACACCTCACTATCTGAAAACATGGACCAACTTCTCCCCTCTCATCCGAATTCTCTTTTCCTCATATGTGGCGACTTCAATTGTCATCATGCCAGTTGGCTTGGTGTGGGTACTTCTCTCACCTGCCATGGCACTTCAGCAAAAGACTTTTGCGACTCATTGAGACTGACTCAATCGATCAACTTCCCGACCCGGATCTCAACCAAATGGTAATCCATCTCTTCTGGATCTGATTTTGAC
>CM068959.1:114845170-114865044 GCA_035128595.1 Eptatretus atami
CCACAATAGAATATACTCCTAAAAAACTTCAAATGTTAAAAGATTTCAGTCAAATGACAGAGGAAGAATTTGAGCATATAGGAGAATTAGAATGTGATGATTAAGGATTATTTCAACAAGTGGGAGAGATTAATCAACCCCCTGATTATATTGTGAATGCTCTTCAGCCAGGACCGCGCAAGGAAAGGTACAATAAGAGGAGAAACAAGCCGGGAAGCGCGACGTTGAACAAAAGGTACAAGCTTGCGAAAGAGGGCAAGGAAACTGCAAAGAGGAAAAGCGCAAAAAACACCGGAGCCACCGAGGATTACCTGAGCAGGTGATAAAATCCAGCAAGAACCAAACTCGAGATTGACAGCAAAACGTTCTCAAGGGATAAATGTGCCACACGAGAACAGGTCCCGGCAACCGCCGCCAACCAGGAGGGGGAGCGAGTAAAGGGCGTAACAAGAAACCAAAACACCGATGACGAACCGATGAAGTGGATAAAGGCGGAACGAACATGAGGCCCTGGATGACGCCACGCCTGCAGGATAAGCGTGCAGAACGCACACTCACAGGATTGAAAAAGACGGAAGATGGCACCAGGAAAGGGGCGAGTGGAGTCTCGTCCCAAGGCACCCTGCTAGAGATCTCGGCTCCCGCACTTTGCGTAACCTTTGTTACGTTTCACGTCTGATCCATTCTGGTATAACCTTCACAGCACTGACTATGGCAGCAAAAATCCAACAATGTTATTGCATTTTTTTTGGTCACTAACCCATTTTCAATAACTCCACTTAAAGTTGGAAGAGGATGATGACAAGATGATAAAGAAGATACCGATTATGATCATGAAAGGAATGATTCTTCGTGGGATGATACCTGGAATTTCTGATTCTGTTCCCTTCTGACAGTGGTGATGCTGCCAAATTAGTATGACGTATACTGGACCTAACTTTTATCCCTTTGACCCCAAATCCCTTATACCTCCAAACCCTGAAGCATCACTTTTAGACTTTTAAGACCGTTAGACTCTTTGACCACTCAGACCCAAAACTTAGACTTTCGAACCATTTCGACCAACTTTGACCCCAGATACTTTTAGACGTTTTATAATCCACAGCTGACGAGTACTGCTCTTCCCCTCTGGCTGTGCCTCCTGCCTCTCACCTTTCTCGATCACGCTGTGGAACCAAGCTTCGGAACATTGTATCTCCTGCATGAGGCTGAGCTGGGCCTCTCAACTCAAACACCGACAAGCAGGTCGGTGATCTTCTGTCTCTCCCGTCTCCCTCCCAGCTGCCCCCCCTGCTCTGTTGCGATATGTCCCCCCCCCATATTCCGCAGGTGCTCAAGGCCACCAGCAACCCTTATAGAAAACTACCAAAAATCCACGAATCCCTGCTCACCTTTCACCTTTCATTCCCTCTTTTCCCAGCCTTTGGAAAACACACACAGACCACACACGTTACACACAATATATCCCATCTCCCTCCCAGGAACCAATCCAAAACAAGATTGAAAACAAACACAACCATACAAAATAATATCCCATAAAACCAAAACCTCGATCTTTTTTACCTCCGTAATCCACCCCAAAACCCACCTCCTTCAAATTCCCTGCCTCCTCGAAATTCCCGTCGGTAAGGTCCCTGAAAGTCCTAAGTAATTCCACCTGTATACCCGTCTCCCCGACCCCATCCTCTCCCTTCCACAGACTCCGAAGTCTCATTCCCCACGTTGGCATTCCCCCGGCAGCCCTATTAGTCTCTGCCCCCTTGTGGCGTTTGTGTTCGCTCTGAACGACCCCCGACAATAGAACAAAGAATAAATAAATAAAAATTAAACCCTTAAACAATCGACCCTTTTGTTGCCATCAATACATCCTTTGGACCCCTTAGATCTTAAAAAGACCCTTTGGACAAACTGCAAAACCACCTTTCGACCTTTCAGGCCTTGGCCCTGAGAACATTATAAAACTTTATTGCAAATAATGAACTTATATCATTCTTCTTCTTGCATATAGCAGCAGGAGGGAGCCCCCTTGCCAGTAGCTGTCATTTGTTGGGCAGCATGACCGATGCCAGCACTGATACGTGCCCCGCCACCAGAACCAGGTAACTTCAAATAGTTCAAACAACACCTCAGAAAGTACAAGCTGAATTAAACCACCACCTGGGTTAATTTCAGTGGCCAACCGGGCTCAAACTCAGGACCTTAAACCCCAAAAGCCAAGCCATCCTAACCACGAAAGCCAACACCAGGCTACCTTCTATTGAGCAAATAATTCCTATAAGTTTTTTAAAATACTTTTCTAGTACTGTGTAATTACCAGTAGTTTATTGATATTACAGCTAATTGTTTCGCTGCGTAAACTGCAACCTGGATTATGTGTGAAAAATATGTAGTCATTGCTAGGATGTGACTAAACCGTTCAAGCCCTCCATGACCTGCTTTTTTGACACACTCCGGTCACTATCGCATGACCTCCGCAATCTAAACACCCTCTCCGCCTAAAGTTGTTTCCCCAAATTTGAGCATACGATTTTCAAATGACTTTAACTAGGTCCTCTAATTTTGACGCTCTGAAGTCAACAAGTGACAGAAACAAGCTTTGCAATCCCTCTACCAGTCAGCGTGTGAGAGAGGAACGTTGCGCGAATTCAGGAGGATCGCGCAGCGGTTGGCTGGAGACCAAATAGACACGGACAATACCGGACCGGTGCACGATGACAACACTCATCTGGAAATCCAATTCCCAGAAAGTAAAATCCTCGTCCAGGGGACATCATTTATGAATATCTTTGTGAAACAAGTCATTGTTGTCGAGTTGACATTGTCTGTTTCACTGCTTTTGTCCTCATGCAGTCACCTGAACAACGAATACCTGCACCACAGGTCCTGGCACGCGGCAGAGCGGCCTCAAGCCCATTCGGCATGTTCCTTCTTTGAAGAGAATAAAAGAGCTTCGCAGAAACATCCAGACATGCCGGAGCGGGAATCTACGCAAGGTTATCGCGCTGGTGGGAAACAGCTTCGGAAGAAAAACAAGGTGATCTGTGTATTGTGTGTTACACACAGTTTCATGTAACCGAGCAAATACCAACCCGTCGCTCGTTGAGGGATACTAAAGGGGGAAGAGAAAAAGAGGGGGAAGAGGAAGAGAGGGGGGGGAGAGAGAGCAGGGGATGAAGAGGTGGAGGGGAAAGAGAAAGGGAGGGGAGCGAGGAGGGGTGGTGGAAGGGAACTATTCGCTCGCGGGATGACAGAGCACGAACCACCCACTCACGGGATGGAGCACGAAACACTCGCTCAGGGTGACCGGAGACGAACCACTCACTCAGGGTGATGAGCACGAAACACTCGCTCAGGTGACGGAGGACGAACCAAGCTCAGAGAGGAATGAACACCGCTCAGTGACGGAGAACGAACCAACGGCTCACCAGGGACGGAAGGACGAACAACCGCTCAGGGTGATGGAGCATGAACTACACCACTCGCTCAGGGTGAACGGAGGATGAACCACTCGCTCAGGGACGGAGGACGGACCACTCACTCAGGGGAATGAGGACGAACCACTCGCTCAGGGTGACGGCAGACGAACCACTCGCTCAGGGGACGGAGCACGACCAACCACTCCCAGCCGTGACGGAGGAACGAACCACCTCGCTCAAGCGACGGAGACGAACCACTGCTCAGAGTGACCGTAGGATGAAACCACTTCGCTCAGGCTAACGGAGGACGAAAAACCACTTGCATAACATGGTACGTCCAAAGCTGTAGCAAGCGAACCCACGAATTGAACCGCCCATTATTCATGAGCCTAGACTGAGAGGACAAGACGAGATCTCTGAGCGGCTGGAGCTTCCATGAGGCGTAAATCGGAGACGATTACTCACTCTGCGCAAAAGACCGTTCTATTAGTGAGTGTTAATGCAGGACACCCAACCACACGGCTCAATTCGAGTAGAGGTGTGACTATATAGGAGTATTGCTATTCTACAACATGAGCCCAGGACTGTCCACTGGAGCACAACGAGAGCCTCACTCGACCTGATATGTAAAAGATCGGTGGATCGGACGGGAGACGAACCACATCACTAGTGGTAATAGCGGTGAGTAGAGAAAGGCAACCCTAGAAATTTTGCATGCAATCAGATCGAGAAGACGGTGAGCACCGAACCACGCAGAAGACGTTCGCACGATTTAACCCTACGGCCAATTGGGCGAGCTGGGCAAGTTAGCTTTAAGCACTCCCAATCAATTTGGTGATCAGAAAACGAAGCTCATACCCAGACATCTTGCAAACTCATCAGAAAAGGCAACATAAACATATTACCTATGAACAACGGCAGACTCGTACTCCTGATGACACTCAGAATGGATGAACCAGACGCGATTTGTTTCACGTGTGCGCCGGCACTGGAAACATAAAATCAGATACACCGAGGAAACAAATGTCACTAGAAATAAAGTTGAAAAGAGATCTCATTAAATCTGTAACATGCAAAAGATATATTTGACCCTATTGCACAGTGAAAAATCAGGAATCTAGAAACTCAAATGCAGGTGAGCTGACCCGAGACAATGGGGTAGCATGATTCGATGCTTTACACAATGTGTAAGCGCATTCTGCTAGTGTGTGTAGTGTGTGTGTATACAATATATATATATATATATATATTAATATATATATAACTTCACTTACATATATATTATTGTATCAATAAGGCACAACTGTTCCGGATCACGCATTTATAAATGTGTAAGAACCAAAAAACAACCAGGAGTGTAGGCCAGGACTTTGCGTAGATTGATGAGGCTGCAAGGAACTAGCCCGCTACACGAAACTCAGCCAATCCGCGAGAGAGATCTATTGGATACAGACAGTTTTGGAAGCCCAGTACATAGAGTAGTGCTCATGGAAGACAGGCATTGGTGATCCTCTTCTCGAGTGTACGAGATATTGCAACGTACCATGCTACACCACCGCCTCAATTAGAAGCAAGAGGTTCTCGAGAGGATAGGAAGAATCAGCAATGTTGCAGAACCGAGCCATCCGCAAGGAAATATAACTTAGACGTTGACACAAAATGAATTTGCTACACTTTAATGCACCATAGATAACTCTACTAAAAGAAGAAGAGAGAAAAAGATGAGGAGGTTATTCATGGGCCACCATTATCAATACGAGGGGGCATAGGGAAAAAAGTCATTTTGACGTACACAACCCACAAAACAGTCCACAATGGCGATGCATATATCCCCACCAATTAGGAATCCCATAGTCCTCCATACAAGCAATGTAAAAATTTAGACGTCCTCTACATCACCTCAGACTTCATACACAGGCAAAATATTGCATAACACATTCGTGATGAAGCTGGATCCACCCACAACTACCATACAGAAATCTCAATTGAGACGATTCATAGCCACTGATTGAAGACGTTCTATCTTCACTGGAGGTTATAATCATTCCATGGCAAGGAAGAAGAAGCACAAGCAATATTTAGGTAAACAACCATACTCGTTCGTGGACTTTAAAGAGAACCGTAGTTCTGTCGGTGATTCACATCACCCACAAAATTCAAGGAGGCTACTGACACAGACGAATTACCTTTGGAACTCAGTTCTTGGTTTAGTAGTTTTGTTGCACAAAAAACGTATGCGCTGCAGAGGACCTGCAATAACCTTATCCTCTAATGCTTTATTTGGGCCATCTCTGACACATACATTCTCTGAAGATGGAAGTAAACCTAGTATTGTTTTTCCATTCAGCTACAGAGATTGAGTGAGAGCATCAACAGAGTTATACAGGCTCCATTCCAAGGATTTTTCTTTTCTGGTACTTTACAATCCGTGCATAAACTATATTGTAAAATTTAAGAATTTTATCCGCTTAGTTGTTATTTGTATTAAAACCCGCGAATAGTTCAGCAATATAAGAATTATGATAATTAATCTCACATTCATTTCACTACTGTTTCCCATTCTAATAAACACTAAGGCTGATTACAAACTCCATCGTTGATTGGTATTGCTTGGTTCTAAGTAATTATGAATAAATCACAATAGATTAACGAACACGGTCGGCGTTAGAATTTAAATTGCCAGCCGCATATACTATAAACACATACTTATACACCATCAGGGAAGACCTAATGAGATTCCATTTTCGAATAAAATATATCTTTACTCATAACGAGGCATCGATAATCCAGATTCTCTCACTTATACTTATCTCTTCTGACTTAACTCGCATGGATTTAGGAAGTATTATTAGGATAATCGCATATTTCATGTACTAATCCCTCTTTAGTGGTGTGAACAAACGACAGTTCGCATACATAATGGTCTTGAAAGAGTTATGAGGTGCTATATGCCGGTTGAGCCTGTTTAATTTTCACGATCTTATTCCCGTTCTAGACGCTCTCCTAGTCATACCACACCCTTTCGAGATGTGGATTAATCTCAGATGATGCCATAGTAGCTACAAGAGAAGATAAGTAAGCACTATGAGATGCGTACGAATCCTATAAAGACTACCACTAAACTCTCCAGCACGACATAACGCGGCACGAGAACATCCCACCGGCCGCCAACCAGGGGAGGGGGGCGGCGGCAATTATTTTAAATTAGCCAATAACCTTTTTATTTTTGATGAAAACACACATACCTGACTTATAATTACTGTATCATATATTCATATTTCAAGTGCGATTTACACTCATTACAATCACTATGTACTAATTCTCAAATATACAGCCCAACTACTCCTGTGATCACAGTGAGTGAAACGAATAATCAATTGACATTACATACCGTTATAGGACCTCGCATGATGATAGTAATCCAATGATACTAGTAAGCTCTCATCGAGCGTCTGAGCCCGTGTCTCGACAGAACGCAGTCAACAGAACTTGCATATCGTACTCCCCTCGATAAGATATAAAAGACCTGTTTAAGGGACGCGATGTTCTATAGCTGCATCTTTCTTTCCAAAAATGAAGTAGGACAAAAAGAGCTGTGCGTGAGAACAACGCTTCAGCTCATTCAAAACGTGGTCTAACTCTAGAGTATGACATGTGAGAAGCCCTGTTTCCAGTAGCCACTCAATGCGCCAAGTCCTTCATTTTTGTGCGTCGATCCCTGAAGCGATACGTTCTACGCAGTCCTGCACACATACGTCATGTCTTCGTAGTCTTATAAAAGTCCTTCTCAAAATCTGTTTTTGCTTCTGCTCTCGCCTCGGCATCTCTCTCACACTCAATGCGACATATCACATAAATCTTTCACAACACTCACCATTGACTACGCGGCAGGTATACGCGGACACTCACACCACCACACCCAATGCACGAAAGACGAAGAAAAGGGTGTAGGGTGGACTGAGCGCGAGAATCTGATGATGAAACAACCGGCCCGAGACTGAAGACCGCGTAGTGGGCTGTATATTATACAGGACGCTCGAAGGTGTGCACTAGATGGATAGAAACCCGGAAGTTGATATTAGAGATTTGTTTATGCATTCTACGTCTGGCGGTAGAAGATTCGTAACCAAATGACCAAGCTGTGTGTCGCACTGGTGTGGTCCACGTTCGACGTACGTAGCTTGCGTACGTGCGCTTGAGCGTTCGCTGTGGCTGGCCGTAACAGCGCTTATCACATGAAAACTGATTCATTGTGCCAACACGCCGGCTCAAAACTTGAGACAGGCGAGCCGCAAATTATGTATCCAACGGTATCCGCCGTATGGGTAACGTCTAAAGGCGTTGACCTGCTCTCAACACATACCTGGTGGCCATTGCTAGGTTATGCTCAATGACTTCAGCCTGCGGAACCCACACGCAGGGTCGAACGCACGACACACGGTCTCCCCACATAATGCCCACAACGCTCCGCCGTCAAACCTAACCGTAAACGAACACTCCCGGGCAGTCTGCGTCGAACCAGTTGCGATTTTCACCAGGTAGCGCTATTATATAACCACAGAGCTAAGCAGCATTGCGATAATAGGTTGTTTGCCTAATCACTGACCGACTGGTATCCCCTCTCAGACTATATCATTCATAATGTTATGAAACCGATAGTATTTGTATATAATCTAAGTATACCGACCCAGACCAATCTCAAATCTGTTTCATATTATTTCTTATTTGAAATATAGAAAACTGGTATATATACAACCAACTCGTTAACCCCAAGACACCTGCCCGCTCAACTGGCCTGAACCGCAACACATTCACGCGCGCCCCCCTGTCCAGAGTCCGCCACATTGAGGGGCCTATGAAGGCTCGCTTGACATCTGCTTGACATTCTAAAAAATGGCCACAACAGGGCCCTTAAGGTACCGAGAGGCGAACCATCAAAATCAAACTACCCCTGTAGGACCCCCCAATCGGCTTTAGAGACATCTCCACTACATTTCTACTACAACCGCGCGGCTATACCCGAATATCACTCTATGCTACTTGTGTGACGATGGAACCTCTCGCGCGACCCGACCTATAAAATTCAGTGGCCGTAGATTTTATAGCCTAATCGCAGCCGTGACCCATAATCTGAACTTACGAGCCTACCAACCGACTTTGTGTATTAACAAATTTCAATTCAATATATCGAATATTCCAGCAACTCCTAACCCAGCCAATAATTGTCCGTCCTTACAGTTCCTTTGAACTGCAAAAATAACTTTCGTTAAATCAATTACATGTCCGTCAAGGTACAATATCTCGAAGATTTAGACAATCTTTATATATAACATGCTGGATGTTGGTAATTACAATACATTATATATTTATATTACAAGGTACTTCTTGGCTATCTAGAGTCATAGTCACTGGATCTTTATGTTTGTGATGAGTTCTTGTGGATATTTCTTAAATACAACTCACAAAATAACTCCACTTCAGTTACATCAATTCTTTTTAAACGAGGCACAACTCTAGTTTTGTAAAACTTTTGTCCATAATGTTTTATCTTTAACCCATTTAGTTTCTCCTTATCAGATAAAAGACTTGCAGAAGTCCGGGACAGCGCAAAATGGTGTAGCATAATAAATCATACACAGGGTAGGGAGTTGGTCCTCATTCTTATTATAATCGGATAAGGATATTTCTTCTGTATATTAACTGCTTTAGCATATCTCTTTGGAACATACTTGAAGATATTCCCTCCTCCCTTTACCTTCTTATCATTAAACGGCATATTCCTATAATCATGAATAATTCCAAATTCCGTTTTTGGTCATTTTTAAACATAGCATCCATAGCAAACCGGGGGCCGTGTAATAGTGAGTGGGGTCTATCCAAATAATCTATTTATTATGACAGACCTGTTCTAGACATTAAGTTTCAAATACCACATCCCAGGTCGAAATATACAAGACGACAATCAAGTTATTAAGCCTAAAAAACCCATATGATATTTTACCACACGATTCTTTACATTAAACTTCTCCAGAAAACGCGTTTTTTACGGGCTTGTTAGGTACAGTATAATATCCAGGAAATATGAGTTTTATTAACTCTGCACATAAAGACGAAATCTCTTCAACTGAAGCGAAATTTGTGTATTCTCTAACTTCTCAACCCTCAAATGCACTCCCATGTCGTCATACGATATTATTTCCCTTTTGTGAGAAGAGATCAATCTCTCTTGATATATGACCGAACTATAGAAATCTTCAAATTCGGTAGTTTTTTTCCAAAATATTTCGGATGCGAACATAGGAGTAATCGCCGTTAACGGTTGACCATAAAAACTCACTGTATGCTGGTCAAAGAAATCTTGATATGGGTTACTGGGGTACTGTAAATACTTGTTTCTTGGTGTAGAAGACAATAGAGTAACTATTCTAGATCCTGTGTCGTAGCAAAATGGCAGAAATATACTCCAGATGATTTATAGAAAGTTCATGTAATTATAAAAATGATGTATGGCTCAATAGAGGTGAAGCGATTATAGTGTGTGACAAGACCAGAAAACAACCATAATAAAAGATTTGGGAGGCTATGAGAAATTAAGTTATTACAAGGACGATAGCGAGCTGAGCACCTCTATATTTCCAACGTAAGCATGAAATGATCCTTACAACTTTGGAACTCTCCCCTCAATTTTCTCCTCACAAATATGAAGATACTTTTCCTTTCTAGATTCCCTCTTTTCACTCCTATCTTATATTTGTTAATGAATATGGTATTATTAAGGTAAATTAACCATATTGCCTTAGTCCTTATACCGTCTTTTTTAATCTATTCTCTAAATTCCTCTTTAGTCTCTTCTATTAGTCTTATCTCTATATCAAGTATCTCAATCTTCTTGATACATTCATCACCAACCACGCTTGATTTGAATATAAAATAAAGGAACCCACAAAGGAGTAATTTTTTTGATACTTTTTTGTGTATGATTTTATTACTGGATTTGAGAGAAGGATGTTTTTCTAATCTTTTCAAGGAATACAAAAACTTCCCAAAACATGCAGCAGAGTTCAACAAATGGATGTTATAGGTCAGATCTTTAATTTTGAATACGTCCTCGTTTTGAACCTGCTTTTGGATCAAATTGTACCGCGTTAATTATGATTACACATATCTCGAATGTTGATCTATACTAATCGTTCCCTGGTTGTATAAGGGAGTTGAGACATCTCTTACAAGGTAACGTTTTTATTTTTCTCTACCTCTCGTATATCCCGCATTGTGATTTGGTTAATCTTGATATTTCTGATGAAGCTAATGTGATTTTTCCCTTTGAAGTACACACGTAGAGAAAGGTTCCGACCAGATAGATAGACTATTATATTTCTATAGCTTTGTTTTGAATTCTTCATATCTGAAAACTGTTTGTTTGTATCCATTCTATCCGATTAGCTTATTTTACAGATAGATTATTCCATTTCTTTTTCAACTTATCAGAGCAAATATTCTCCATGAGAACATTGGAAACTTTAAATCTTTAACATTTAATTATTCTCGTATTTTCTTATAATGTTCACACCTTTATCAGGATTGCCTTGTGGAAGGATGTAGTGAGCAGAAAAGCCCATTAGAAACATTTTATTCGCCTTGGTTTTGAATATTTAAACCCGCTTTCCTTAAGTTTTATCTCTTTTGGTAAATCAAAATAAGAGCTTGAAGAGGATTGTTTTAAAATGTGTATATTAACACAGATTCTTTTCGTTATACCAGATAATCCACACTACCTACTACCGCTGTTCATCACCCTAAACGATCTTGTATCATCACTTGGTCTCTGTGTGTACATCGTCCAACACTTCACACTCTTTTACACAAACTCCATTAAAACTAGATGAGATACCTCGTCAGGCGTTGTGTCTCCCACTCTATAGGGAGTGTTTCCATCACCTTTTATTACCATACATTCAATTTTACTCCCTGATAGACAACTATAAAAAGTTCTTCATTTCCATTCTAACTGTGTTTTCATAACTATCCATTTCAATACTTTGTTTAACCATAATCAACCACCTTCAAATATCATGGACAGATGCGTCCAGGTTTGAAAAGCGAAACATCCTGTTTCTCTTTATATGTCCTTTAAATGCCCCATCAAGTGTTTTCATGTGCAGAATCTCTCAAGTGGCCCTTCCTTCTTCATTGTTCTTGTGTTTGCGTGATGGGCACGTGTTTATTTATTAACAAATTAATTTCAGCAATACTCCATTATCGACATCTACTAAATGTTTTGTTCATTATATAAGAGTGAAATGGAGATATATACTCGGTCCTGAACAGATTGAAGGTGTGCATTGTTGGTTCTGGAAGGCTATGTGGTTTGATAACTCATCTTAGGATATTCCAGTAGATACAAACCGCAGTACGTTGGAATTCCACCTCATATTTCATACAACCCACACTTGCCTTAAAATAAATTTTCTTGATGAAATTCCGTTTACATATTATAGGTGACACTCTCGTGCTTTAAAAACCATTTCTCAATTCCTCCAAACATCTTTCTTCTTCATAATAAATAAATGTCAGTCAAAGACCAAAAGGCCAAGTTTCAATCAATCTTCTTGGATATATTTCAGCTAATACTCACTGATCTGTCGACGACATTAGTAATTGATAAGATAATATAACAACTATTGGAAAAACTTATGGTGAATAATATGTGTTTTCATTTCCTTCAGTGGAGGAGACTTCTCATCAGTATCAATACCTGTGACTAGATACAATATATAGTAATAGACTGTTATTACTCCTCTCCATATCTGCAATCTTAATACTCTCAAAACTAGAAAAAGCATGAAACAAGAAAAAGTATCAAAAAAGAAAAACCTTATGGATGAAGCTTTAGAAAGAAAAGATAAGACATCCATAATAATCAAGGAAAATTTTGTATTATATATATATACAACAACCCCAAAGAGCGAAACTCTGATGAAATAAGGATGAATCTGTCAGGTGAAATGACATTTCGCTTCAATAGTAGTTAAGGATCATTTTTTAAAATTAACCTTTAATATAAAAAATTAGTCGTTGATCTGTGAAAGAAAAAAGTATATAGATATCGATGGTACCTCGTTTTTTTCTATGAATTAATATGAGTCATTTTAACATGAAGATTTTGAGATTATGAAGAGTGACTCGATAGATCCTCTCGTTGAGATACGCATACGACAGTTATGCATCGCGAGAGTTTGTGTTCAATGATAGTCTGAATGTAATTTTATCGATGATGTTACACTATATGATACCACTACCGAAGATGAAAATATTCTGATTTGAAGTTAAAAGCTTATGTTACTTTATATGATGCTCGAATGTTTTACGGTAGCTCTTCTAGCCCATCATATATTGAATTCCTGATTCTCTCCATGATAATAATCGCAGAATTGTCCCTGCGTGTGAAAGACCGGAAGATTAAACACTTAGTCCAAAGCCGATAGACAAATGTTATGTTCTGTGATTATCTTACAATATACTCACCACACAAATTCACAACAACAATAATAAATAAGGAAACATCTTCTTTCGATTTACATCCACAATGCATTACTTTACAAGATTTTGAATTAAAGAAATTTTGATTTATGTAAAGTAAATGCACAGGTGATTAACCCAATTTCCTTCACAAATGGACTGAATCTGAAAAACGTATTGAAGCTGATCAGGATTGTTGTTATAAAACTATTATTTCCCACGATTAGATTTCGCGAGCTACCACTAATCCCAATATTACGTATAAATAAAATAATGGGATTATCTTGAATTAACAAACCCCAAAAACTTTCTCACGACAGTGGAAATATAGTTTCTCCAACACGCCCATAATAAATTAAATAACTTGTTTTCCAAATAATACAGTAGGACCTGAATGCACTATTATTTACACACCGGATCTGTGCACAATAGATAAATTTAACAACCCATACAAACTCTTCCAACTTCATATAAATGTCCCATAGTTGTAGCGGACAGCTAGTAGCGAAACTCTACTTACTTTTAACGCATGCTCCTTACTCACCCACATCTTTGCGACTCTATGATAATTTAACAATATTTTCACCAAAGTTCGAGTTTCAACCTGAGTATCAACTCCTCTCACAAGGTTTTATGTGAGTTACAAAGATGATATACATCGGTTTATTTAAACTCAACAAACTAAAAATGAATACACTTGAAGAATATAATACAACTATTTTGTGAATTACGCCAGAAGATATAAAAGAAATCAAACCTAATACCTCTCGCGCATATATAGTGTATAAGATGATTACTATTTACTCCTATCCCCCCAAGATTTGGATAAATAAAAGAACTCCTTATATTTTGTTTGATGATTGTGTTAATCGAGAAGAAACCAAACGGGCTATGGATTAGCTAACACAAAAGAGGGAGACTTCTTCTTGTAATTGGTATTTTTATCTTAGTCAATCATACTTAACCTCAAACTCCTCGTCGATCAACTACAGAAACAAGCTAATCACTTTACTCTCTCAATTACAAGTTTATTCAATACGATCCATTCAAACATTTTTGGCAGAGCCATCTATAGTATCATTCATCCTGTTAAGTAAAAGGAACTTTGGGCGGTATATGGAGGAGCACTACGACTCGCAATAGTAATAAAATTTATATCCATTGTTGTGAAACAGCTGCAGCAATCACTTACAACGATAACTCTTTTTTTTTTATAACAATTAAAATATATAAGATGCACCTATTATTTAGCTAAATTTGTGGGTAAATCTGCGGTTCTGGAACACCACACTTTCATATAAGTCGATCCCGGTTTTTTTTATAGTACAAATGAAAAATTCGTAAATTTGCTTAAAAAGACCATCGTAGTTTGTATTGTATCAAACTACAACTAGAGGTATTAAGAACCTGGACGAAGTAGAAGTAAACATTATTACTATATTTCAGAAGAGGAACAATGCAATGACGAATTGTAAGCGTCAAATATTTGAGGAGGTTTCTTTTGGTACATCACCACATATTCACATTGGTAGAGTGAGCTTATTACAGATAACTAAATATCTGGTGGTCTTTGGGAATACTCATTAGAACGTTATCTCCAGAGGAAAGCAGACAAATCTATTCAAAAACCATTCTGAGTCGGTAGTGAGATTTTTTTCTATCTCGGTTTCGACTGTTGATTTGAAGAAACTCAATCAAACGTATGAAAGCAGAGATACAAGTAATTGGTGAAGAAGAAATTAAGAACTCGGTATTATGTTAATAAAGAATTTGATGAAATATTTCAAGAACAGGATTATTCATAGTATATTTGATGGAAAGGAAATTTCCCTGTTGATTTTACATTCATTAAATTTTTTACATAAAGAATGGATGTGAGAAAGAGGCAAGAAGATTTAAGGAACATCACGAGTTGGTTCAAAAGTTTAAAACACAGGAAGAATAAGAGAAATGCACCGGACAGAATCTAAATGGGTGAAGGAGCATTTGAAAGAAAACAAGAGAAAATTTTAAACCACTTTTAAAAAACTATCCCCAAAAATTATTCGTACTGCTTCCACGTTCCACAATAGAAAATACTCCCTAAAAAAACTCTCATATTCAACCGATTCTCTAAGTCAAATGACAGAGGAAGAATTAGCAGCATTATTTGAGAAGCTTAGTATGTAAGTGATTGAAGGATTATTTTCACACATAGCACAGCAGATCAACCACGGAACCCATCCTGATTAGTATAATTGTGAATGCCTCACTCCAACAACAAAGGAAAAAATATACTCTCAACAGGCAGGTGATGTGGCCATCCTATCATATTCACAACCCTACTTATATGTGATCGTTGCTCCTCCTGCAATGATTCTATCACTGGCCGATTGTGGAATCTATTTTGACTTCAGACAGAGTTTAACCGTTTGTCCCAGTTTTGCGTCTATTAATCCCTCACAAAAACCATACTCGACATCGATCACACTGAATGTCCACCTCAGAGATACTGTCCTTGTGAAAAATTATTTGTTCTTATACATCTCAGAAGACTATTCACCTCGACATGAATAAAGAACATACCTGATTGCTACATTATTGGTTCGATTTCTTTTATCCATATACTATTAGTTACACAGTTAGATCCAACCTGATTCAATATCATTCTACATACATCAAGAGTTTTATCTGCTATACTATGGTATAATGGTCAGTTCCAAGAGTACATAGTCCCTGAGGATTCTATACCTTCCTCAGGTACTTGCACTGAACAATTTTACATTTCAAACGCATTTAATAACTTTCATGAAGAGAGAGGTTGGGGATATTCCACCAGACTGTAAGACGTTGTCCTAGAGCGAAAGCACTAACTCTAATCATTTGCTTACGCAAAGTGTACTTATAGTCGTCACTGGCTGGTCGGCAGAAACAACACTTATTTTCGATGTTTCGGCGCAAAAGTCTTTTGGCAGAAATGACAGCCAATCACTTGCAGCATAAAAGTTAACATTTCTTGAAACTCCATTTGTTTACAATTTGATAAAAATACATTAATATCCAAGTTTCTCACCCCACACCTCCCCCGTTTTCTTTTTTTTTAAAAAGGAAAATTTGAATAATTTTTTCTTACACAATGTTCCATGTCATTCCTGAAGGAGAAAAAGATTTCCATTCTCAGTTCAATCAAACAATGGCCAGCGAGTGCTCATATCAGAAAATCCGAAGGAATTTCCATTTATTATGGCTGGGTCTCTATCATGCCCATGTGTCTACACTTTGTTATAAAGCGATGCTATAGACCGAAAACTCCGGAGAAGTCAGGAAGATAAACAGGTCAGGGGTGTGGATAAGAGCAGGACGACAAGGTGGAACACAATCGAGGAGCAGGGCTCACGTCCGGAGCTGAGGTTAGAAGGGTAGACTTGTGGGCCGTTACAGCAGAAGTTATGGGCCGGGAAAGTACACTGGGTTGAAGGGCGCAGTGTGGGAACTCCCGCCTGTGCGTACATTGAGCCAATCCACAGCAAGTTTCACGGAATATTTGCAGAGAGGATCATCGAGAGTGTGAGGTGATAGAAAATATCAATACCAAGCAAGCACACACACAGATACGCCGAGTCAATGCTTAAGACTTTGCTCAAGACCTTCATATACCAGTGGGTTTTTTCTTTCTTGGATTCCGACATTTGCTCCTTTTATACTGATTCAGGCGGGAGATGATCACGTGTGAATCTCTAAATCACAAACATACTGGGATATTACTCACCATCGATATCTCATCATCGTGCTATAGAGCAAATCTGAAGCATTTCATCTTTCTAACTGCATATAACGACTAGGCGCGAAACTTCAAACAAAACGCATACAAATTACACCCAATCAATAAACGTCACATGGGCACAGCCACTTTCACGATAGAACACAAAGAGTTCTTATAGGAGCATCTTACAATTGCATATAAATATCATGATCTCATTCATTTTATCCGTGTGTTCAGTGATTAATTTTCCCCAAAACAACATGCAAATATACGAAATTCGCGTTGTACGTATACTTTCAAAACCATGCCATCTACTATTTGGGCTACTATGTCGCGACAATTTTGTATTCTCATGAACTATTTAAATTCACACAATTAGTAACATTCTCTTCTTCTACCATTACAGCAAACTTGCACTGCCAGTGATTATATTCCAACTCATCATACCACCTCTAGTCACTTCCCGACATTTCAAGGTATCGCAGTGGCATTATTCTCTTTACTACAACACATATATATAATCATAGGTACTAAACACGTAGATACAAAAATTGTCACACTCAAACTCATAGTTAAAAACTCGTACCAGCAGACGAATATCATTTTTAATTGCAGCTCAAACACTCCCTGTCTACACATGTACTACCTCTGATTTCCAGTTCTGGGAAGCAATTTTCTCAGAGCTTAAACTCCAAAGCTCTCTTAAGCACTTTTTGTCAGAAAATATAAATATTTCCTTTTAAATCCATAATGATAAATTAATCTTCAGTCTATCAAATTAATCAATGATTTACTGACTGAACGATCAAAGGGTTTACAACTGGGTTTTTTGCCATTGCCTTCCAGCACAAGTTCAGGTAACCTCAACATTCGCAGACGAATAAAACCAATATTTAACGGTCCACCGAGGGAATATCATTAATTGTGATTGCCCACGTGCTAAACATCATCAAAATCATTAATATCATTCCAAATCACGTTTCTACATTTAATACATCTTTTTAAGTTCAGTGGTTACAAACTCAGATCAAATCTTCGAAAAACATTTCTGCACGTCCTCAGAGCTTGCCCGCACTTAAACGCCGGGTTGTGTAATTACAAATATCACATACCAGCGGAGAGCTCAACTCCCAAGACTCACATCTCGATACAGTATATCCACATTCACCATTGTTATTTTCCAACAGTTTAATTCAAATCCTATCGTTGTAGAAATAAAACTTTCAACACATTTTTCCTAATGGCTTCACTTTAAACATTCAGTAGAGAGGGTGCGCCACACAAAAACACCAAGGGAACAGGAGGCAGTTCTCTCCACACCGGTGGGAAGAAAAGAAAAAACTTGACAGGCAAAACCACGTTTGCATTACTCTGTCATGGCTTCAACACACCACTAAACAGCATTGCATATCATAGACTAGTGTGTGATCACGTGACCAAATTACCAATCACATTTCTATCTCATCCTCTTGAATCATGCATATGATCGAATTTCACACCTAAAGCAAAGGCTCGAACAAGAACTCAGTGTAGAAGAATGCACCCCCACAGTCAAGTGGAGGGGGTTCACAGCAGTGTAGTTTTGCGACCTTCGCGTGAAACCACAACGCAAGAAATGCATAACAATGCGCATTTCAAACAGACCCACAGCTCAACTCAGCACGAGTTTAAAATAATCGTCAAATTCCAACAGAACACGTTTCATTGCAGTGATTTATTGGACTTCCGCACAAGTTTCATTTTTTTACTCTCCGTAACACACTGCATGCTCAATGAAAATCACAACCACGGCTCCCAGCGGTTTAAATCGTCTCCTGCACTCTACAAACATTTCGTGCAAATCATTGCATTTACAATCCGTAAACCTCCAACAATATAATATAAACCTCACTGCCAACAACTTCCAGTGAGTTCAATGAACAAAAGTAACTCTTATAACTCTATACAAACAGGTAACTTATAATAATTTATCTATTTTAACTATCTCGCGTCTCAGCATGGTCCTCGGCCTCTCTCTCAACAGCGGTCCGTTATCAATGCAAACATGTGGCATAGTCGCTTCATATGCCCATTTAATTACGCATCTGGCTGCCTTAACGAGCCTCTGTCTTGTCATCTGACCTCTCTTCTTCTCCAGCACTTTTCTAAAACAACTACAGTACTAATGTTTACTTTTAGAATGGATCCTCCGCCGGATCTCTTGCTTTTCTCAATAAAATTATCTGACATGAACTTTTCTTGTTCGAAATGCGTTACTTGCTGAGGAGCGCTCTCCCTTACCTTGCTCAACCTTCGTGTTCTCCAAGGCAACTGCTCGGCAGATTAGCACCTCGGCACGAAAGTACCGCACCAAACGTCGGTTCGAATCCGAGTCTCGCACGCCATCTGAATGTGGATTTTTAAAACCCACCTTATTGGTGGATCATTGTTCCTCTGAAGGATTCTAACTGGCCGATTGTGGAATCCTATTTGATTCAGAGCAGAGTTTAACGTTTGTTCGATTTGGTTTAAATCCTACAAAAAACCCCTATCGACACTGATAAAAAAATGATGTCCCACAAGTCCTTCCTTTGTGAAACAATTATTTGGTTCTTATACACTATACATTCTCACCTCGTACAATGAACTTTTAAGAATCCCATTGATTGCAATAATTATTTGGTTCTATTTCATTTATCCTTACTTTTTAGTTAACAGTTAGATCAACCGATTCAATTCACTTCTACATACATCAGAGAGTTTTTTCTAACTTGGTATGTTGGTCAGTTCCAAGGAGTACAAGCACTGAGATTCTATACTTCCTAGTACTTGCACTGAAAAATTTTAGCATTTCAAAAGCATTTTATACTTCTCATGCAGAGAGGAAGGTTGGGTGGATATTCACCCAGACTGTAGACGTGTCCCTTTAGACGCAAAAGCACTTCGTACTTTCTAAGCAAAGGTTCATTATCAGCTCGGTCCTTTGCTCCAGAACAACACATTTCTTATCCTTTAGGGAAAAGTCTTTGCCAGAAATGACAGCCAATTCAACTTGGCAGCACTAAGTTACATTTCTGAAACTCCATTTGTTAACAATTTAAATACATTAGATATAAATTTTTCCCCCACAGGTCCTCATTCCAACAGAACATCAGCATATTCCATTTGCTAAAGAAAAGGTATGGATATTTAATGATGAATTGAAGGTTCTTGAGTTC
>CM068959.1:114869242-114881845 GCA_035128595.1 Eptatretus atami
ATCGTTTGTATGAGAATAGAACAATGGGGGTATGATATGAATGATTTAGGGTATAATTGGTCATTTGAAAGTGACCTAGAAGACTTGGAACAATTAAATCAGCCTCGTAAGGAAGAATATTATCCACTTGGTATAGAGAATGAGTTTTGTGGAAACACGATTGGTAAACAACAAATAAAATAATTTAATAAGGGTAAATATAATAATGGTTTTGCCCTAGTTTATTTCATGAAAACAGAAAAAACAGGATTTTTCATAATAAGTAAGGAAATACAAAATGCTTGAACTATGGGGAGGTGTTTCGTGTCATAATATTATTCTGTCATATATTTCTAAAACATAAATGACAGCAAGAAGGCTTTAGAAGTTATCATTTCTGTGTCAAGCATACCTCACAGAAAGCTATTTCGGTATTTTAATAATATGTTTCTACAGAATAAGAATGAGGTATTTTTCAATAAAAGCATTGGCTTAATACTGATGTTGATAAACCAACAACTTTGGATTTAATAAAATGTTTTAATAATGCAAAATTATAAGTTTAAGAAAACGTAAGGCTCTTTTTAGAAATTCAGAAGAAAATTTTATGGTTTCCTGTTGTAAAAAAAAATATTTTTGGATACAGGACTAACAAGATCCTGATGATTATGTATGATATTCTATGGGTGTAGTGATTCAAGGATAGTAAGGACGAGGAGGACGTTGAAGAAACTGAGAGCAGAAGAAGAGAGAGAAGAGAAGGAAAGGAGAAGAGTGAGAAGGAGGAAGGGAGAAGAGAGAGAGGAGGAGAAGGGAAGAGAGAGAAGGAGGAAAGAGAGAAGAGAGAGAAGAGAGAGAGGAGGAAGAGAGAAGAGAGAAGAAGGAGGAGAGGGAGAAGAGAGAGAGGGGAAAGAGAGAAGAGAGAGAGAGGGAAGAGAGAGAGAGGGAGGAAAGAGAGAGAATACATAAATATGAAAATATGAAACAGTGAGATTAAAAAGATTGGAGGTATTACAGAAAATAAATGAATTACATACGCACCGAAGGAGGGTAAACAAAGAATTGGACAAGTCTATTAGAAATATTTTCGCCAAGACTATTGACATCTTTCAAGGGAAAGATATTGACTTTAATTATAGTTTTTCATTTTTTTCTTAATAAATGGGAGAGAGAGTGAAGACATTTCTGAGGATTCTTTTATGTTTTAAAAATTAGATTCAAATTTTTGCATGTTGGAAACTAAAAGGTTTATTGCACTCTGTGGATTTTTCTCAATAAATAATGAGTTATTGTCTCAAATGTAAAGAAAAACTATACTAAAATGTTCATATTTTAAAAGTAAAAATAATAGGGTTATACAAAAAGGTATACTGTTTGTGTGTGGTTCAAAAAAGAGTCAATTTATTCGCAAACACAAACTCGGAGGAGATATAGAAAGTTTTTATCAGGAAGTAAATTTACACCTACTGGAAATACGCAGGGGAATTGCATGCTACCAGGGATTCTTTCTGTGGTCTAGGCACCAAACTTGGATGAGATTAGATGAGGCAGACATCCTAAACCATGGAGTAAACCAATCAATAGGGTTGATGAAGTGTGGCATGAGGCACGATATGTTATGGAATACACAACTTTGAAAGAAATGCTGAAGCTGATAACGAAATTGTTTGTATAATCTGTCTCTGATACAAAATTCCAACCTTGAAGAAAAAGTTGATTCAGGTTCATCGTGAGAAGAAGATCAGTCTAAATTGAAACTTGGGGCTTTGGAAAATTCACAACTTATCGGCTCTAATGATGTCATTAAGACTGACGAACAATTAGCTGATGAATTACATAAACAATAATCACCAAAGTTCATAGAAGGAAGCGTTTTCCAAGGAAAGTTGATTACTATCTGGTCCGCTGAATTTGATTGAACTCATAATGATAAGGGGACAAGTATGCTTTTAACCGTTATTGATTTGAGGAGTAGATACGGCATGGGTTGTCCTTAAAAAATAAAACAGGTAATACTCTTCTGTTTTGCTTTACAGATATTTAAATAAAAGTAAGAGAAAAACTAAAAAATTGTGGACTGTGAGGGTAGAGAGTTTATAACAAGACATTAGAATTTCTTTAAAATAACAGCATTAACTTATACAGTAGCCTTTATGAGGAAAAGCCGTTGTTATAGAACGTGTTTAATCGTACTTAAAAGAGAGACCTATATAAAAAATTGGAACACAAATCGGTTCTCAACATGGTCATCTTTTATTCAGGATATTCGCTGGATAATTTATATGAGCACGTTCACACGTCAACGAATCACGAAACCATCAGAAATTTTACAATTAGAATATGAAAAAGGAATTAATGTTCAGAACACCTAAGTTCAAAGTTGGTGATATAGTAAGAATATATAGGTGGAAATCTCATTTTGAAAGGGTTATACAACGTGATGGACAAATTAATTTTAAAATTGTGAGTAATACGATACATTCCTTGGACTTATAAGATCTAGATTTAGAGGGGAAGAGATTTTAGGTTCATATTTACACAGGAATTACAAAAGACAAAACTAAGCAGATATACCCATGGGAGCAATGGGTTGGCGCTTCACTCCTCCTACTAATACACCGTTGCTGGACACTCGAGGGCAAGTCGAGGTGTATAACAGGTGGCATCTGGCTGTTATATAATGTGTGTCAAGGGGGACTTTCTTAGATCTGTGAACCCAACACAGAATCTCACTGAATAGTCAAGGCTTAACTTTTGTTTGTTGGTGTGTGTGTGTGTGTGTGTGTGTGTATGTACCCCCCCCCCCTAACTTCAAAATCTAACCCACCCCAACCCTCACATTCAAATCTCAAAAACCGCCCAGAACCATCATATATCAAAATCTCAACCCTCACCCAACCTCACATTCAAATCCTCAACCTCACCCCAATCCTCACATTCAAATTCTCAACCTCACCCAACATCAATTCTTTTTTAAAATACGTATTTCAACAAAATATATTTTTTTGTTTTTTTATCTTTCCAATCTCGTCTTTAAGGCTTCAGGTTTGATGAGTAGAAAGGGGAAGTAAGAACTTCTGGCATCTTTCAGAATAACAATTAATTTTTATGTTTTTTTCTCTTCTTCCTTCTTCTTTTAAAGCTTTCAGGTTTGATGAGTAGAAAGGGGCAAGTAAGAACTTTTGATATTGCTATCATCAAGCACATCCACAAAGAACACATGCGAAGGTTGAGATTCCTAAGAGTCTTGGTAAGAAACCACATTTCAATCTCCCAAATAACCTCAACTTTTCCAAGTCTCCAAGGTTATAACCACACTGTTGAGTTTCAGATATGTATCATTGTGAGTTTATCAAGCCAGAACCCACATTTAAGTCTCCAAAAATATAACCATCTATCCAAGACTCACTAAGGTAGAACCACAATTTCCTAGAAATATTGTGGGGTTTCAGTTGATTAGATCTCACATAGTAATACTGTGGATCATCAAGGAAAACCCATTATTCAAATTTTTTATGGGTTTCAGTGATAGATCTCATCAAGTATAACTGTGGATCATCAAGGAAAACTCCATTTTTTCCAATTTTTATGGTTTCAGTAATAGATCTCACATAGTATAACTGTGGGATCATCATGGAAATCTTCATTTTCCAATTTTATGGGTTTCATGTGATTAGATTCACATAGTATAACTGTGATCATTCAGGAAATCTCATTTTTCAAAAATGTCTGAAATTTGTGAGTCTCCAAGGTAGGTTCAATATTTAGACATATGGCATGAACCCTTTTCCCCCGAGTCTCCAAGGTAGTTATTTAAACCATCAGGAGTAAACTCATTTACTGATTTTTTTTTAATTTGTGGAGTCTTCAAGGTAAAACTTGTTTGGTCATCAGGTATATGTTCAGTGGTATTGTCTTGAATAACTCGCAATGAGTCTAGCTTGATATATAATCTCCAGGATTTGCCTGGTCTTCCAAGGTATATCTTGGTGGGTTATCAAGGACGAGCTCGTTCTATGGGTTTGTCGCTCATAAGGCTTCAACCAAACCAAAATTTCGTCCGCCGTTGTGGTATAAAAGCAGTATTTCATTTTGTATTTCAGATCCAATTCCTGTGAGAGAAATCAATAATGTTTAATTAACAGTGATTTTATTATTAAATGAGGTTATGCTTCATCAAACTCTTGTAAATAGGAAAATAAAATCTTACCTAATGGATTAAGAGGTTGAATCCAGTTCATCACCTTGAAAGGTTTTAGTTCCATACAGTAGTAGAACTCAAGGAACCCAAAATCATCCCACTTCGAGTTAGCTCTGTGTGTGGGTCTTAGTCGCGTCATAAGGTCTTCAACCAACAACCATTTCGTCCGCAAGTTGGGCAAAGCGTATTTTCATTTGTTTGTCAAATACAATTTCGTGTGACTAAAAATAATAATGCTATTAATGAGTGGATTTTTATTAAATGAGTCTATGTTAATTAAACTGTAAATAGGAAAATAAATCTTACTCAACAGATAAGAGGTTTGAATCCTAGTTCATAACTTGAAGGTTTAGTTTCCAATAACAAGTAGTAGAACTCATGGACTCCAAAGCTCAGTAACAGTACTCCATTGTAGTAAGAATGTTTAAAATGGAGTCCGGGTGAAGCTTTATAACTAGAAAGACTGGTTTTCTGGCAACCAGTTTTTTATACAGTAAAGACTGTTTCCTCCCTGGGCAACCCGCAGGCAAGCTCCAGGCAAGCCTTGTGAGAATGGGAGAATTTTTTTTGCAAATGGAGGATTCTTTGAAAATTCCTGGCAAGCCCAGGCAACGCTTGTGAGTCAGATGTTTATAATGGAGAAAATTTTCAAAATGGATGAATGTTTGAAAATTGCCTGGGAAGCCCATGACAGCTTGGTTGGGAAATTCTTCAAAACATGACATCTAGAATTTTCTACTGATTTATTTGTGAGTCAGAGATGAACTGGAAATTGATGTAAGAGTATGGCGGGGCTTATGAAAAGTGGGCGTGGCTTATAAAAATACCTGTGAAAAGTGGGCCGTGCTTATGCAAAAAATAATCTGTGCTCAGGAGGTGTCAAAAGCAGCATTAAGAAAGTTTATCATTATATCTCTGGTCACACACGATATTTAGATCAAGACAAAGTTTAAAATAATATTTGTGAATATTACTCAAATGTGATGAATGTAATAGGAAAATTAATTTATTACCACCTCAAAATAGACATGATCAAATATTCGTTGGTTCACTGCTTTGAGTTGGAGTAAGGTCCGAGGGGGAGAGAAAATCTTCTCCTTTTTTGACCAAATAAGCCTTGATCAGAAACTTCCCTATTATTTGGTATGAGGTTTTTTGGGCTGAGACAGTCTGCGATTTTAAATGAGCTTGGTATGACCGACAAAATAACTTCCTTTTTGGTCCTGACAGGGTCTCGAGTCAGAGTTCTCCCTATACATTTGTATGGAGATATAACTTTCTTTTTGTCTGATGGTCTCGGGCAGAGAGTTCTCCAAAATTATACATTTGTATGGGAGGAATTAGCCTCCTGTTTTGGTTTTTCGGGGATCAATTCACAGTTTTTCCCATTCATGTGATTGGGTGAACTCAGAAACCCCATTAAACCTCCTACTAAACAGGCCTCCAGCCATCTTTTTACTGATTTAATAAATGATAGAACAGCAATTAACACAAAAAAGAGTGGAGAATGGTAATCAGCATTGGTATTAAATGGAAACCATAAAGAATGTGAGAAATTATCAAAGTCTTATTGAGAATAACCGGGTAAAAGTAGATATATAAAAAAAAAAAAAAAAATAAAAACACAAATAGTCGGATAAATTTAATTAAAATATTTGGAGGATTGTAAGGAATAAAAAATCTTGAATGGACAAAACTTTATGGTTATAAATGACATGGAAAAACAATTTACTACATCTCAAAATGATAAATGTGGCTGCAAGGATGGTCGTCAAAATAAGAGCATTGAGAGAAGTTTTAATCATTTCATTTCTTTCTCCCAGACATTTAAACGCAAGAACTAAGGTTCCAAAGTAATCTTTGGTGATATACTCGATGGTGATGAATGGTATAGGAAATTAAGTTATTCCCGCAAAGTAGAACATGGAACAAATATTCTTGGTTCGCTCTTTGAGTGGAAATGAAAATATGAAGGACAAGAAGTGCTTTATCAGTAAGTCTCAATTTTACATTTGCTTGTTGGGAGAGGGAAGAAATCAGTCTTTCATATTTTGGGCTTTTGGGGCTTGAGTCAGAAAGTTTTTCCCTTTTCCCCCCATTCATTGAATGGCTGCCTCAGAAACCATTTTATCCTCTTACTAATATAAAAATTTAAATTTATTTAAATTTATAAATATTATATATATATTATATATATATATATATATATATATATATTATATATACACAAACTATATTTTGATATTTTTTGCATATGACTGTGAACGAGTAAACATATATATATGTATAATGTAAATATATATATATATATATGTATATATAGAATTTATTTTATAAATGTATATATATATATATATATAATATGTTGTTGTTGTTGTTCGTCTTTCGGCTGCTCCATTAGGGGTCGCACAGCACCCGGATCTCCGTTATGATCCGCCATACTTGATTTGGCATAGGTTTTACCCGCCGGATGCCCTTCGACGGCACCCTGTCGCCTCTTAGACACAGGGATACAGGATTGGGTTTTTCGCATGATTCGGGCTGCCTACACCCTCTCATAGCGCGGCCACAGGCGCAGAGCTCCCGTCCTCAGCGATCCTCCAACCAAGCTCCGAGTAGCGGATTACAGCGCAACGCCACTTTTCGCCCGTGTGTGTGTGTGCTGTATATATATATATAATATATATATAATATATATAATATATATTATATATAGTATATATATATATATATATAGGATTAAGTTATTCAAAAGGTAGAACTGGACAATATCATTGGTTCGCTCTTTGAGTGGAAATGAAAAATATGAAGGAAAAGAAGTGCTTTAATAGTAAAGTCTCAATTTTGCATTTGCTTGTCATGGGAGAGGGGAGAAATCAGTCTTTGTATTTGGGCTTTGGGGCTTGAGGGAATACTGAGGTACTTTACTACAATCTCACTTTAGAGTGCCTCTAAATGCCAGTCCAGAGTCCAGAGAGTCCAGAGCTCTCTTTAGAGACCTTTAGGTCCAGAGCTGACCTCTGGAGTCCAGACTGTCTAGACTCTGGAGTATACTGTTCAATCTAGCTGTACGAGAGTGTACTGTTCAGTCCATTGTTGAGTCAACTTTGGCAATGTGTACCTGCAATTACAACGATGCCAGTCAATCTCAACAATGTGCCGTTCACTTCTAAGTTGTGCTCCCAATGACCGCGCCTTAGCAAGGGGGCCATGGCTTTTATGACGACTGTATTTATTTTGCTGGCCCTCACCATCCTTGCTTGTTATTTATTGTCGCACACGTCCATCGGATGTAATCATTCATGTTCTGCAATGGAGTCACATGACCATGAATGACAATCAGCAGGTGATCAAAGCGACGTTTCATCCGTCACTGTTATTTGGCCACGTTATGTAGCAGCAGCCTATTTTTTTAGGGATTCTCGCTTTAATCATGTGTTCGTCATGATCGCTTTTATTTAACACGTCAGGAATTTGCAAAGTGAGCATCAGTCTTTGCTTTTCTCGGTTGAGTTGATTGCGACAATGCGACGTCCAGGAAATTTTCATCAGGCGCATATTGGGATCTTATGAAATCGACAACACGCACCAATTTGGAACGCATCTTACTTGACAACAGAACAATTTGAACCAATATTCTCTGACGGAGAGCCAATTTGGAAGCATACTCACTGACAACTGAGAACCATTTGGAACCTAGAACTCTCTAGAACAGTAGCCAATTTGGACGCATACTCACTGAGACAGCGCAAATTTGGAAATACCACTGAGACAGAGCAAATTTGGAAACATACTCACTGAGAACAGAGCCAATTTGGAACCATACTCACTGACAACTGAACCAATTTGGAACAATAGACTCTCCTGAGACAGAGCAATTTGGATACGATACTCACTGAGAACAGAGCCAATTTGGAACCATACTCATGACAACAGAACCAATTTGGAACCAGACTCTTGAGAACAGAGCAATTTGGAACCCATACCATGCAACAGAACCAATTTGAAACAGACTCTCTGGACAGAGCCAATTTGGAACCATACTCACTGAGAACAGAGCCAATTGGAACATACTCACTGACACAGAACCAATTTGGAACGCGACTCTCTGAGAACAGAGCCAATTTGGAACTATACCCACTGACACAGAACGCAACTTTGGAACCGAGAACTCTCTCTGAAGACAGAGCTAATTTGAACCAACTTCACTGAGAACAGAGCAATTTGGAGCATACTCACGTGAGAACGAGCAAATTTGGAACCATACTCACTGAGAACAGAGCCAATTTGGGAACATACTCACTGACAACAAGAATCATTTGGAACCAACGACTCTCTGAGCAAAGAGCCAATTTGGAACATCCCCCACTGACAACAGAACCATTTGGAACCCAGACTCTCTGAGAAAGACAATTTGGAAACCAATACTCATGAGAACAGGCAATTTGGAACCATATCACGAGAAAGAGCCAATTTGAACATATTCCTGCAACAGAGCAATTTGGAACCACCCCAACCTGGATATGGTTCATTAATACCAGATTTTTTGACTCCCTCTGAGATCAGCTTTTACTTTGGTGGGAATACTTGCTGCTGAACCGTCTGGTGACCTTTTGGCACAAATGACGACTTGACATAGGAAGACTACCTACCTGCGAGAGCCTCCGAGGCTTCGTCACAAATTTGACATTCATGTGAGTGATTCTAACACTTACCATCAATAAACCAGCAGCCTCAACACAGATGATGAATTGAGAAAACAAAATGATCACAATAAATGATGACAATTACAAGTTGATAATGCGTGGCTGTAATGAACAATTAAAGTCGAATAATGCTACAAGCTGGTTCCAATTGGGAATACTTTGCTTTTATAGTTTTACTTCATTGGAGAGCCTGGCATTTGGCTTATTGGTTACAGTGGCTAGCGGTTGGTGTAGGATGTGGCATCAGAAGAAAGAACAAAGGTTTTAGCACTGTTCCATTCGCAATAGGATTAGGAAACACACCTGCAAGTAGAAAGGCACTCTGGAGAACGCATACCTCTGTCACGTAAGTGGCTGATCCACATCACGAAAACATGTCGGAAGAATTTTTGAAATATCATGCATAATAATCGTTTTTTAGCCCGTTTCCACTGGTGAAAGAAGTCACTTAAAAAATTCTGGGTAGTCCGGATCCAGATCCGGATTCTTCACCAAAATCGAATAACTTCATCCTTGTCACACACCATCTTGCCCACAAATTCATCAGATCGTCCTCACTTTTTGGAGAATATCTGCCAGACAAACAGACAGAGGGGTGAAAACGTAACCTTCCTTCGTGGCGGAGGCTATAGGGTTAATGTTGAATGCCGATTGTCTTATGTGTAGTCGATTGAGGGGGCTTATGTTAAGGAGGTCTTGTCTGGTGTCCCACAACACCCGCCCCCCTCCACCTTGTTGAAATCAGATCAGTTCAGACCAGGTGACAGGGGTGGTGGCAGCATTGAGCCTCTTTCGACCAGACCTCTACATGGGCTTCTGTCCTTGTGACAATGATTTGGCTGTCTTTTAATAGGCAAGCGGGAATCAACAGCTCGGTGAGTTGTCAAGATGGTGGCCTATGGCAGCCTGGCCATTGGCTCGTCGTGATGGGCAATGCTGAGTAAGGGGTAATTCCTAAAGAGCATAGAGGCTAAGTGGGCCGAGGCGAGCTTGGTAAAAGCGAGGAACGTGATACCAACTTTCTCTTGCCCTCTGGGTGATTGATGGGCTGTAACTGCTGCTGGTGTGAAGACCAATGGCATTTGTTTTCTTGCTTTGCTTGCACGCATCACAGCTTTGGGCTGCATAGCTGCAGCTCTGTGTTCCCGACCTGGCCGGAGCCTTTATTCCTTTAAACAGCCTGGTTTGGTTTTGTTTGAGAGTGATTTGGGGTAAAAGTGGGAACTTAGTCTTCAGAATAATTATTTGTCGTCACGTTGGTTTATTTATTGATGTAAAAAATGCGTCTGTATTTCATCTGTTACATTGTTTGTTCATCTGGTTTTAATATATTCATTTGGTATTTTTTCTAAAGATACTTGTCTACTGGTTCTGCATCCTGAACCGATCAGTACAATTGGATTTTTCCTGGGGGTTTCGATTGAGTAATTGTAATCCTAATTAACTAGCATGATTAGACATGATAAATTAAAAGGGCGGAGATTTTCAACACCGCTCGGGATGTTTCGTTGTTCGACTCGACCTTAAGCCAGCCACCTGTGAAGTTGACTGCTTCAGCGTTTTAACAGTTCTCCCACCCGATTGATTAACGGTAATGGCAGCGGTTATAAATGTGACATATTGGCATTTTGAACAATAAGTAATTCAAAGGAAATTTTGAATTTTTCAACAGTCTCAATCGAGTGAAACTCAATAAAATATGTATTCTTTGTTTTTCGCATTGTTTGCTTAAGCTTAACTAAGAGTGTGGTGTGTGTGTTGGTGTGTGGTGTGTGTGTGTGTGTGTGTGTGTGTGTGTGTGTGTGTGTGTTGTGTGTGTTGTGTGTGTGTGGTGGTGGCGCGTGTGTCATTTAAAATGTCGGTCAATTGATTATATCTTCCCAAACACACTGACTCCCACGAATACCCCTCAATAATCCCCCTCCGCTGTTTATTATCATTCTATAAACATCAATCAGCTTGGGGGTGTCCTTTTGACATTCCGTTTGGGTGGCCAGCACCTTCAGCAGAGACTTTGGATTCAAAGCCCATCTTTTGTTTTGATCTGTTCATGTTAACAGAAGGCCATTGTAACAATATTGAAGTACACTGGTTTTCTTTAAGTTCTACCTACAGTTGTATGTTCAAGCTTTCCATTCAGCCTTTCAAAGGCACCCAAGTCCTGACACATCAAATAATTTTGCAGAATGTATTAAAAATGCGAGAAAAACAAGGACACTCAACAATACAAATAGAGTAAAATAAAACCTTTACTATGCGGGTTCATTCATCTCACATTTGCTGCATCACCTTTAACAGAAATATCTTGTAACATGATGCTGCATACACCAAATGCTGTAATGGAACATACAAAGTACAACACCGATATTATTAAGAACGCTAAAACACAAATCTCAAGTATTTTCACTGGGGTTCATTTTTGTTCGATTCCTCTTGTGAGTTTACAGGCTGTTACAGAGCTGGATTCAGCTGCCATATCGAACAGCCAGCTGGAATGCCATTTCGTCCATTTTGGAGAGCATATCATTTAAAAGACAGATTTGGTAGTAGCATCGCTCCAGCGAATGCCGCCCTGGCCATCAAATCAATGTTACTTTGCAGTTTTCAAAGTTTACAAACTACAGCTGAACTTTGATCCAGAGAATTACAAATTGCTGCACCACCAGAGTATGTGTTCTGCCATGGAATGTTGACTTAAATAACAAGAACATAAATAATAACATAATAACAATAGGTTTTTGTTTCTTTTTGTCCAAAGTGCAAGCTCAATACATGGATTTGTGAACTGAGTTAGTATATGAGTCCCATGATTATTAAAATGACTGTCGCTGATATAAAATGCCTTGTTGACTTCCCCATTTACGTTTTGTCAGTCATTTCAGGTGGTTATGTGTATTGCTTGACAAAGACAAAAAAGAAAAACTTTTGGTTGAAGCGATTCAACTCTAAGATAAATGGTAAACTTCTGCAACATCAACAACAAGGCATGGAGGACCTCATTCGTCCACCTCCTTTTAGATACCAACTATGGATTGCAACTAACGACAGACAGCTAAGGATCAAGGACATGCCTAACTCATGTCATGCAATTCATAACATTGATTCTCACAAAGATGATTCTGGAGCCCAAATGAACATTAAAATCATTAGGAAGTGCCGAAGACTTTCGCAAAGCAGGCACTCGATGGCAAGTAAATCAAGGAGTGAAGATGGCTGAGCTTCTCAACAAAAATGGATATGCTTCACTGAAAACAATCAGTGGGAATGCAGACATTATCTCCATGCATGGATGGAAGGAACTCAATCAATAAGTTTTGTTATAATGGAAACAAGGCATTATTCTGGATGACTGTCAATCCATGCGGTCCTTCGACATCATTGTTTTTTGGGTTCGAAGTATGTCCATATTGTTAGATCATGAGAGATAGAATGACAATACATACATAGACTAAAAAGAAGACTTACCAACACGTTAGTCAACTGGAATGAACATGAATAATCTTTTGAAGGAATGAGTTTTGACAGCCTATTGTCAGGGAAGATCTAAACAGTCATATGCCTTGAGAGTTCAAACAGCCTTCCATTGTATGCGGCTCACAAAGGAAATTACAGGTATCTTGCAAAAGCTTTGTGGACCTTGTGCTACGGGTTAGTTGTCAAACAATGCTGGCAATGTTAATCGTTTCTTGTCCTGTGCCCTGTTATATAGAGGAGATT
>CM068959.1:114894948-114905364 GCA_035128595.1 Eptatretus atami
AGAGAGAGATCTACGACGAGATCCGTCGACTCCGGCGTTTTACTCAACACGTGCTTGGTGAGAACGAGGCGCCGACCTTCCCGTGTCGATTTAGCTCGTCACTTCCAGAGGAACCACCTTCCCAAGAAGATGGACGAGTCACTACCTATAGCCGGGAACCAAACTGGAGAACAAAGAGCTCCACGAACCAAGAAGAATGCAAGCAGAAGTTCCACCATTGCCAAGCTCGAGCCGCCATGTTCACCGGCTCAAAATTTCTTCCAAAGACAAAGCAGCTCTCCAAAAAAGCCTACGAGCCAAGAAGGACCGCGGAAGCTCTGCTGAACAACTCTCTGCATGAAGCAAAATTTCCGAAGAATCCTCAACCCTAACCCAAAGCCCAAACAGGACGCGGAAGGTCTGCCCTGAGCGACTACTCTCCTGCCGAAGCAAAAGGCTTACTACTCCCGAACAAAGAAAGGATCTCGTCCTTACCCTTCTCCACCCCCTCCCCCGCCGTGACTCATGCCTCGTGATACATCCCACACTCACCAGGCGTGGAAGGGAGTTGTTGACATCATGAATCCGGGACGGGCAGAAGAGGGGGAAGGGACGTCTCCATTGTTTCGCAGTTCCCTAACTATGTTAAAATATCGATCGCAGCGCAATTCTAATGAGATTTCTGATACACTTATTGAACAATGGAAGGTTGAGCTAATCTACTGGAACAAGCACTTATCGAAATAGCTTGACTAAAGGAACCTGCAATGTTGTGTGCGCAATGATTCCCAAATCCTTGTAACATATATTGCAGTAGGAGAGGACGAAAACTTTTGTTAGAAGATACTTTCCACTTGAGTGTTGTCTTCCGGTGTGAGCCTAAAGCCTTCCACTGAAAAGGAAATTGAAGAACTCATATTATTTATCATAAATTTTGTTTTTATCCAACAGTTGTTATAATTTTATCTTTGCCGTCAATTTTTACTCATCCTCTTGACATATTTCTCAGTATCTTTTAAACAATGATAGAAAGAGATTGCTAATTGAAACTTGTCATTTTTGTGTCACTGAAAACATTGTATTTATTAAGTGAAAAAAGTTGGAGGATAAAATGGTTTTAAGCAACAGTTCACCTATAAATTAAACAAAATTTTAATCAAGAAAAATTTTAGTTTAAGTAAAGTTTTACTATATAAATATGTGGAATACAACGTACTGCGATGTTGTAATCACGAATATAAATATTATAAAAACACCTCAAACCACAAACACACATTCATCTTTTCAAACACAATATCTCCTGTTGAGTTGGAAACAAAAAATTGTGTAAATATCTGCTCAGGATGTTTTGAAGAGTAATTATAAGAAGCCCTTCAATCAAAAAAACACAAAGGAAGAATGAGTTTTAAAAGTAAAGGGATATTATAATTCGAAAACAACTGACTGGGAGCTTTGAAGAATCAATTAAAATAAGGATTTTTAAATTTGGAGACACCCGGTCCATGCATCAATTAGCTGAATTCAAATGAATAGTGAAAACCTGATGTTGAAAAGTTATAAAAAGACATTAAAAAATAAATGAAACTTTAAAGTTTTTATGGGAGTGAAAATGAATATGAAAGACAAGATGAAAGAACTAACTCCTTATATGAGAACAGATCTTCATTTTATAACATCATTTCAAGATTTCTGAATCGCTGGGGTTTACTGAAGAACTATCAAAGACAAGAGGAGGATGTTGATAATATCCCGGTGGTAGGAAGATGGATTTAATATTTTAAAAAATCATCTTTTTAGATATACACATTCTAAATCAGACGCTCTTAAAGCTTCTTCTTATATTGCTACCAAAAGAAATAAACTAATAGAAGGCAGTTTGTTAATATTAAGAACAACTGATAATAAATGTTTTCTCTGGTCTTGTTCTTGGCTCAACTTACATCACCAAATTGTATTCAGAAAGAGTAAAACAATATATGAAATATGAGATACCTGGACATTAAAACATTTTAAATTTCGCAAATGCCACTACAGATATTCCTAAATTTGAGAAAAGAATTCCTTTCTATAATTGTATCATGATTAACAAGAGAGAATAAAGTTCAGGTACAAAAGATTACAGAGAGAAAATGAAGAAACACACACATTGATCTTTTATATTTTAGTGTTGGAAAGAATTCCACATTATACATACATCAATAACTTATCAAGATTAATTCTCTCAGGTATTCAGAACAACAAACAAAATATATCCTTGTAAGCGATGTCTTACTCAATTTTCATACAAAGGACGATTAGAACAACATTCAAAAATATTTGTAAGTAATCAATAAATCAAGCCTGTCATACACATGCTAAACCTGGTGAAAAATTTTCTTTTGACAAGATTATAATAATCTTCATGGCCACCCATTTGGATATAGCACTGATTTTGATGTATCTAAAAAAGATAAAACGCTTCTCCTTTTTATCCAAAAGAATCATATACAATAAGTTCAAAAACATATTCCTTGTGGTTTCGTTATTATAACATCTGTTTGAGAAAAGTATAATAAAACTCGAACATATCATTGAAAAAAAGCTTCACTAGAGAGTTTGTTAAAACGATTAGAAAGGATGTATAAGACTAACTAATTAATGAAAGAAACAATGAACCAGATGAAATTAACCGAAAAGAAAAATTAGAATTTAGAAAGGAACAATATCTGCCATATTTTGAAGGAGAAAATTGAGGGAGAGGTCAAAGTTAGGGATCATTGTCATCTTACTGTAAATAATAGAGGTCCCCGCTCATTCCTGTTGTAATCTAATTATAATTTCTTCTTTTAATTCCAGTCTTTCCTTCAAACAGCGCCAACATATGATACACATCTACAGTATTTATGAAGCTTTCAAAAACACCAGGAAATATTTCTGCCATAACAACACAAGTCAAAAGTATATTTCATTTTATAAAATGATATTCACAAAACTTTAACTCGTATTAGTTTCTAGTTTATGGGAACACCCGAGCCGACCAAGCATCAAAACTAAGCTCCACGGGCTTCTTTTCCAAATCTTAATTAATTCTTTCCAAAGAGGAAATTCTAACCTAAAGAGGAAATTCAGAATTAAAGAGAGAATTCAAAAGTAAAGAGGAAATTCTAATTAATGAGGAAATTAATGAAGATTCTAACTGACGATGAAATTCGATTGTAAAGAAAATTCGAACAATGAATGAATTCTACTAAAGAGGAAATTCTGATTATAGATGAAATTCTGATTATGAGGAATTCGAACTCGAGAGGAAATTTCAAAACAAGGAATGAATTCAAAGTAAAGAGAAAATTCTTACAAGTCAGGGAATTTTATCCTTTTGATTATATGGATTCATTTATCGAGATTTAAATAAACACAACTTCGCTTCAAAGAACAGTTTCTATAATAACCTTTATAAAGAAAGAGATAAGTGATAAGGAATATAAACAATGCACAAGAAATTGGAAAATATTTCAAAGATAAAGAACCTTGGAGAATATCAATGATTTGTATCTAAAAACAGATGTTTTTATTGTTTAAGCTGATGTGTTTGAAGCTTTAGATCAACTCTGTCATAATAAATTGTTATGGATAGATCCTGCCCACTATTTCAAACAGGCTCCTGGTTTAGCTTTTGAGTGCATGTTGAAAATGACAAAACAAGATATGATTTAATCAGTGAATGTCGATATGCCTTTTGATGATTGAGAAGTCTAAGAGAGTAGAATATCACCAAGTATGTTCAAAAAGATATGCTAAGCAAATAATAAATTATTCTTCCAATTATGAAGTGAAAAAGATAGTAAATTCATTTGATGTATTTTGATATGCTAATATTTTGAATGGTGGGCAAATGTCTCAATCTCTGCTTATGGTAAAAATTTGAGTGGGTGAAGAAAAGGATTCTGAAAAGCGCTTTGATGAATATTGTTATTCCTTCTCAAGAGGAATTGAATGAGCAAGAAAGAAGGTTATTATTTTGAAGTTGATTTGAGGTACCCGAGTGATCTCTAATAAGCATAAATACTTCCTTTTGCTGTGAGAAAGAAACCCAAAGAAGAATGGGTTAAGTGATTAACATAAAAAATTAATATTAAAGGTAAATCAAACAGAAAGTTATTAACAACATTCTTGATAAGAGGATTGGTTTGCATCAGAAGAAGCTTGAAACAGTTTTTGGGGGAAGGATTGAGCGTAGCTAAATTCAATGGAGTTTTAAAATTTAAACAGTCCTTGGTGAAAAGGTATATTAAATTAAATTAACAGATATGAGAACAAATACAAAAGTAAAATTTGAAGGGGATTTCAATAAATTGATGAATAATGCTGTATTTTGGAAAGATACATGGAGAGTGTTAGAAACAGGCAAAACATTAGATTTGCAACATCTTGGAAAGAAGCTTCCAGATTGATAAATAAACCAGTTTTTGAGCGAGAAGAGGTTTTTCAGAGAACTTTTCTGCAATTCATATGAAAAAGGAAAGTAATTATAATGGAGAAACCAATTTATATTGGAACAGCAGTCTTGATTTATCAAAGATATCTGATGTATGATTTTTGTATACATGGCTTAAAGAAAGAGTAATGGTAAAATGTTTCATTGTTGTATATGGACACTGATATTTTTATCTAGATATAAAACTGATGATGGTTTATAAAAGATATTGAAGAAAAATATTGGAGTATATGATACAAGTAATTAGCAAAAGAGTGAGTTTTTTTCAGACAGAATGAAAAGGTTATTTGGTAAGTTAGGATGAGTTGGGTGGAAAAGTAATGAGTGAGTTTATTGGATTGAGAGCAAGGCATATGCTATAAGTATGGTGATCAGATTGATAAAGGTTTAAAGGGAATAAGAATATGTAATAAAGAATGAATACTTTTAGAAATTATTATAATTGTTTGATGAATAAGAACAGAGGAATAAGGAAAATGAATACATAAGAAGTTTAAACATAAGATAATAGTGAAGAGTAAATAAAAAGGCCATTAGGAGCCTTTGATGAGAAGAGATTTATTCAGATAATGGAATAGATTGTTGTTCCATATGGATATTCGTAGATAGAGTGAATATTATCCAGAATATATAGACATACATACTGGTTAGGGTTTTTTAGGGCTACCGCCGTTTTTTCACCATATATAAATGTTCGAACCAAGTATTAATCAACTAAAAAGTGGAGAAAATCTCAATCTGGTATACTAAATGAAACATAATGAATGTGAAAAATATCAAATAAGTCCTTATTGAAAAAATAACTAAAACAAAGGTAAATAAACAAATAAGCGAATCAATTTAAAAAACTATAAGTTTAGAGGATGTAAAGAAATAAAAATATCCTTGAATGGACTGTAAACTTTGAATGGTTTATCAATTGAACAATGGAAAAATATTTACTACAATCTCAAAATGATATGCAACTCAGGGAGGTCAAGATGAGAATAATTAAGAGAAGTTAATCATTTCATGAACAAAAGGGGTAATCTTGAAAATATAAAGATTCAATGTTTTACTTTTAATTTTTAGATGGGATTATTGTGCAAAGAAAAATTAAACTATTGAAGGAATTTGAGAATGACAAATTTTATAGGTTCAATGAGTGAGCTAAACATATGCATTGGTTATTTGAAAAAGTGTTCCTAGGCTAAAAGAGGACAAATAAATACTACCTTGGGATAAAAGGGAGGTTATTTTAAGGAAAAAAATTGGATCACTGAGAATCCCCTTCTTACATTGGGAAAGGTGAGCCAGAATCAGTATATTCAACCCTACTATATGTGCCATTTTCAATTTTTTCCTTCGTGCAGTTTGAGATACAGAGATCCCAAATTTTTTTCCCAACATAGTTGCCACACCACGTGACCGTTGACGACTCGATGATCATTAAAAATATTCCACATGAAGAAGTCCACCCGTGGTCGAAAAATTCGTCTCAATCTGACAAATAAGATTGTGGAGGAAAACATTAAAGTTCTGAGCAGACAAACAAACAAACGGACCCAATGCAATTCCTCACTCCCTTCGGAGAGGGTAATTATAAGCCCCCCATTTTAGTTGTCCTTTCTGACATGCAGGGAATCAGTGGTCTGCCCTTATGAACAGATTAAACAAGAAGGGCAATTGGGTGGAGCGCAAACCTCCCCCAAACCGATTAGTTTACATCTTTGGATTCCACTAATAGGCCAGATCTGGATTCGGACCTGAACCAACATCGAATTTCGGCTTGGTTTTTTGTCAACCAACCCAACTCATTTTTGCATTTTCTACATGTTTTAAGTGATTTCCAAACCAAAAAAAAAAAAATGTTCGAGAAAAAACTCTTTGCAACTTTTTTTTTTTTGCAACTTTTTTTGGAAAAAATTTTCGAATTCTATTTGAAAAAAATTTGAATTTTTTTTTGCATTTCTACATGTTTTAAGTGATTTCCAACCCCCCCCCCCCACCAAAAAAAATTGTTAAGAGAAAAAATTCGCATTTTCTTTGGGCAATTTTTCTATATGTTACAAGTGATTTCCAACAAAAACATGCCAAATTAATTGCGGCTGATTTTGGAACTTCAGGTGGATAACCACGTAAAATCAATTTCTGTCTCAAGGAAATCTAAGTTATGACAATGAAATTGCAGTATGTAAAAGTTAAAAGTAAAAGGGAAAGTTGCAACAATAACTCTGTGAGGCCTGTGACGGTCAAATTGATGATAGGATATAGGTTCACTTGAGTGACCTAGCAGTATTGGCGGCGGAGCGTTTTGCACTCTACCTGATGGCCTCCCTCTAGTTGGTTATTGCATTCTTCCCTGCTATACTTGATGTTGCAGGATTTGTTTGCTGTGGTTGCAGTTCCAGACTTGATGTGGAGGACATCTTGCAGTTAAAAAAAAGTTTTGGACCAGTTTGAAATAATGCTTGGAAAATAAGTTGGAGTGCAAATGTAGTTCTGCTGCAGCCATGTTTTATCTGTGTTGAAAACTCAGGTAACACGATACATTTTGTTTTTTGATGCAACAAGCGACCAAAATCGATGATCGTGTGCCATTACATATTCCAAATCACAGAGAAGAGCACTTCTGATATTAGGACTTTTTCTTTTATCTGAACTCTTGATATATTCAAGTTTCCCATAATAAACAGTCTTCTTCTTCTAAACAATTTCAAATATTCAATGGTCCTCCCAATATCTATTCGAAAAGGTCCCCACACAACTTCAACTAAATGTAAAATGTCCTGACTTCACAACACTAATGCAAAGCAACAGTCAAGTGTATCAATAATATCTGAATTAACATGATGCAGCTTTGTGCTCATCAAAAAGATCCTGTCTTCACCATCGGCAACCAAACACCAAGTTTCTCACTCCCCCAGCCCAAGGTCTTCAACTCCGATGTGATTTGCCCAAGAAAGATCATGGCTTGATAGTGAGAGAACTTCATCAAGAGCATCGATGAAGAAAGCAGAGGGGGGGGGGGGGGGTGTTGCCAATTGGTCTTTGGAGAGAGATTGTGGGAGTGGAGATTTGTCAGGATTGAAAGACATTCCAAGTGTTTGACCAGCATGTGACTTTTTCAAAGGTCTGAGAGAAAGGAAAAGAGGTTGCTGCCTGTCTGTAAGAAGGGAAAGAGGTAATATCATCGGCACAGGGTAGAGTCATCAGGAAAATCGATGAAGGGGATTTACAGAGTCAGAGTGATCATTCCAGATTCCGGTGAGTGCCACACGTTGACTGCGAGTAGATGAAGTCAGGAAGGGTATGTGATGAGTTGGCCTTTGAAGTCATACGCAGAGAGTTTGACGGAGTAAAGAAGGATGCCGAGAGTGTATCCAAGCCAGCTATGTGTACAGAGAGATGACCCTGATCTCATGTCTCACCCTGAAGTCCTCCCATCCTGTTGGGTGACTTTCAGTGGCATGTCCAAGGCAAAGGGATCTGTTCTGAATCTAAATTTATCCGAGAAGAGGCTGTTCGGAAGAAAGCCTTTGATATTATGTCACCTGCAATGATGGATTTCACTGACCTTGCTTCTGATTGGAAAAGAGCTCGAATTCCTGGGGTTCGGCTTTTGCCCCTTTTTTACGCAATGCAGTGAATGTTAGCTGATTTTTCAAGGGAGGTAGAAGGTACCTCAGGCAAAATGGATAGGGTGAAAAGGGAGAAAGAGGATGTGCAACAGCCCAGGAGAGAGACCACTTTATAGGTTTTTGAGTGCAAAAGTTGGTTAGGGTGTTTTTGGGGTGATAACGACTGGGGAATCTAAATATGCTTTTCTTGTGAGTGCAACCCAGGCGATGATGGGACAAATTGCACCATTTCTATTATGACCTTGCCCCCGTTTTCCACCAAATTGTTGTGTTGGGCAAAACAAAATGGGCCGAACTGGATTTTTATTTTTTCTCAAAATATTAATTACCCCGATAAATTGATCATATCTAAACCCCCTTCAGAACGATTAATCATTTCTAATACGTCACTCTTCGGTCAGTAAAAGTTTAAAAAGTCACAAAATTCCAGACTGCTTAAATTGGTACAATACCGAAAATTTCAACATCAAATAGATTTATGATATTTTCACAATTCCAAAGTATATTTTCCAGAGGAAAGACAAAGAAACATTTTCGAATGGATTAGATCATTGTAAAAGATCTTGACACACCATAAATTCTCAAAGTCAGAATTGTAATGTAATTGTCGGCGATAGGAATAACAGTATATAGAACTGGGTGTGGCAATCACAATAATCAAAACTTTAAATGGTGTGCCTATCATCAGAAGACCTATAAATTACCCTCAAAATGATTGAATTTGTACTTTGTTCTCACCTCTGCACTAAGGTGGATGGAGGTTAAGTTTTTCACACCCTGCCTGTTTGATTGTTCTTTATATTTTATTTTTTCCCTAGTGTTTCGATGCGGTTTGGTTAGTTTTTCCAAGTGTGGTTGGTCTTTGCATTTGGTCTGTCTGTCTGATCACACCATTTTTGGCCACAGTTTCAAAGCAATCGTCTGAAATCTTTTTTGTGTATTGTCAGTTTGACTGGCAAGGACAGCCAATACCGCCTTAATTTTGGTGGAGATCCAAATATACAGATCTGAGAAATTGTTTCAGCAATTCTGTACCATTGAAGAGACCGGGGGCCAAATCTTAAGTATGAATATATCTGCGAATAAGTTGTGGAACGATTTGTGATAAACTCGAGGTGAAAAGTGTTGGTAGGTGAACAAGAACAAGGTGATTCCGTTTGGTTTGAGGTGCCGGATCAGATCCGGTCTATCAGTGGGATACAAAATTTAAACTGTTCACCTCTGGAGGTAGGCGCTCTACGAGTGCCGTTCGTTTCATCAAATGGTGATTTTTAATTCCCGCGCTTTCGAAGAAAACGTGGAATATTGTGATTGTCTCCGCCGTCCGTCATTCTGTCTACCCTGTAAACTCCATCCTACAACACCGTTTGAAAAATAGGAAACGTTGAAACTTGGGACATAGTAGATAATGTATGGGGAAGTGCACCAAACACTTTCAATTTTGATATGACCCCTAAGGAGGCTTCGGGCCAGAGGGGTTGGGTCTGGGTCGATTAAATTTAAATATTGTCTATATAGCTTTTAAAGTCAAAACAGATCTCATCTGAGTTATAAAAAACATTTAACAACATTTTTTTTTAAAACACATGATGATCAAGAAGGTGCTTGGGGGGTAGGGGGTGCTTAGCGATAGGGGTTCAAAATATAGCTCCTCCTACACCGTTTTGAGATAGGTAAAATTGAAGACTTGAGACATAAGTAAGACTATATGTATGGGGAAGTGCGACAAACACTGCATTTTTGAAATATGACCCCGAGGGGCCGGGTCCGAGAGGGTGGGGTCATGGGGCTGATTTTTTAAAAGTGTATTACGCATTGTACATGGTAAATTCTTTATATAAAGAAACTACTTATGTGGCCCCCTGAGTGACAAACAGTCAAAGGTTTACGTATTTATCTAATTGATTAATTGAATAATTATAATTAATATTATAACATAGTCATTCCTATGATAAGATTGATGCACAGTTCTATATTGCTGGACAGTGTTATAATTAATGTTTCATGAAATGTTGACATGCTTGCAATGACTGCTGGATTTAGGTAAATCATAGTAGATCTTGTCATAAAGCACATCAAAATAGAAAAGATTAGTCATCCAATTTTGGCAAGATAAAATTTCACACGAGCGTTATGGGAACAAAGCAGTCGCGGGAATAATTGCGATGGTGTGCCATCGACAACGTAATTCGAGTTCATGAGTATACGCTAGGTGAAATTTTATCTTGCAAAATGGACTGACTATTCTTTTCTATTTGATGTGCTTTATGACCAATGACTTACTATGTTTACTAAATCAGCAGTCATTGCAAGCATGTCAACATTTCATGAAACATTAATTTA
>CM068959.1:114946155-114959012 GCA_035128595.1 Eptatretus atami
AAGAATGATGTATTTTCAATAAAAGATTGGCTTTATGCTGATGTTGATAAACCGATAACTTTGGAATTAATTAAAATGTTAAATAATGAAAAAATTATAAAGTTCAGAAAAAGTTAGGCTCTTTTAGAAATTCAGAAGAAATTTTATTGGTTTCCTGTTGTAAAAAAATTTATTTTGGATACAGGAATAAGGATAACAAGAAATCTGATGATATATGTATGATATCTATGGGTGTAAGCGATTCAAGTATAGTAGCGGACAGGAACGGAGTTGAAGAGAGAGAAGAGGAAGAGAGAGAGGAAGAGGAGGAGGAAGAGAGAAGAAGAGAAAGAGGAAAGGGAGGAGAGGAAGAAAGAGGGAGGGAAGGGAAGAAAGAGCAGGGGGAGAGGAGAGAGAGAGAAAGAGAGAAGGAGGTAGAGGGAGAAGAGGAGAGAAGAGAGAGAAAGAGGAGAGGGAGGAAAGAGCGAGACAAAATATTCAAAATATGGAAACCAGTGAGATCAAAAAGATTGTGGTTCACAGAAAATAACTCAACGCACGAGTGAGGAAAACAACAGAATTGACAGTCTATTTGCAATATTTTCTCAAGACTATTGACATCGTCAGCTATTCATTTAATTCAAGTTTTCTTAAATAAATGCAGGAGAGAGTGAAGGCATTTCTAAAGGATTCTTATTGTTTTAAAAATTAGATTCAAATGTGCATGTTGGAGAAACTCAAAGGTTTTTGCACTCTTAGGAATTTTTTCATAAATAAATGAGTTATTGTTTCAATGTAAAAGAAAACTAAATACTAAAAATTTCCTATTTAAAAGTAAAGTAAAGGGTATACAAAAAGTATAGTGTTCGGTGTGTGGTTCAAAAAAATTTATCTCCAAACACAACTCGGAGGAGATATAACAAAAGTTTTTATGCAGGAAGTATTTAAAACGACTGAATACGGGGGAATTACATTACAAGGTATTCTTCTGTGTCGGCACAACTTGGATAAAAGTATTAGATGAGGAGACTCTAACATGGAGTAAACTATCAATAGTGTTGATTGGAAGTGTGCATGAGGCACGATATTGGATTATGGGAATAACCAAATTTAGAAAGAAAAGCATGAAGATAGAGAAATGGTTGTATATTTGTCCTACTGATACAGAAATCCACACTGAGAGAAAAAGTTGATCGGTTCATCGTGAAGAAGATGAATCAGTGCTAATTGAAAACTTTGGACTTGGAAATTCAAAAAACTGTATAGGCCCTAATGATGTCTATGTAAGAACTGAAGAGCAATTAGCTATGAATTACATAAACCAATTATCAAAAGTTTCAGAGAAGGAAAAGTTTATTCCAAGCAGTTGATTAGTCTAGTCTTGTCTTATTGATTGAACTCATAATGATTACAGGGTACAAGTAATGGCTTTAACCGTTATTGGATTTGAGGAAGTAGATACGCATGGGTTGCCCCTTTAAAGAAACAAAACAGGTAAACTCTTTGTAGCCTTTCACAGATATTTTAATAAAAGTAAGAGAAACTAAAAATTGTGGAACTGATGAAAGGGTAAGAGTTTTATAACAAACATGTTTATGAAGTTTCTAAGAATAACAGTATTACATTAACAAGTATTTAATGAAGGAAGGCGTTGTTGTGAACGTTTCTAATCGTACACTAAAAGAGAGACTATATAAAAATCACACAATCGGTTACAACAAATGGTTATTTTTATTCAGGATATTGTGGATAAGTATAATAACACGATTCATACGTCAACAAATATGAAACCATCAGAAATTTACAAGAAATTAAAATATGACAAAAGAGATTAATGTCAGAAAACTAAGTTAAAGTTGGTGATATGTAAGATATACAGGTTGAAATTCATTTTGAAAGGTTTTTCGTAACGATGGACTAACGGAACTTTTAAAATTGTTGATGTAATAGAATACGTTTTCTTGGACTTATAAGAATAGTGATTTGGAAGGGGAAAGGAGATTTAGGTTCATTTTATTCACAGGATCTACAAAAGACAAAACTAAGTCCAGATATGATCGCCATGGGAGCATGGGTTTCCCTTCACTCATCCTACTATAGCACTTTGTGGGACACTAGAGGGCCAAGTCGAGGTGTATAACATGTATATTAATGTGTGTAAGGGGGGACATTGCTTAGATCTGTGAACCCAAACACAGAATCTTCAATGAATGCGTCAATGGATTAACAGTTTTGTTCGTTGAGTGTGTGTGTGTGTGTGTGTGTGTGCGTGTTGTGGTATGTATGGTAGTGTTTGCGTGTGTGTGTTGCGTGTGTTGTATCGTGTGTGTGCGGTGCGTGTGTGTGTATGCATTTGTGTGGTGTGCGTGTGCGTGTGTGGTTGTGTGTGTGGTGGTGGTTGTGTGTGTGTGTTGTGTGTGTCAACCTCACATTCAACATTCAAACCCCAACTCAATTCCTCGCCAACACAATGTTTTTCAAAATGAGATTTCCACTCTATAATATTTTTTTACGTTTTTTTTTTTTCTCTTCTACTTCAATTCTGTCTTTTAAGGCTTTCATGGTTTGATGATGTAGAAGGGGGAGTAAGTCTACACTTTCTCCCGAACTAACAATATAATATTTTTTATGTTTTTTTTCTCTTCTTCAATTCTGTTTTTAGGCTTCAGGTTTGATGATGTAGAAAGGGGAGTCAGAACTTTCTTGATAGGTTTAAGATCCAAAGAGGTTGGTACATTTCAAGTCTCTCCAAAATAAACCGCAGACTTTCAAGTCTCCAAGGTATACTCTTTGGTTGGGTCACAAGGTAACGAACTCGTTCATGTGGTCTTGTCGCTCTGAGGGTCTTCAACCAAAGCCAACTATTTCGCCCCAAGTTGTGGTGCAAAATCGGTATTTTTCACGATCAATTTCCTGTGAGAGAAATAATAACGTGTTTAGTAAGTATTAATTATTAAATGAGTCAATGTTTAAACAGGAAATGAAAATAGGAAAATAAAATATTTACGCTCAACAGATAATCAGGTTGAATCCATACATCAAATGTAAGTTTAGTTTCCATACAATATTTCGACTGAAGGGAACCCCAAAGTCATCCACTCAATCTAGCATCGTTCTGTGGGTCTTGTCGCTCATGAGGTTCCAACGTATAACTCTTGTTGGGTCATCAAGGATCGATGCTTGTTCTGTGGGTCTTGGGTCCTCATGAGGTCTTCCCAAGCCAACAATTTCGCCCCCAGTTGTGGCAAAATCGGCTATTTTGATATTTGCATTTCAGATACATGTCTGTGAGTAGAAAATAATAATGTATTATTAAGTTATTTAATTATTTAAATGAGGCGATGTTCTAAAAGGAAACTGAAAATAGAAAATAAAAATCATTACCTCAACAGATAATAGGTTTGAATCCAGTACATCAAGTCTTGTAAGTTTATTTTCCATATCCAATATTCGAACTGCAAGGGAACCGCCAAGTCATCCCACTCAGATCTGCTCGTTCTGTGGTCTTGGTCGCGTTCATGGAAGGTTCCACGTATACACTCTTTGGTTGGGTCATCAAGGAGAGCTGTTCTGTGGGTTTGGTTCCTCATGGGAGGGTCTCACGTATATACTTTTGGTTGGGTCATCAAGCGACGAGCTCGTTCTGTGGGTTTGGTCGCTCATAAGGTCTTCAACGAAGCAAACAATTTTTTCGCCCCAGAGTTGTTGGCATAAAATCGGTAATTTTGATATTGATTTCAATACAATTTCCTGTCGAAGAAATAATATGTATTAATTAAAGTTATTTTAATTATTAAAATGAAAGTCGATGTTTAAAAGGAACTGAGAAGTAGGAAAATAAAAATATTACCTCAATCAGTAATTATGGTTTGAATCCAGTAATCAAGTTAGTAAGTTTAGTTCCATACAAATATTCGAAACTGCAAGGACCACCAAGAATATCCATCAGGTCTCGCTCGTTCTGTGGGTCTGTCGCTCACAAGGTCCTCAACAAGTCATCATTCGCCAAAGTTGTGGCAAAAATCGGTATGTTCAGATACAATTTCTGTGAGAGAAAATATAAATGTGTTATTAAGTTAATTTAATTATTAAACTAGGTCGATGTTTAAAAGGAACTGAAAATAGGGAATTAAGATCTTACCTCAACAGAATAATAGGATTTGAATCCAATTCTTCAAACTTGTAAGTTTAGTTCCAATTACAAGTCATAGAGTTCCAGGCAAGCTCAGCACAGTAGATCATTCTCAGTAAAAAGTAAAAATATGTTTAAAATGAGCCCTGGGCCTGAGGCTTTTATAGAGAAAAGACTGTGGGCCGTGTTGCTGTGGAAATTCCCTGGGCAAGCCAGGCATGCCTTCGTTCGGAAATTTTTCAAAACCATAACAATTGTAGAATTTTCTCTAGTGATTTATTTGTGAGTCAGAGATTAAGCTGGAAATGATTAAGAGTAAGGCGGGGCTAAGAAAAGTGGGCGGCTTAGGGAAAGTGGGCGTGGCTATGAAAATACGTAGAAAAGTGGGCGGGGCTTATGAAAAAGTGGGCGAGGCTTAGCAATGGGGTGGTTATGAGAACACCTAAGAAGTGGCGGGGCTTATGAAAAGTGGGCGGGGCTTATGAAAAAGTGGGCGGGCTATAGAAAGGTGGGGGGGCTTAGAAAAAGTGGGCGGGGCTAGAAAGGTGGGGGGCTTATGAAAAAGTTGGGCGGGGCTTAGGAAAAGTGGGCGGGCTTATGAAAAAAGTGGCGGGCTTATGCAAAAATGATATGCAATCAGGAGGTGTTCAGATGAAATCCGATTAAAGGAGAAGTATATTCATTCCATAATGGACAAAAGGGGTACATACTTGAAAAATATAAAGATTCAAATGTTTTTGTTTTAAAATATTTTTAAAGATGGGGATTATTGTGCAAAGAAAATTAAACTATTGAAGAATTTGAGAATGAACAAATTTATAGTTCAAGTGTGTGAGCTAAACAATATACATTGGTTATTGTAATGCTAGGCTCCCTAGGGTTAAAAAGGGGGACAAACAAATATACCTGGGATAATAAAAGGGTGTAATTTAGGGGAGAAAAAATGTGAATTCGCTGAAAATCCCATTATTTACGATGGGCGAAAGTGAGCCAGAATCAGTTATTCCCTAAGCTGAATGTAAGAGTAGGCGGGGGCTTAAGGCAAAAGCGGGCGGGGCTTATGGAAAAGTGGGCGTGCCTATAGGAAACTACTTCGGGAAAAGTGGGCGGGCTAGGGAAAGTGGCGGGGCTTATGAAAGTGGCGGGGCTATTAAAAAAATAATCTGAGATAGCGAGGTGGTCAGATGAATCATAAGAGAAGTTTATATTTTCGTAATGCACAAACGGGTAATCTTGAAAATATAAAGATTCAAAATGTTTTGTTTTTAAATATTTTTAGATGGGGATTATTGTGCAAAGAAATTATAATATTAAAGGAATGTTGAAAGAACAAATGTTTATAGGTTCAAATGAGTGAGCTAAACAATAATGCCATTGGTTATTTGAAAAAGAGTGTCCTAGTTAAAAAGGGGAGAACAATAAAGTATACCCTGGGATAAAAGGGGGTGTAATTATAGTGGAGAAAAAAAGTGAAATCGCTGACAATGCCCATTATTTACATGGGGAAGTGAGCCAGAATAGTATATCACCTACTCATATGTTAAAATTTCAGTTGAATTCCTGCTCTAGCAATGGGTAATATTTCTGTTCTGAAATCCTGACGTGATACAGCAAAACGGTATGATTTTTGAAATCAGGTACCCCAAATTAAGTCTTAATATCACTTTACTACAATTCCAGTAAAAAAAATTTTTGATAATTTTTGTTCCAGTGTATTCAGCGGATTCAAAAAACCAAAGCGGGTCTCATTCAAAGAAGAAAAGAATATTAATATCTTTCAAACAAAGGTATTGATATTTAATGAAAATTGGCATTCGCTAAGCTCTGCTTCGATCAAATGTTAATTAACTCGAAAAGATGATGTTTTTCTACAAAAGATGGGTTATGCACGATTCAACTTATTTGATGAACCAATTGAATTTGAAAATGAGACTGACGGATAAACATTGATTTATGAACTCCTGGTATGGGGTTTTATGTTGCTGGAGAACAAAGAGGAAAGAGGAAGGAATACATATATTGATGGCGTTTATGTGAGCTGTTCAGGTTCAGAGTGATAGCTTTCTTCCAAATGACCGCACAAGCTCGTTAATACACTGCCATTAACTATTCAGGGTAGTAAGAAGGCTGAAAACAATTGCTTTAATCGAGGCTTTGCATTTTAGACCAGTTATGAGTATGAAAATAATTAATAAAGGCCAATACAAAGATTTTGTCCTATAAACAGTGAGAAGCAGATTTAAAGCTTTAATTCACAACTAGAGATAACGCTTCGTTCCCACACCCAATACAACTTGACTTGCAAAAAGAAGTAGAAGGCTTCACTATTGGTCCATGGAACGTACATACCCTGTTCAGTATACAGAGAAAAATACTCAACTTCTGCTCCTGGGTTGGAGAGTCGGCAGTCTCCTTCAGGGCTCTCTGGCTGACGATTCTCAAGTTAGTTTCCCGGTCGTTATCTGTCCAGTTTAACTGTATATTTTCTCAACACTACAATGTTACTGGTATGTTCTAGTTTTCGGTTTGTTCAAAAATTAGTGCTATTTTGTGAGTTTTTCGTCGATCTTCAGTCTTACCGAGTTGCTTGAGGTCCATACCCATCCCTCCTCAGTGTACCGTCGTGTATTTGTATTTTTCTCCCAATACACTTCAATTTCTATCTTCCCACTTTTCCAACGTCCCCATCCCTCCAACGTGAAACACCCTATGTTTGTCTTAAATCCCAAAAAATAAAAATAATTACCTTCTTCCTTGCACAGTCACAGTCTCGATCCTTCTTTCTTCTTCTTCTTCTTCTCTTCTTCCTCCTGCTTGTACACCACTTATTCTACTGAGGCTAACCCTCTCTCGCCCATTCTTTCAAATTTCTTCGTTCAAACTTCATTCCCGAATCTACCTGTTCTTAACAAAATACTCAAAAAATAATAGTCTTCCTTGTATCCTTTTCGATCTCCACACGTCCTGGAAACAATATTATCTCTCCCCTCGTCTTTTCATCGACCCAGCAGCTTACACTGCGTTTACCGTTCTAAAATTCAACACACACTTCACGATTTTACTTCAACCTTTCCCTTTCCCGAATGTTTACGGCAATCCTTATTTCAAATAAGTAATTTTCACTTTGCTATACACCCTCCATAGCAAGTGCTTTCCGTAACACGTGATCTGTTTACACCCTGCGTTACGATCAATTTCACCTTTCCACCACGATTTTTATACAGAACTTCCATGACCTAATCTGATGCAATAATCTAAATTCCAAACATAATAGATAATAAAAACGAATCTATTATAATGCTTCATCTCCTCCTTTCACAACAACGGCGGTACTTCTTTATGTATTCATAATGCAACGTTACTCTGCATACTATTTAAAACAGAAACTGTCCTCAATTCGAACATTTCCTTCATACCTTGCTAAAAATCTAACTGTTACAACTTTTTTTTTCCATTCTCATAATTTGGCCTTATTCATCATCAACTAAGGGGGAGCACTGCGGTAGAGTTGGCAAAAACCTCCGCGCCAATTACTGCTGGGTCACTTAAGTGAACCTGATTCCTATCCATTTGTAGGTCAAAAACGGATCAAGACTCTACCGACCCCGATTTAAATAAACTAAACTAATGACGCGCCTGTAGAATGCCCAAAAATAAAATCGAAATTTTTGAAAAAAAAAGTTGAAAAAAAATTTTTTTTTCTCGAACAAAATTTTTTTGGGGGGTTGGAATCACTTAAACATGTAGAAATGCAAAACAAAATTTTTTTTTTTTTTTTATTTTTCAATATTTTCAAATAAAATCGAAATTTTTGAAAAAAGTGCAAATTTGTTTATTTTTCTAACAAATTTTTTTTTTTTTGGTTGGAAATCATTAAACATGTAGAAATCGCAAAAACAAATTCAACATATTTTTTAAAATGGCCCGATAGCGGCCATATTTGGACTTTGGACCAAGTCCAAAAAGTCTAATGGGATATAGTAGGGGTGGATATACTGCATTCTGGCTCACTTTTCCCAGTAAATGAATGAGGGATTTTCAGCGATTCACCATTTTTTTTTCCGCCCTAAAATTAACAACCCCCTTTTTATCCAAGGTAATTTTGTTTGGTCTCCCCTTTTAACCTCGGGGCATTCTTATTCAAGATAAGCCCAAAAATGCGACAGATAAAGATTGGTTCAAGTAGCAACTATAAATTGTGGTTTGGGTTCAAGGTGATCTGAAGAGATAATCTGAACCTGCTAAGCTAGGGACACTCATTTTCAAATAACGACCAATGTAATTGTTTAGCTCATCATTGAAATATAAACATATGTGTTCATTCTCATATTCTTCAATAGCTTTTAATTTTCTTTGTACAATAACCCACTAAAATATTTAAAAACAACATTGAATCTTTATATTTTTCAAGATACCTTTGTGCCATTTCTGAAATGATATACTTCCTTAATGATTTATCTGACCAACCTCCTGAGTTGATATCATTGGAGATTATAGTAATGTTTTTCCATGTTTCAATGATAACCATCGAAGTTTCAGTCCGTAGCCGTGAAAAGAGGAAGTGTTTTTCCACACGGCCTTCGTAAAATGAGGAACCTGTTTTTGCTATTATTAGCTGTGAAAAAAACAGAACTATCTGCGATCAAGGTCTCGAGCCAGCTACATTTAAAACATTTCTTTTGGCTGGCAATGGTGTACTGTACTGTCCTTCCAGTAGCATGAGCTTGTTTGAGTTCGATATTTGTATGGAATAACTTACAACTTGATGTACTGGATTCAAACTTTCAACCTATTATCTGTTGAGGTAGATTTTATTTTCCTATTTCAGTTCTTTTAACATCGACTCATTTAATAATTAAATAATTAACTTAATACATATTATTTTTCTCTCAAGGAAATTGTATCTGAAATGCAATACATCAAAATCACCGATTTTGCACAACTTGGGGCGAATTGTTGGCTTGGTTGAAGACTTTATGAGCGATACCAAGAACCACAGAACAAAGCTCGATCTTGTTAATGAGCTCAACCAAAAGAGTTATCGTTGGAGACCTCATGAGCGACCAAGACCCACACGAAGAGGTTAGACTTGAGTCGGGATGACTTGGGGTTCTTGGATATCGACATTTGTATGAACTAACTTTCAAGATATGACATTGGATTCAACTATTATGCTGTTGAGGTAAGATTTATCTTCCTATTTTCAGTTCCTTTTAAACATGACTCATTTAATAATTAAATATTAATTAATACAGTTATTATTTTCTCTCACAGGAAATTGGTATCTGAAATGCATTAAAAGTACGATTTTTGGCTCACAAACTTGGGGCGAAATTTGTTGGCTTTGGTTGAAGCCTTATGAGCGACCAAGACCCAAGAACGAGCTCGTCTTAGATGACCAACAAAGAGTTATACGTTGGAGACCTCATGAGCGACCAAGACCCACAGAACAGCTAGATCTGAGTGGGATGACTTTGGGTTCTTGGATATCACTAATGTTGTATCGGAACTAAACCTACAACTTGAATGTACTTGGATTCAAAACCTATTATGCCTGTTGAGGTAAGATTTTTTATTTTCCTATTTTCAGTTCCTTTTAAACATCGACTCATTGAATAATTACTAACTTAATTAATACATTATTATTTTCTCTCAAGAAAATGTACTAAATGCAATATCCAAATACCGATTTTGCCAGCAACTTGGGCGAAAATGTTGGCTTGGTTGAAGACACTTATGAGCGACCAAGACCCCACTAGAAGACTCGTCCTTGATGACCCAACCAAAGAGTTATACATTGGGGACCTAAGAGCGACCAAGACCCACAGAACGAGCTAGAATCTTGAGTAGGGATGTACTTTGGGGTTCCTTGGAATATCGACTATTTTGTATGGATAAACCTACAACTTGATGTACTGGATTCAAACCTATTATCTCGTTGAGGTAAAGATTTTTATTTTCCTATTTTCAGTTCCTTTAAACATGCGAGCTCATTTAATATATTAAATAACATTAATTAAATAACATTATTTATTTCTCTAGAAATTGTATCTGGAAATGCAATATAAAATCGATTTGCACAACTTGGGGGCGAAATTCGTCTGAGCTTGGTTGAAAGACCTCATGAACGACAAAGACCCACTAGACAAGCTCGATCTTGATGACCCAAACAAAGAGTATACGTTGGTGACTCATGACGACCAAGACCACAGAACGAGCTAGGCTTGATGGATGAGCTTGTTTGCAGTTCGAATATTTGTAGTGGAACTAAACCTTCAAGTTGAAGAATTGGATCAAACTACTATCTGTTGAGGTAAGATTTTATTTCCTATTTTCAGTTCCTTTTAAGCATCGACTCATTTAATAACTTGAAATACTTATGTAAACATAATTATTTCTTCTCAAGGAAATGTGTATCTGAATGAATATGAAAATAACGGATTTGCCACAATGGGCGAATTGTTTGCTTGGTTAGACTATAGCGACACAAAGAGACCGACAGAACAGAGTTCGTCTTGATGACCCAAAAGAGTTATACTTGGAGACTTGGAAGTAGGGTTTATTTTGGAGACTTGAATGCTATACTCTTTGGGATCTAAACCTATCGTTAGTTCTTTGTTGGATGGTGCTGTGATGGCGAGCAAGATAAAGAAAGTTCTGGGAGAAAGTGCAGGGATTATCCCTTTCTAACGTCATGCGAAACTGAAGCTTAAAAGACCAGAATTGGAAGAAGAGAAAAATAAAACGTAAAAATATATATACGGTGGAAATCTCATTTGAAAAAGACATTGTGTTGGGGAGGATTGAGTTTGGGTTTGAAGATTTTGATGAGGGTTGGACACACAACACACACACACACACACACGCACACGCACACACACTACACAAATCTAAAACAACCAACCAAGCAAACAAAGAAACAACAAAAAAAACAAAAAAAACGGCATACAACACACCACACCACACACACACGCATACACCACACGCACACCAACGCACACACACAACACGCATACACACAACCACACAACACCACAAATGCATACACACACACCACAGCACCACGCACGCACACACACAACACGCACACAACGCACGACACACAACCACACACGCACAGTGCCGCATAACACACACGCACACGCACACGAGCGGCAGCACACCACACGCACACACACACACTACACAAACAAAGTTAAAGCTTGACTATTCCAGTTGAGGATTTGTTTGGGGTTACAGATCTAAGAACGTCCCCCTTGACACTTATACTCTGTATACACTCGGACTTTTGGCCTGAGTGTCACAATGGTGATAGCAGAGGAGTGAAAGCGCAACCATGCTCCCATTGCACACACATTATATCTGTTATACATTCGACTTGCCTCGAGTTCCACAATGGTGGTAATAGGAAGAGGGAGTGAAGCGCAACCATTGCTCCATTGCACAACATTCACTACTGTATACCATCTCGACTTGGCCCTCGAGTTCCACAATGGTGTATAGGCAGAGGAGTGAACGCCAAACCATTGCTCCCGATTGACACAATTATATTGTATACATCTCGGATGGCCTCGAGTGTCCACAATTGGTGTACTAGCAGAGGAGTGAACGCCAACATTGACTCCCATTTGCACAAACCAACACACACACACGACACGACCGAAAACTGCACACACCCACACACAACGCACACACGCACACACCACACACACACATATATACATACGACACAAGCGCACACACGCACACACAAACCACCCACACGACACACGCAACAACAGCGCAACACACACACGCACACACACACGCAAATTACACACACACGGCACGCAACACACACACGCCACACACATAATAACGCACACATCACGCACACAACACAAACATACAACAAATGTTAAGCATTGACGATATCAAGTTGAGGATTTGTGTTTGGGTTCACAGTTAAGACGTCCCCCCTTACACAATATACCTCTGTTATGACACTCGGACCTTGGCCTCTAGTAGTCTCACAAAAGGTGTAATAGTAGGAGGGAGTGAAGGCAACCATTGCTCCCATGGGTATTACTGCTTAGGTTTTCTTTGGTCTTTTGTAATTACTTGAATAAAAATGAACCTAAAATCTCTTCCTTCCAAATATATATCTATAAGTCAAGAACGTTCTATTACATCAAAATTTAAAGTTCGTTGTCCATCGTTTACGAAACCTTTTTTCAAAATGAGCATTTCACTGTATATTCTAGATATACCAACTTTGAACTTAGGTTTCTGACAAATTAATCTCTTTTCATATTTTAATTTTGTAAATGGTTTTGTGATATCATATTTGTTGACGTATGAATCGTGTTATTATAGCTTATCCACAATATCTGGAAATAAAAGAATAACATTGTTGTGAACCGAGTTGGTGAATTTTTTTATATATCTCTCTTTTAAGGTACGATTAAACGTTCATAAAACGCCTTCTCATTAAGGTACTGTATAATTAATAACTGTTATTTTTAGAAAATGTCCATAAACTGGGGTTTCCTTGTTATAAACTCTCTTACCCTCCTCATCATCCACAATTTTTTAGGTTTCTTTCTTTTATTAAATTCTGTTGAAAGGCTAACATAAAGTATAATGTTTGTTTTTTAAAGTGAACCCAGGCGTAGCTATCCTCAATCATAACGGTTAAAGATACTTGTAACCTTATCAATTATGAGCTTCATCAATCGACCAGAATAATAACTTCCTTGGATAGAAC
>CM068959.1:114973900-114992568 GCA_035128595.1 Eptatretus atami
ATCATCACCATCCTCACAATATTACACAATACACATCATTCAACCATCCCTTACAATATTACACAATTACACATCATCAACCATCCCTCACAATTGACACAATTACCATCATCAACCATCTTTACATATTACCAATACATCATCAACCATCCCTCACAATATTACACAATTACACATTCATCAACATCCGCTATACAATATACACATACAATCATCAACCATCCCTTCACAATATTACACATACACATCATCAACACCATCCCTTACATATAACACTTACACATCATCAACCATCCCTCACACTAGTTACACAATTACACATCATAACCATCTCTTACAATATTACACTTACACATCTAAACCATCCCTCAAAATATTGCTCAATTACAATCATAACATCCCTTACATATACACAAATTACACACTCATCAATATCCTCAATATACAACATACACATCATCAACCATCCTTCATATTACACAAATACACTCATCAACCACCCTTACAATTATTACACCATTACACCATCAATCACCTTACAATATTTACACAATTACACATTCATTCAACATCCCTTGACAATATAACATTACACACATCAACCATCCCCAATATTCACAATTACATCTTCAACCATCCCTCCAATTTACACAATTAACATCATCAACCATCTCTTCAATATTACACCATTACACATCATCAAAACATCCCTCGAATATTCACAATTACATTCATTCAACCATCCCATCACCAATATTACACAATTACACATCATCAACCAGTCCTCAATTATTACACAATACACTTTCATCAACCATCCCACATATTACACATACGCATCATCAACATCCCTTTACAATATTACACATTACACTCATCAACCATCCCTTACAATTACACATCATGCACATCCCTCACAAATTACACAATTCACATCATCACCATCCCTTACAAGTATACACATTACACATCTCAACCATCCCTCAAATATGCTACAATTACAAAATCTTCAACATCCCTTACTTACCAATACACATTCATCACCATCCCTTACAATATACACAATTACACATCATCAACCATCCTCACAAATATTACACCCAATACAAGCTTCATCCTCCCTCACCATATGTACACAATACACATCATCAACATCCCTTACAATATTACAAATTACACATCAGAAACCATCCTCAATATTACAACAAGTACAACATCATCACTATCCCTCACATTACCATTCAAACCTCCCTCATATTACACAATTCAAATCCTTCAACATCCCTGTCAATATTATCAAAATTACAAATCTTAACCATCCCTACAATACACAATCAACCATCCCTACAAATTACACAATTACAATCATCAACCATCCCTCACAATTACCATCACCACCCTTACAAATTCACAATTACCATCATCAACCATCCTCCACAATATTACACAAATACAACTATCAACCATCCCTACAATGTTACACAATTACACATCAGCAACCATACCTCTCAATATTACACAATTACAAATTTCAACCATCCCTTTACAACATTTACACAATTACCATCATCAACCATCCCTTACAATATTCCAAGACAATCATCAACCATCCCTCACATATTACACAATTACAATCTCAACCATCCCTTCAACATTACACAATTACACATCATCAACCATCCTACAATCATTACACATTCCACATCAGACCATCCCTTACATATTACAAATTACACTCATCAACATCCTCACAATTACACATCAACCATCCTATAAAATATTACACATTTCACATCATCAACATCCCTCACAAGATACACAATGTACCAATCATCAACCATCCCTAATGTGACACAATCACACATCTCAACCATCCCTAAATATTACCAACTTACAAATCTTTCAACCATCCTTACAATATTACCCAATTACACATCACAACATCCCTCACAATATTACACAATACATCATCACCATCCCTTAAAATGTTACACATTCACATCATCAACATCCCTTACAATATTAACATTACAAATCTTCACCATCCTAAACATTACACAATTACACGTATCATCAACCATCCCTTACCAATATTACACACATTACACCAGTCATCAACCATCCCTCAGAATATTAACACCATTACAATTATCAACCATCCTCACAATATACACAATTAACTCATCAACCATCCCTTTACAATATTTACACAATTACCACATTCAACCATCCCTCACAATATTACACAATCTACCCATCATCAACATCTCTTACAATATTTACACATTACACATTCATAACCATCCCTCACCAATATTACACACTTACACATCCATCAACATCCCTTACAACTTATTACACAATTACACGATCACAACCATCCCTCATCAATAACACAAATTACCATCATCAACCATCCTTTAACAATATTACACAATTACACATCATCAACCATCCCTCACATATTACAAATACACATCATCAACCACTCTACAATTTACACAATCTACACATTCATAAACCATCCCTCACAATATTGCTCCAATTACACATCATCAACCATCCCTTACAATATTACACAATTACACATCATCAACTATCCCTACAATATTACAAATACACATCATCAACCATCCCTTACAATATTTACACAATTACACATCATCAACCATCCCTTACAATAATTACACCCCAATTACACATCATCACCACCCTTACAATATACACATTACACATCATCAACTATCCCTACAATATACACATACACATCATCAAACCATCCCTCACAATATTACACAATTACACATCAATTCAAATCCCTTACAATATTACACATTACACTCATCAACCATCCCTCACAATATTACACATTACACATTCATCAACCATCTCTTACAATATTACACAATTACACACATCAAACCATCCCCTCAATATTACACAATTACAAATCATCAACCATCCCTCACAATATTACACCATAGCACATCATCAACCAATCTCCTCAATATTAACAATACACATCATCAACCATCCCTTCACAATATGACCATTACACATCATCAACCATCCCTTACATATTACAGCAATACACATACGATCACCATCCCCTACAATATTACACAATACACATCATCAACCAGTCCCTACAATATACACAAGTTACACATCACAACATCCCCTCACAATATTACACAATTACACATCATCAACCATCCTTCACAATACTTACACACTTACACATCAATCAAACCATTCTCACAATTATATACCAATCTTACACATCATCAACCATCCTACACAACATTACACAATCCACATATCAACCATCCCTACAATATTACACAATTACACATCATCAACCATCCCTTCACAACTGACACAATTACACTCATCACCATCCTTACAATATTACACAATTAAACAGTCATCAACCACTCCTACAATATACACAATTACACATCATCAACATCCCTCACAATATTAACAATTACAAATCTTCAACCATCCTTACACATATTAGCACAATTACACACACATAACCATCCCTCACAATATCTACACCAATTACACAGCATCAAACCATCCCTCACAATATTACAGATCATCTACCATCCCTTACAATATTTACACAATTACACTATCATCAAACCATCCCTCACAATATTACACAATTACACAGTCATCAACCATCCCTCACCTTATCTACACAATTAACATCATCAACCATCCCCTTCCATACGAATATTACACAATTACACATCATCAACCATCCCCTACCAATATTACACAACTTACACATCATCAACCATCCTCTACAATTACACTCATTCACCATCCCTCACAATATTACACACATTACACATCATCAACCATCCCTTACAATATACACAATAACACATCATCACCACCCTCAAAATTGACACATTACAAATCTTCAACCCAGTCCCTTACAATATACACAATTCCACATCATCAACCATCCCTTACAATATTACACAATTACACATCATCAATCCACCCACAATACTTACACAATTACAACATCTTCATCCATCCCTCACAATATTACACAAGTACACTATCATCAACTTCCCTTCCAATATTACACAATTTACACATCACAACCATTCCCTCACAATATACACATTACAACATCTAAACCATTCCCTCCACATTACACAATCACATCCCTATACAATATTACACAATTACAATCTTTTCACCATCCCTTACATATACAAAATTACAATCTTCAACCATCCCTCACAATTACACATCAACCATCCCTTACAATATTACACAATTACACATCATCAACATCCCTCACACATTACACATCACCATCCCTAACAACTATTACACAATTTACACCATCATCAACCATCCCTCACAATATTACACAATTACAATAATCAACCTCTCTACAATATTACACAATTAACATCATTCAACCACCTCCAATATTACACAATATACACAATCATCAACCATCCCTTCCAAATATTACACAATTTACACATCATCAACCAATCCCTCAAATATTACACAATAACTATGCATCAACATCCCTCACAATATTACAAGATTACACATCATCAACCATCCCTTACAATATTACAACAATTACACATCATCAACCACCCTTACATAACACAATTACACATCATCAACCATCCCTCACAATATTACACAATTACACACATTAACCATCCCTTAACAATATTTACAAATTTACACATCATCAACCATCCCTTACAATACACATTTACACATCATCAACCATCCCTTACAATATTACACAACTTACACATCATCAACATCCCTCCACAATAATTCACACAATTACACATTCATCAACCATCCTTCACAATTTACACAATTACATCATCAACCATTCTCTTACATATACACAATACACATCATCAACCATCCCTCACAAACATTACACATTACACATAATCAACCATCCCTTAAATATACACAATACACATCATCAACCATCCTCACATTTTACACAATTACACATCATCAACATCCCTACAATATTACACATAGACATCATCAACCATCCCTTACAATATACACAATTACACATCATCAACCATCCCTCACAATATTACACAATTACAAAATCTTCAACCATCCCTTACAATATTACACAATAACACGCATCAACCATCGCCTCATCATATTACCCAGCATTTTTCAAAAAAACCCCCCAATTTTTCCCTCACAATATTACAGATCATCAACCATCTCCCTTACAAATATTAGACCAATACAAACGATCATCACCATCCCTCACAATATTACACAATTACACATCTCACCATCCTCACCTTATTACACAATTCACATCTTCAACCGATCCCTTACAATATTACACATATTACACATCATCAACCATCCCTATACAATATTACAACAATTTTACACTCATCAACATCCCTTACCAAATACACATCATCACACCCTCAACAATAATTACACAAATTACACATCATCAACCAGCCTTACAATATTACACAATTACACATCATCAACCATCCCATCAATATGACACAATTACAAACTTCAACCATCCTTACAATTTTACCACAATTCCACTCATCAACATCCCTTACAATATTCACACAATTACACATCATCAACACCCCACAATATACACAATTACAAATCTTCATCCATCCCTCACAATATTACACAATTACACATCTCAACTATCCCATGTCCAATATACACAATTACACATCATCAACCTCCCTCCATATTACCAATACACCTCATCAACATCCCTCACAAATTACACATCAACATCCCTTACAATACTTACACAATTAAATCTTCTACCATCCCTTTACAATATTACAAAAAGTTTACAAATCTTCAACCATCCCTAACAATTACACATTCAACCATCCCTTACAATAATTACACAATTCACATCACTCAAACCATCCCTCACACATACACATCAACCATCCCTCCCTACAATATTACACAATTACCATCATCAACCATCCCTCACAATATTACACAATTACACATCATTCAACCACCTTACAATGTAACAATTACACTCGATCAACCATCACTTACAAGATACACCAATTACAAACTCAACATCCCTTACAACATTACACAATTACACACTCATGCAACCATCCCTTTACAATATTAACAATTACACATCATCACCATCCTCACATATTACACATTACAATCATCAACACATCCCACAATATTACACAGAATTACACATCATCAACCATCCCTTACACATATTACACAATTACAAATCTTCAACCATCCCTGTACAACATACACAATTAACACATCATTCAACCATCCCTCTACATCATTACACAATATCACATCATCAACCATCCCTACATATACACAATTACACATCTTCAACATCCCTACAAACTACACAATTACACATCAGTCAACATCCCCCACAATAATTTACACAATTACACATCTTCAACCATCCCTCACATATTACACAATTACACATCATCAACCATCCCTCACAATATTACACAATACACTCATCAACCCATCCTTACAATATTCCACAATACACATTCATCAACCATCCCTCACAATTTACACAATTCACATGCATCAACCATCCCTCAAACATATTACACAAATTAACACACATCAACCACCCTACAATATTACACAATTACAACATTCATCAACAATCCCTTACATATTACCACAAACACATCAGCAACCATCCCTCACAATATTACACAATTAACACTCATCAAACCATCTCTGACAAAATTTAACCAATAAACACATCATCAACCATCCCTCACAATATTGCACAATTACACATCCATCAACCATCCCTTACAATATTACCAATTACCACATCAGCAAACATCCCTTAACAATATCTACACAATTACCACATCATCACCCATCCCTTAACAATATTACACAATTACACATCATCAACCATCCCTTACAATATTACACAAATTACACATACATCAACATTACCCTCACAATATACACAATTCACATCATCAACCATCCCTCACCTATTACACAATTACACTCATCAGACCATCCCTTACAATGACACAATTAACAATCACCACCACCCTACAATATTAACACAATTACACATCATCAACCATCCTTACAATTACACATCATCAACCAATTTCCGGACAATTACAACAATACACATCATCAACCATCCTTCAAAATATTACACATTAGAACAATCTTCAACCATCCCTTACAATATTCACAATTACACACTCAAAAACAATCCCTTACAATATTACACAATTACACATCAGCAACCATCCCTCACTAATATATACACAATTACAAATCTCAACCATCCCCTCACAATATACACAATTACACGATCATAACTATCGCCTTACAATATTAACACAATACACATCATCAACATCCCTCCAATATACACAATTACACATCATCAACCATCCCTTACAATATTACACATCATCAACCATCCCTCACATACACATCAACCATCCCCTTTACAAATTACACAAATTACACATCATCATAAACCAATCCCTTACACTATTAACAATTACACTATCATCTACCATCCCTTACAATATACACAATTACACAATCATCACCATCCCTCACAATATTACACAATTACAAACATCATTCACCATTCTACAATATATACACAATTACACATCATCAACCATCCCTTACAATATTACACATTACATCATCATCAACCATCCCTTACAATACTTACACAATTACACATCATCAACCATCCCTTAACAATATTACACAATTACACATCCATCAAACCATCCTTTACCAATATTGACACAATCTACACATCATCAACCATCCCTTACAATATAACACAATTACACATCAATCAACATCCCTTTAAATATACACAATTACACATCATCACCCATCCCTTACAATATTACACAATTACACATTCATCAACCATCTGACACTATTACACCAATTACACATCATCAACTATCCTTAAATATTACACAATTACACATCATAACCAATTCCCTTACATATTACACAATTACACATCATCAACAATCCCTCTACATATACACAATTACAATCATCACATCCCTCACAAATTACACAAGTTACACATCATTCAACCTCCTTACATATACACAATTACACATCATACAACCATCCCTCAACTTACACAATACAATCAACCATCCTTCACAATATACACAATTACACATCATCCAACCATCCCTTAAATACTTACACAATTACAACATCATCAACATCCCTTACCAAATATAACACAATTCACATCATCAACCATCCCTTAACATTACACAAACACTATCATCAAACCATCCTCAACAAATTACACATAACATCTTCAACCATCCCTCACAAACCATACACAAACATCATCAACCATCTCTTACACATATTACACAATTAACATCCAACATCCCTCACACATAACACAATTACAACATAATCAAACCATCCCCTTACATACTTACCACAATTACACATCATCAACCATCCTCACAACACTACACAATTAACACATCCATCAACCATCTCTTACAAATTACACAATTACACATCATCACCCTCCCTCACAACATTACACACTTCACATAATCCAACCCATCCCTTGACAATATTACACAATTACACATCATCAACCATCCCTTACAAAATTACACAATTAGACATCATCAACCATCCCACAATATACACAATCCACTATCATCAACCATCCCTCACAATAATTACACAATTACAAATCTTCAACCAACTTACAATATTACACATTACACAGCCATCAACCATCCCTGCACAATATTAACAATTACACATCATCACACCATCCCTCCACAATTACACATTCAACCATCCCTTACAATATTACACAATTACACATCATCAACCATCCCTCACAACATTACACAATACACATCATCAACCATCCCTACAATGTTACACATCATTACACATCATAACCATCCCTTACATATTACACAATACAAATCTTCAACCCTCCCCTTACACATTAAACAATACACAATCATCAACCATCCCTGTACAATATTACACATTACACATCATTCAACCATCTCACAATATTACACTTCGCATCAAACATCCCTCACAATATTACACAATTACACATCCATCCAACCATCCCCTTACAAGATTACACAATTACACACATAACCATCCGCTGTACGAATATACACAATTACACATCATCAACCATCCGCTCACAATACACATATAACACATCATCAACCATCCCTCACAATATTAGAAATTACAAATCTCAACATCCTTACCAAATATACACCAATTACACTCAATTGCAAACCATCCCCACAATTACACATCAACCATCCCTATACAATATTACACAATTACACATCATCAACCCATCCTCAACTAATTACACAATACAACTTCAACCCATCCCTTACAAATTACACAAGTACACATCATCAACCATCCCTCCACAATTACACATCAACCATCCCTTATACTAAATTACACAATACACAATCAATCAACCATCCCTCACCCATATTACACAATAACAAATAATCAACCATCCCTTACATATTTACAATTACACTCAATCACCCTCCCTGTACAATCTTAAACAATTACACATCATCACCATCCGTCACAATATTACACAATACAAATCTTCACCATCCTACAACATGCACAATACACTTCAACCATCCCTGACAAATTACCAACAATTACAATCTTCAACCATCCCTTACAACATTACACAATTACACATCATCAACCATCCCTCACAATTATTACAATACACAATCTCAACCATCCCGCACAATATTACACAATTAACAATCATCAACCATCCCTTACAATATTACACAATTACACATCATCACCATCCTACAATATACACCAATGACACATCATCAACCATCCCTCACATTACACATTACAATCATCAACACTCTGACAAAATTTAACACTAACACAATCATCAACCATCCTCACATACTATCACCAATTACACATTCATCAGACCATCGCCTTACAATATACACAATTACACATATCAACCATCCCTGTACAATATTACACAATTACACATCGGTCAACCGATCCCTTACATATTACACAACTTAACATCATCAACCATCCCTTACATATACACAATTACCACATCATACATCCCTCACCTTATTACACAATTACACATCATCAACCATCTTCACAATATTACACAATTACACATCATCCACCATCCCTTACAAATACACATTAACACATCATCAACCATCCTTACAAATTACACAATCATCAACCAATTCCGGGACAATATTCACATTACACATCACAACCATCCCCAAAATATTACACATTACAAATCTTCAACCATCCCTTAATATCTACACAAGTACACTCATAACCATCCCTTACACATATTACACAATTACACATACTCAACATCCCCACAAATTACACAATTACAAATCTTCAACCATCCCCACAATATTACACAATTACACTTATCATCAACTATCCTTACAATATTACACAATTACACATCATAGAACCATCCCTCACAATATTACACAATTACACATATCAACATCCCTACATATACCATCATCAACAACCATCCCTCACAATTACACAATCAACCACGCCTTACAATATTACACAATTAACACTCATCAAACCATCTCTTTACAATATACACAATACACATCAATCAACCTCCCATACAATATACACAATTAACACATCAACATCCCCTTACAATATTACACAATTACACATCATCAACCATCCCTACAATAACACAATTACACCATCATCAACCTCCTCTTACAATATTAACAATTACAAATCATCAACCATCCCTTACAAATAAACAATTACACATCTCAACCACCCTTAACAATATTACACAATTCACATCATCGAACCATCCCTTACAAATATTACACATTACACATCACAACATCCCTACAATATCGTACACAATTACACATCATCAACTATCCCTTACAATTTACACAATTACCATCATCAACCATCCCTCCACATTACACCATTACACATCTCAAACAAATCCTTACAATATTACACAAATTACACATCATAACCACCTCACAATAGTTACACAATTACACATCATCAACCATTCTTACATATTACACAATTACACATCATCACCACTCCCTCAAATAACAGTACACATCACCATCCCTCAGCAATATTACACAATTACCACTCATCAACCATCCCTTACATATTACACAATAATATCATCAACCTCCCTTACATATAAACACAATCACATCATCAACCATCCCTTACACATTACACAATTACACATCATCAACCATCGCTCACAATATTAACCACAATTACACGATCTTCAACATCCCTCACGAACACCACACTGACACAATCATCAACCATCTCTTACCAATATTACAACAATTACAATCATCACCATCCCTCACAACATTTACACAATTACAACATAAATCACCATCCCTTACAATATACAACAATTACACATCATCAACCATCCCTCACAATATAGCACAATTACTATAACCATCCCTACAATATTACACAAATTACAATCATCAACCATCCCTTACAATATTACACAATAGACATCACAACATCCCTACAATATTCACATTACACTCATCATCAACATCACCTCACACATATTACACAAACAATCTTCAACCGATCCTTACAATATTACACAATTACCACAGATCAAACCATCCTCACAATATTACACAATTACACATCTTCAACCATCCCTCACAACACTACACAATTAACATCTTCAACCCCCTCAACACGTCACAATACATCACAACCCATCTCTTACAATATTACACGAATTCCACATCATCAACCATCCCTCACAACATTTACACAATTACACATAATCAACCATCCCTACATATTACACATTACACTCATCAACCTCCCTTACAATATTTACACAATTTAACATCATCAACCATCCCTTACATTATACACCAATTACACATTCATCAACCATCCCTCACAATATTACACATTACAAATCTTCAACCAGCCCTACAATATTACAAGCAATTACACAGCATCAACCATCCCTCAACAATATTACACAATTACACATCATCCAACCGATCCCTCACAAACACATCTCAACCATCCTTACAATATTACACAATTACCACATATCAAAACCATCCTCACAACATTACACCATACACATCATCAACCATCCTTACATTTACACAATTAACACATCATCAACATCCCTTAGCAATTATTACACAATACAAATCGTCAACCATACCTTACACATATAAACAATTACACATCATCAACATCCCTTACAAATATTACACAAACACTCATCAACCATCCCCTCACAATATTACACATCATCAACCATCCTCACCAATTATTACACAATTACACTCATCAACCATCCCTTACAAGCATTACACAATTTACACCATCATCAACATCCCTTACATATTACACAATCTACATCATTCAACCATCCCCTCACCAATATACACAACTTACACATCATCACCATCCCTCACAATATTACACAATTACAAAATCCTTCAACCATCCCTTACATATTTACACAATTAACATCCATCAACCATCCCTCACAATTACACATCAACATCCCTTACAATATTACACAATTACACATCATCAACCACCTCACAATATTACACAATTACAAATCTCAACCATCCCTTACAATATTACACCAATACCATCATTAACCCATCTCTCACAAAATACACATCAACCATCCCTTACAATATTCACACAATTACACATCATCAACCACCCCTCACAATATTACCCAATTTACACTATCATCAACCTCCCTACAATATTTCACAATTACACATCATCAACCATCCCTTACAATGGATTACACAATTTACACATCATCAAACCATCCCCACAATATTTACACAATTACAATCTTCAACCATCCCTTACAACATACACAATTAACATCATCACCCATCCCTGACCAAAATTAACAATTACACATCTTCAACCATCCCTTACAACATTTACACAATTACAACATCATCAACCATCCCTTCACAATATTACACAATTACCACATCTTCAACCATCCCCACATATTACACAAATTACCATCATCAACCATTCTCTTACAATATTACACCATTACACCATCATTCCAAAAATCACCTCACAATATTACACAATTACACATCATTAAACCATCCCTTACAATATTAAACAATTACACATCACAACCATCCCTCACAATAATTACACCCAATTAACACATCAACCAATCCCTCACAATATTACACAATACACATTCATCAACCATCCCTCACAATATTACACAATTACACATCATCAACATCCTTAAATATTACACAATTACACATCATTCACCATCACTCACAAATTACAACATTCATCAACCATCCCTCACAATTACACATCAACATCCCTTACAATATACACAATTACACAATCATCAACCATCCCTTACAATATTACAAAATTACACATCATCAACCATCCTGCACCAATATTACGAATTACAACATCTTCAACCATCCCTCACAATCATCTACACAATTAAACATCATCAACATCCCTCACAATATTAACAATTACCACATCATAACTCCCTTACAATATTACACAATATACAATCATTAACCATCCCTCACAAATACACAATTACAAATCATTTACCATCCTTACAATATACACAATACACTCATCAACCAATCCCTCACGAAATTTACACAATTACACATCATCAACCATCCCTTTACAATATTTCACAATTACACATCATCAACCATCCCTTACAATATTACACAATACACATCATCAACCATCCCTCACAATATTACACAATTAAAATCTCAAACCATCCCTACAACATTACCACAATTACACATCATCAACCACCCTTACAATATACACAATACACATCTTCAACCATCCTACAACATTCACCATTACACCATCATCAAACATCCCTCACATAATTACACAATTACACATCTTCAACCATCCCTCCACAATTACACATTACACATCATCAACCATCTCTTACAATATTACACAATACACATCCATCAACCATCACTCACAATATACACCAATACACATCACAACATCCTTTCACAAATATACACAATTACACATCATCAACCATCCCTACAATTACACAATTACACATCATCAAACCATCCCTTAACAATATTACATACACATCATCACCATCCCTCACAATATTACACACTTAACATCATCAACCCTCCTTACAATATGACACAATTACACTCAACCACCCTACAATATTACACATCAATCAACCCATCCCTCACAATATTACACATTTACAACAATCATCAACCATCCCTTACAAAATTACACCAATTACACGATCATTCAAACCATCACCTCACAATATTACACAAACACATATCAACCATCCTCACAAATTTACACAATAACACAATCATCAACCATCCCTCACAATATACACAATTTACACATCATCAACCCATCCCTCATCCAAGATTACACAATACACATCATCAACCATCCCTCAGTATTACGCACAATACAACATCATCAACCATCCCTTACCATTTACACAATTACACATCATCAACCATCCCTCACAAATATTTACACAATTACAATCATCAACATCCCCTTACAATATACACCCAATACACTCAATCAACCATCCCTCGACAATATTACACCCAATTACACATCATCAACCATCCCACAATATTACCGCCCCCCCAAAACAAAAAATTTTAACCCCCAAACATCATCAAACCATCCCTACAATATTACACAATACACATCATCAACCATCCTTACAATATCTACACAATTACACATTCATCCAACCATCCCTCAACTATATATTACACAATTACATTCTTATCCACCCTCACAATATACACAATTACACATCATCAACTATCCCTTACACATATATACACAATTACACGGATCATCAACCATCCTCACAAATTACACAATTACACATCATTCAACCATCCTCACAATACACCATCAACCATCTTACAATATTAACACAATTACATCTTCAACCATCCCTTACATATTACAAATTACAAATCTTCAACCATCCCCACAATTACACATCAAACCATCCCTTACAATATTACACCCAAAACATCATCAACCATCCCTCACAATTACACATCAACCATCCCTTACAACTATTACACATTACACATCATCAACCATCCTCACAATTACACATTCACCTCCTTACAATATTTACAACAATTACACATCATCAACCATACCTCACCATATACACACATTTACACATCATCAACCATCCCTTACATATCTACACAATACAAATCTCACCATCCCTTACAACATACACAATTACACATCATCAACCATCCCTTACAATTATTACACAATACACATCATCAACCATCGCCACAATATTACACAATGTACATTATCATCACCATCCCTTACAATATTACACAATTACACATCACAAAAAAACCCACATTATTTTTTTCCCCCCCTTACCAATATTACACAATTAGAAATCTTCAACCATCCTACAACATTACACAAATTACACATCATCAACATCCCTTACAACATTACACAATTACACACTCAACATCCCTTACAATATTACACAAATTACAATCTTCACCATCCCTTACAATATTACACAATTAACATCATCAACATCCCTCACATATATACACAATTACACAGTCAGATAGGAATACTGATTCTGGCTCACTTTTCCCAGTAAATGATGGGGATTTCAGCGATTCTATTTTTTTCCTCCGTAAAAATAGAACACCCCCTTTTTACCCAAGGTATATTTTGTTGTCTCCTTTAAACCTGGGGCATACAATCTATTCAAATAATAACCAATCCGACAAAAAAGATGGTTCAGTACAGTATAATGTGCTGTTGTTCAAGGTGATCCCTGAAAGACATATCTGAAACTTAAAGCCTGAGGGACCTCTTTTTCAAATACAATGCAATATGTTTAGCTCACTCATGAACCTATAAACTTTCATTCTCAATTCCTTCAATATTAATTTTCGTTGCACAATAATCCCATCTAAAATATTTAAAAATAAAACATTTGAATCTTTATATTGTTTCAAGATACCCTTTGTGCCATTAGAAATGATAACTTCTCTTCAATGATCTCATCTGACCACCCTGAGTTGCATATTAATTTGTGAGCATTATAGTAATTGTTTTTTCCCATGTTCAAATTGAAAACTCGAAGTTTCAGTTCCGTGCCGTGAAATGAGGACAGTGTTTTTCGACACGGCGCTGCTCGTAAAATGAGGAATGTTTTGCACAGTCATGCTGTGAAAAAAAACAGGAACTATTCGTATCCAAGGTCTCGAAGCAGCTCCTTTTAACATTTTTTGCTGGCAATGTGTCTGTACTGTCTCCGTTGAATGCGGATGAGCTGTTCAGTTCGAATATTTGTATGACTAACCACAACTTGAATGTGCGATTCAAATACTACTTATCTGTTAGAGGTAGATTTTTATTTTCCCATTTTCAGTTCTTTTAAACATCGATCATTTAATAATTAAATAACTTATTAATACATTATAATTTCTCTACAGGAAATGTATCTGAATATGCATATAAAATAACCGATTTTTGCCAGCAACTTGGCGATGATGTGTTGCTTGGTCTGAAACCTTGAGGACCGAAGCCCACAGAACAGCTCGCACTTGATACCCAAACCAAAGATGTACTACGTGGTGCCCTCATGAGCGACAGACCCACAGAACAGCTCCGTTTTTTTTTTTTTTTTTTTTTTTTTTTTTTTTTTTTTTTGCAGTGGACTGAAGCTTTGTTCCTTGAGTATACGAAATTTTGTATAGGAACAAACTTAGAAGCTGTAGAATTGGATTCAAACACTCTTATCTTTGACGTACATTTTATTTTCCTATTTCAGTTCCTTTTAAGCATCACTCATTTAATAATTAAATAACTTTAATACATCATTATATTTCTCTCAAGGAAATTGTATCTGAAATGCAATAAGAAATCACGATTTGCCACAACTTGGGGCAAATTGTTGGCTTAGGTTGAAAACCTATGAGCGACCACAGACCCCACAGAACAGCTCTCCTTGATGACCCAGACCAAAGGTTATACGTGGAGACCTCATGAGGCGACCAAGACCCACAGAACTAGCAGATCTGAGTGGGATACTTTTGGGGTTCCTGGATATCGACTATTTTATGAACTAAACCTACAACTAATGATACTGATTCAACCTTTATCTTGAGGAAATTTTTATTTTCCTATTTCAGTTCCTGTTTAAACATGACTCATTTAATAATTAATAACTTAATTCAATACATTATATTTCTCCACAGGAAATGTATTGAAATGCCATCATCAAAAACCGATTTGCCACAACTTGGGGCGAAATTTGCTTGCGTTGAACCTCATGAGCGACCAAGACCACAGAACAAGCTGATCTTGATGACCCAACCAAAGAGTTATACGTTATCTCATGAGCACAAGACCACAGAACGAGCTTAGCCTTGAATGGATGAGCTTGTCTGCAGTTCGATTTTGTATGGAACTAAACCTTTCAAGTTGAAATTGATCAAACTCTCATCTGTTGAAGGTAAGATTTTTATTTCCTATATCATCCTTTAAACATCGACTCATTAAAATTAAATAACCTTAATTAATACATTATTATTTTCTCTCACAGAATTGTATCTAATGCAATATCAAAATACGATTTCCACAACTTCGGGGCGAAATTGTTCTGCTTCGTGAGACCTTATGACACCAGACCCACAAACGCACTCGTCCTGTAGCCAACCAAAGATTATCGTGAGACTAATGACACCCAAGGCCCACAAACGAGCTAGATCTGTATGGGAGATTGGTTCCTGAATTCGCTATTGTATGAACTAAACCTACAACTGAGTCGATTCAAACCAATTATCTGTTAGAAGATTTTGAGTCCTATTTTCTTCCTTTAAACATCGACCATTAAAATTAAAATAACTTAATAATACATATATTCTTCACAGAAATGTATTCTAATGCAATATCAAAATACTTTCCACAACTTGGCGAAATGTTGCTGGTTGCAAAGACCTCATGAGCGACCAAACCCACAAACAAGCTCGATCTTGAACCCAACAAAGATATATACGTTGGATTCTGATGAGCACCCAAACCACAGAACAGGCTAGCCTTAATGGCATGAGCTTTCATTCGAATTATTGTATGGAACTAACTCCAAGGAACTCCAAAGTCATCCCACTCAAGCTCATTCTGTGGGTCTTGGTCGCTCACAAGGTCTTCAACGAAACCAAAAATTTCATCCCAAGTTGTGGCAAAAGCAGTATTTTCATTTTGAATTTCAGATACAATTTCTTGTGAGAGAAAATAATAATGTTTTGTTACGGCTGTGGAAATTTGCAGAACACCATACAGACCTCAGATCAGTTATGCCGCTAAGTTTGTGTTCAGATAGATTTCCCCACCATTGTTTAGAGGGAATTCTT
>CM068959.1:115014674-115028219 GCA_035128595.1 Eptatretus atami
AATGCAGCAGCGGGTGGTGAACACGAAATGCTTGCTTCACATGCTATGGTTGTTGAAGTTGCCTGCCATAATTGTAGACATAGTTGTAATAGGCATAGTGTTGTGACATGCATATAATGTTTATGTAATACGATATATGACAATAAATATCAAAGTTTGACAGCTCTACACACTTGCATCTTATTAAAATCAGCCATCTCTCACCGTTTATGAGTTAGACACAAAAACGGGCAAAAAATACCAAAATTCAGTAATTTGACCTTGAAATATGACCTTTTGACCTTGAGGATGACCTCAGGTGGTGTTGAAAATGACAATATTGAACTCGCCGTCCTCAAAAACCCCTATATGGATCCCGAGATCGTGTCTCTAGCCCTTCTAGAAATCATTTTAGCCCCGGACTCAAGTTAATCCTTCATACTCAAGTTACAAACCCCGAGCATGGGAGGTTCCAGTCCTTCTCGATAGGAGTCTATGCCCTGTACACATAATTTTCCTGAACCTCGTCTGCCTGCCGTAATGCCTCGTCCAATTTAATTTGTAACTCCTCAATATAATTCTCATAATTTGTAACTCCAAGGCATCCGCCAATCGTGCCTGAATCTCGTTAATGTACGTGTCGTCGTCCTGCTTTGTTTGCCATGACGCATGCTGTGACCACGTGGTTTGAACCTGTGGGCGGGAGCGTTTTCTTCATGCTGTACGGCCCGTTGCGCTGTTCATACTAACCCTCTCCCGCTTCGTGTTGCGCCGAGGTGGAGCCGCGCCACCATTTTGCGACTCAATTTTTCTTTATAATTTCGAAGTTTTACACCTAATCCGCTCAAAATAAAATAAAACCAAATTTGGAATTTGCGAGTGATGTTTTTTTTTTTTTGCCTCGAGCAGACGCGTCGTTGAGTCACGTTAAGTTTTTCCCGTGTGCGCGGTGACGTTTTCAATAAAGTTGGTGTTTAAAAGTCATTATTTTATACCCAATAAAGGTTAACGTCGCATTGCTGACTCGCGTGAGCCGTCGGATTATGTTAAAGATTGTTGGGCATGGCTGATATTACGGTTTTTGTGACTTTGATAAAAAATATTATAATTGCGTGGAAGAAATGCGATTTTTGCTTTGCTCGACGTTGCTGAGTCATTTAATTCGATTTTATTTTGTCTTCGGTTTTTGCGATCGCTTAGGATGCTAAACTCGGTTGTTGAAATTCTGGTAAAAATCGGATGTTTATGAGATTTTGTCGGGTGTCGTATCTGAGGTATATATGCACTGAAGATTATGTAATGAGGGGATTTAAGAACAGCAGTACCGCGTTTTGCGTCCGCTACCTTCTCTCGAGACAGCCTTTATAGAACAGGTCAGAGCTCAATTGACGATTTCGTAAGTACCAGCTCTATGACTGCTTGTTCTGTTGTTTGTTTTTGTAGGCACGGACAATCGAGAACGGAAAGGAGGCTACCAATGTAAATTACCACCACGTGATTTCCCAGGAGGTGTGGCTAGTGCTCATTAGATTTTGCTTGGTCGAAATCAGTTCAAAGGTCAAGTCACAGTGAGGTCAAATATTCCTTTTGGTTTGGTACAGATAACTCGAGAACGGAGAAGCTACCAATGTCAAATTACACGCGTTTTTCAGGAGGGTGATTGGCTAGTTGCTGATTAATTTTGTCAAAATCGGTCAACGTCAAGGTCACGGTTGAGGTCAAAACATTTCGATTTCGATTGTTGCTACAGATCATCGTAGAAACTTCTGGTTTCGTCCGCTACCTTCTCTAGAGACAGTTTATTAGACAGGTCAGAGGTCAAAGTTGCGGATTTCTAAGTACCAGTCTATGACTGCCTTGTTTTGTTTGTTGTTGTTGTAGGCACGATAACTCGGAACGGAAGAAGCTACCAATGTCAAAATTACACCACGTGATTTCAGGAGGGTGATGGCTAGTCTTTAGAGTGTTGCGTCAAAATTCGGTCAACGTCCAAGTGCACGGTGAGTCTAAAACATTCGATTTTTGATGGTTTGAGTACAATAATCGAGAACGGAGTGCTACCAATGTCAAATTAACACACGGATTCAGGAGGGTGATGGCTAGTGCTGATTAGATTTGGTCAAAATCCGTCCATGGTTCAAGTCACGGTGAGGTCAAACATTCGATTTTTGGGTTTGGTACAGAAACCGAGAACGGAAGAGCTACAATGTCAATTACACACTGATTCAGGGAGGGTGAGGCTGTGCTGGATTAGATTTGGTCAAAAATCGGTCAAAGTCAAGTCACAGTGAGGTCAACCTAATTCCGTAAATTAACGTGAGAAATGGGAGTATTTTTGCTTCGCTCGACGTTACGGTTCGTTTTAACTTCGATTTAATTTTTCTTCATTTTGCGACCTGGACGCTTTAAACTCGTTTGTTCGAATTCTCGTAAAGAAATCGGTTGTTTGAGACGTTTTAAGATTGTATAAAAAATATTTTCACTCGAAGCGTCAAGGGTCTTCCCCATGATGCGATTGCGCTCGAGAGACGTCAACGGGTCGTCCTGATGCAGTGCGCTCGAGCAGACGCTGTCGTTGATTCACGTTAAGTTATAATTGCGTGAGAAATGCCTAATTTTTGCTTTGCTCGACGTTACGAGTTCATTTAACTTCGATGTTAAATTTTGTCTTCGGTTTTTGCGATCGTCTAGGACGCTTAAAACCGTGTCTTGTCGAAATTTCTGGTAAAATCGGATGTTTTATAAGATTTCATGTCGGTGTCGTACTGAGGGTTATTTTTTTTTTTATTTTTTAATATATTTATGCACTTGAATATGCTATGAGTGGATTGTAAGGACACAGGCATTACGTGCTCGTTTGCGTCTCTACCTCTCGAGACAGCTTTTATTAACAAGTCAGAGGTCAAGTGACGATCTCGAAGTACCAGCTATGACTGCTTGTTTGTTTTTGTAGGCACGATAACTCGAAACGAAGAAGCTACCAAGTCAATTACATCAACGTAGTTCAGGAGGTGATGGCAGCGGCGATTCAGATTGGTCAAATCGCGTCAAAGGTCAGGTCCACAGTGAGGTCAAACATTAATTCCCGTAAATTAACATGAGAAATGTGAGTATTTTTGCTTCGCTCGACGTTACGAGTCGTTTAACTTCGATTTTTAATTTAGTCTTCGGTTTTTCGATCGCTTCGACGCTTAAAAACTCGGTTTCGAAATTCTGGTAAAATCGGCATGTTTTGGAGACGTTTTAATTGAATAAAAAATATTCACTCGAAGTCAAGGTCGTCCCTGATGCATGCGCTCGAGCAGACATCACGGTTCATCCCAGATGCAGTGCCGCTCGAGCAAGACCGTCGTTGAGTCACTTAAGGTTTTCGTGTGCGCGTGACGGTTTTTTCAATAAAGATGGGGTTTAAAAGTCATTTTTACCCCCAATAAAGGTTAACGTCGCATGCTGACTCGCTGAGCCTTCGCTCTCGGATATGTAAAGAATGTTGGTGATGCCGAATAATTACTTTTTGACTTGATAAAATTAATATTAAAATTGCGTGAGAGAAATGCGATTTTTCTTTGCTCGACGATTGCGAGTTCCATTTTAACTTCGATTTTTAATTTTGCTTCGGTTTGCGATCGCTTAGGATCTTAAACTCGGGTTGTCGAATTCTGGTAAAAACGTATGTTTATGAGATTTATGTCGGTGGTTTCGTATCTGCAGGTTAGCACTGAAGATTATTGAATGATGGGATGTAAACACACATTACGCGCTCGTTTGCGTCGCTCCTTCTCTCAGACGGCTTTTATTAGACAAGGTCAGAGGTCAAGTTGACATTCGTATAGTCCGTCTATGACTGCTTGTTGTTATGTTTGTTGTTTGTTGTAGGCACGACATACTCGAACGAAGACTCCAATGTTAATTACACCACGTGATTCAGGAGGGTGAGCAGCTAGTGGCTGATAGTTTTGGTCGAAATCAGTCAAAGGTCAAGGTCACAGTGAGTCAAATATTCGTTTGATATGTTGGTTACAGATAACTCGAGAGACGGAAGAGCTACCAATGTCAAATTACACCGCGTGTTTTCAGGAGGTGATGGCTACGCTGCATTAGGATTTTGTAAACGGGTCAAGTCAAGGTCACAGTGAGTCAAACATCCAAAAAATGATAATCGAGAACGGAAGAAGCTACCAATGTCAAATTACACCACGTATTCAGGAGGGTGGTGGGCTACGCCTGATTAGATGTTTTGGTCAAAATCGGGTCAAAGTCAAGCGTCACAGTGAGGTTCAAAATCCAAAACATCGATTTTGAATGTTTGGTACAGAAATATCGTAGAAACTTCTGCGTTTCGTCTACCTTCTCTAGAGACAGCTTTTATAGGACAAGGTCAGAGAGTCAAGTTGCGATTTCGTAAGTTCAGTCTAGATCTTTGTTTGTTTTGTTTGTTTGTTGTTTGTTGTTGTTTGTTTTTAGCACCAAACTCGAGAACGGAAGAAGCTACCAATTGTACAAATTACATCACGTGATTCAGGGGTGATGGCTGTGCTGATTAGATTTTAGTCTAAATCGCTCAAAGGTCAAGTCACAGTGAGGTCAAATATTCGATTTTTGATGGTTTTGTACAGAATAATCCGAAGAACGAAGAAGCTACAATGCAAATTAACACGTGATTCAGGAGGGTGATGCTTAGTGCTTGATTAGATTTTGGTCAAAATCGCGTCAACGTTCAAGGTCAGCCGTTTGAGGTCAAACATTCATTTTTGATGGTTTGGTACAGAATCACGTAGAAATTCTGTTTGCGTCGCTACCTTCCTAGAGACAGCTTTATTAGACAAGGTCCAGAGGTCGCAAGTTGACGATTTCGTAAGTACTCAGTGCTTATGAGTGCTGTTTGTTTGTTTGTTGTTTGTAGGCACGATAAACTCTGAGGAACGGAAGAAAGCTCCAATTCAAATACACCACTGATCAGGAGGGTGATGGCTAGTGCTGATTAGATTTGTCAAACATCGCGGCAACGTCAAGGTCACGTGAGGTCCAAACATTCGATTTTTTGAATGGTTTGGCTTACAAGATAAACTCGAGAACGGAATAAGTACCAAGTTGTCAATTACACACTGATTCAGGAGGTGATGGGCTCGTGCTATAGATTTTGGTCAAATCGGTCAATGGTCAAGGTCACGTGAGTCAAACATTCGATTTTGATGGTTTGTACAGAATCATCGTAGAAACTTCTGTTTGCGCAGCTACCTTCTCTAGAGACAGCTTTATTTAGACAAGTCATTTACACAGGTCAAGTGACGATTTCTACGAGTACCAGTCTATGACTGCTTGTTTGTTTGTTTGTTTGTTTAGGACGAAGACTCGAGAACGGAAGAAGCTACCAATGTCAAATACACCACGTGATTCAGGAGGGTGATGGTGGGCTATTAGATTTTGCGTCAAAACGGTCAAAGGTCAAGGGTCACAGTGAGGTCAAACATAATTCCGTAAATTTAACGTGAGAAAGGCAGTATTTGCTTCGCTCGACGTTACGAGTTCAGTTTAAACTTCCGATTTTAATTGTGTCTTCAGTTGCGATCGCTAGGACGCTTAAAACTCGGTTGTCGAAATTTGTAACAAAGCGGATGTTTTGGAGACGTTTTTAAGATTCGTATTAAAAAAATATCATCGAAGCGTCAAGGGTCGTCCCATGATGCATTGCGCTCGAGCAGACTTCACGGTCGTCCCATGATGCATTGCGCCGAGCGACGCGTCGTGATTCACGTTTAAGGTTTTTAATGCGTGGAGAAATGCCTATTTTTGCTTTGCTCGACTTTACGAGTTCATTTTAACTTCGATTTTAATTTTGTCTTCTTCGGTTTTTCGATCGCTTAGGACGCTTAAAACTCGTTTCGAAATTCTGTAAAAAAAATCGGATTGTTTGATGAGATTTAATGTCGGGTGTCGTATCTGAGGTAATTATGCACTGAATATGCGTAATGAGGGGGATTGTAACACCAGCATTACCAGCTCGTTTCGTCGCTACCTTCTCTCAGACAGCTTTTATTAACAACGTAGATGTCAATTTGACGGATTTCGTAAGTACCAGTCTATGACTCTTGTTTGTTTGTTGTAGGCACGGATACATCGAGAACGAAAGAAGCTACCAATGTCAAATTACATTCACGTGATTCAGTGAGGGTGATGGCTAGCGTGATTAGATTTTGATCAAAATCGGTCAAGGTCGAAGGTCACAGTGAAGGGTTCAAACATAATTCCGTAATTAACAGAGAAAGTGAGTATTTTGCTTCGCTCACGTTACGAGTTTGTTTTAACTTCGATTTTAATTTTGTCTTCGGTTTTTGCGATCGCTTAGACGCTTAAAAACTCGGTTGTCGAAAATTCTGTAAAAATCGCATGTTTGGATGACGTTTAAGATTTATAAAAAAATATTTCACTCGAAGCGTCAAGGTCGTCCCATGATGCATTGCGCTCGAGGACGTCACGGGTCGTCCCCATGATCAGTGCGCTCGAGAGACGCGCGTGTGCTCACGTTAAGTATATTGCGGTGGAGAATCGCCATTTTGCTTGCTCGACGTACGAGTTCATTTTAACTTCGATTAATTTGTCTTCGGTTTTTGCATCGCTAGGACGCTTAAAAACTCCGCGTGGTCGAAATTTGGCCGTAAAAATCGGATGTTTATGAGATTTATGTCGGGGTTGTCGTATCTTGAGATTATGCACTGAAATTATGCTAATGAGGGGTGTAAGCCAGCATTACGCGCTCGTTGTGCGCGCCTACCTTCTCTCGACAGCTTTTATTAACAAGCGGTCGAGGTCAAGTGACGTTCGTAGTTACCAGTCTATGATGTGTTTGTTGTTTGTAAGCCGATAACTCGAGAGGTAAGAATGCTACCAGATGTCAATACATCACGTGATTCAGGAGGGTGAGCTAGCGCTGATTAGATTTGGCAATCGGTCAAAGGTCAAGGTCACAGTGAGGTCAAACATAATTCCGTAAATTGGAACATGGAGAAATGTGAGTATTTTTGCTGATCGCCGACGTTACGAGTTCGTTTAACTTCGAATTTTAATTTTGTCTTCGGTTTTGCGATCGCTCGGACGCATTAAACCGTTGTCGAAATTTTCTGGGTAAAAATCGATGTTTTGGAGACGTTTTTAGATTGAATAAAAAATATTTCACTCGAAGCGTCAAGGGTCGTCCCATGAATGCACTGCGCTCAGCAACGTCACGGGCGTCCCATGATGCAGTGCGCTCAGAGCAGACGCGAATCGTTAGAGTCACGTTAAAGTTTTCCGTGGCGCGGATGACGTGATTTCAAAAAATGCTGTTTAAAAGTCATTTTTTAATCCCAATAAAGGTATACGGTCGCATGCCTGACATCGATGACCGTCGGAATTATGATTTAAAGATTGATTGGGGAATGGCCGAATATTACAGGTTATTGTGACATTTGATATAATATTAAATAATTGGTGGAAGAAATGCTGATTTTGCTGCTCGACGTGCTACGTTTATTTTAACTTCTGATTTATTGTTCCCTTTGCGATCGCCTTAAGGATACTTAAACTCGGTTAGTCGAATTCTGGTAAAATCGGATGTTTATGAGAATTTGTCGGGTGTACGTATCTGAGGTATATTTGCATGAAGATTAGCTAATGAGGGGATATGTAGACACAACATTACGCGACTCGTTTGACGCGTACCTATCTCTCGAGACAGCTTTATAACAAGGTCAGAGGTCAATGTTGACGATTCGTAAGTACCAGTCTATGACTGCTTGTATGGTTTGTTATTACGAAATCTAAAAAGATTTCGTAAGTATATTGATGCCTTCCGTTTCTGTTTGTTGTTTGTTGTTTGTCATGTTGGTTACTTTCGAATCTAAAGTTTCTAAGTATATTGATGACTTCCAGTCTGTTTTTTGTTTGTTTGTTTTGAGGTTTGTTCTGTTTGTTCGTTTGTTCGTGTAGCAAGATAAACTCGAGACGTAGAAGCACAATGTCAAATTACACACGTGATTCAGGAGGGTGATGGCTAGTGCTGATTAGGATTTGCGTCAAAATCAATTCAACGTCAATCCGGTAGAGGTCAAACATTCGATTTTTGATGGTTTTGTACAGATAACTCGAGAACGGAGAAGCTCAATGTCAAATGTACACCACCTGATCAGGAGGGGATCGCTAGTGCTGATTAGATTTTGGTCAATATCGGTCAAAGTTGCTAAGGTCACGTAGTCAAACATTCGATTTTGATGTTTGGTACAGATAACTCCGAGAACGGAAGAAGCTACAATGTCAAATTACACCACGTGATTCAGGAGGGTGATGGCCTAGTGCTGATTAGATTTTGGTCAAATCTTCAAACGGTCAAGTCACCGGTGAGTCAACATTCGATTTTCATGGATATAGTTGGTACAGATCATCGTAGAAATTTGGTTGCGCGCTAACTTCTCTAGAGACAGCATTATTAACAAGGTCAGAGGGTCAAGTTGACATTTCGTAAGTACCAGGTCTATGACGCTTGTTTGTTTGTGTTGTTTGTTTGTAGGCACGATAACTCGAGAAGAAGAAGTACCAATGTCAAAATTTACACCACGTGATTCAGGAGGGTGATGGCAAGTGCTGATTAGATTTTGATCGAACGGTCAAAGGTCAAGGCACGATGAGGTCAAATATTCGATTTTGATGGTTGTACAGATAACTCGAGAACGAAGAAGGCTACCAATGTCAAATTACACCACGTGATTCAGTAGGGTGATGGCTAGGCTGATTAGATTTTTGGTCAAATCGGTAACGGTCAAGCGTCACGCACAAGCGGTGAGGTCACATACATTCGATTTTGATGGTTGTACAGACATCGTAGAAACTTCTGGTTTGCGTCGCTCCTTCTCTAGAGGACAGCTTTATCTAGACAGGTCAAAGGCTCAAGTGAGATTCGTAAGTACAGTCTAGACTGCTTGCTTTGTTTGTTTGTAGGCACGATAACTCGAGACCGGGAAGAAGCTACAATGTCAAATTACATCAAGTGATTCGGAGGTGATGGCGTAGTGCTGATTAGATTTTGGTCCAAAATCGGTCAAAGGTCAAAGGTCACAGTGATGTCAAATATTCGATTTTGATGGTTTGGTACAGATAACTCTGAGAACGGAAGAAGTACCATGTCAAAACACCACGGATTCAGGAGGGTGATGGCTAGTGCTATTAGATTTTGCGTCAAAACGGTCAACGGTCAAGGTCACGGTAGGTCAAACATTCGATTTTCATGTTTGGACAGGAATCATCGTTTAGAAGAAACTTCTGGTTCGTCGCACCGTCTCTAGAGACAGCTTTTATGTAGAACAAGGTCAGAGGTCAACTTGACGATTTCGTAAGTACCAGTCTATGACTGCTTGTTTGTTTGTTTGTAGGCCGATCAACTGAGAACGGAAGAAAAGAAGCTACCAATGCAAATTTCACCACGTGATCAGCGGAGGTGATGCTAGTGCTGATTAGATTTTGTCAAAAATCGGTTCAATGGATCAAGTCACTGGTGAGGTCAAACATTCGATTTTGAGGGTTGGTACGAATCATCGTAGAACTTCTGTTTGCGTCGTACCTTCTCTAGAGACAGTTTTATTAGACAAGGTCAGAGCGTCAAATATGACGATTCGTAAGTACCAGGTCTATGACTCTTGTTGTTGTTTGTAGTGTAGTTTTTGTGTTTGGTGTTGTTGTAGCACATACTCGAAACGGAAAAGCTACCAATTCAAGATTACAACCAACGTGATTCAGGGTTGCTGCCTGATAAGATTTTGGTCAAAATCGGTCAAAGGTCAAGGTCACAGGATGTCAAACATATTCCGTAAATTCATGTGGAGAAAAAATGGAATATTTTGCTTCGCTCGACGTACGAGTTCGTTTTAATCGATCTTAATTTTGTCTCGTTGTTGCGATCGCTTAGCCGCTTAAAACGTCGGTTGTCGAATTCTGGTAAAAATGGATTTTTGGAGACGTTTTAAGATGTAGAAAAAATTTCACTCGCGCTCACAGGGGGCGTCACTGTGATGCAGTGCGCTTGAGAGACCTCGTGAGTCACGATATGGTGTTTCGTGTCGCGCTGACGGTGTTTTCGAAAAGATGGTGTTTAAAATTCATTTTTTATCCCAATAAAGTTTATCGTCGCGATGCCTGACTCGCTTGAGCCGTCGGTATTATGTAAAGATTGTTGTGTGGTATGGCTGAATATTACGGTTTTGACTTGATTAAAATGATATAAATAAGTTGCGTGGAGAAATGGAGATTTTTGCTTCGCTCGACGTTACGAGTTCGTTTTAACTCGATTTTAATTTTTCTTCGGTTTTGCGATCGCCTTAGGACGCGTAAAACTCGGTGTGTCGAAATTCTTGTAAAATAATCGGATGTTTTGGAGACGTTTAGATCTGTATTTAAAATATTTTCATCGCCGACGTTTCACGGTCGTTCACGTGTGCAGTGCACTTGAGCAGAGCGCGTTATCACGTAATGTTTTTCCGTGTGCGCGCTGACGGTGTTTTCGATAAAGATGTGTTTTAAAAGTCATTTTTTATCCCAATAAAGGGTTATCGTCGCATGCCTGACTCGCTAAGCCGCTCGGATATGTAAAATTGTTGGTGGATGCCGAATATTTACGTTTGTACTTTGATAAAATAAATAAAATAATTGCGTGGAGAAATGGAGATTTTGGCTTCGGTCACGTTACGATTTTATGTTTTGGTACGAATCATTCTAGAAACTTCTGCGTTGCGTCGCTACCTTCTCTATAGACAGCTTTTAAGACAAGGTCAGAGGTCAAGTTGACGATTCGTTAAATACCAGTCTATGACTGCTTGTTATTCTTGCCAAACGAAGTTTTTGCAAGATATGTTAGTCAGTCTGTATGTTTTTTTTTTTTTTTGTTTTTTTTTTTTTTTTGTTTGTTTTGTTTGTCTGTAATCACGAAAAAAAATTCGCCAGACCACAGTTTTCATTGGAAATTTTTGTAAATTACATATCAGAGCTATGGAGGTCCTTCAGGCCATAAATTTGAAGGTCAAGGTCAAAGGTCAAGTCACTTTTTCCGCAAATCAGGGTAATCGACAAAAAACCCTTTTGTTTTGAGTAATTTTGCGGTCTCTTACAAAAACTTCATGGGAATATAGTTCATGGTCTGGCGCCAGCTGATTTAATTTTTTGGTGCGATGGCCGTTGACACTTATGGTTTTTTTTTTCTTTTTTGTTTGTTGTTTTTTTTTTTTTTCTTAACACGTATAAATCACTCATGCAGAGCACAGTTTTCATTGGAAAATTTGTAACTTCGCATATCAGAGCCTATAGATCCCTTTCAGCCCATTAAATTTGAAAGTCAAGTCAAAGGTCAAGGTCACTTTGTCAGCAAATCAGGGATCGACGAAACCCTTCATTTTGAGAAATTTGATCGGATCGTCTTCAAACTTTCATGAATATATTTCATCGTCTGCATTCAAGAGATAAATTTTTGGATGCATTGGCCTTGACCTTCCAGGTAACGCCTAGGGCAAACATATTTGACCCAAGGTCAAATTTTCAAGTTTTAGAACCATATCGTTAGTACCTTAATTGAACACGCGATGACGTGCTTTTCTAATATATCAACTTGAGACATTATGACGTGATTTGCGTGAGTTTGCAGCAAACGCATATTTCATGGTGACTCTGTAGAACGATTTCATCGGAAGTCTCCGTAGGCAGAATATCCTCAAGGAGTCATCCTGGTGGATAGCAGCTGTTCACCTCAGTGTGACCTAAAGAAGTCACACGTGGTACTTTTGGCAAGATACGGATACCCTACGGGTGAATTGTTTATTTCTGTTTGTTTGGAACAGTATTACGGAAAACTTCCTCGACGGATTTCGACAAACTGTGGTGGGGTTAGTATGGTCGCAAGATCATGCCATTATTTTGACTTGGTCCCCCCCCCCCCCAAAAAAAATTGTTAGAGAAATTTTTTTTTTTGCATTTCACATGGTTTAGTGTTTCCAACCCCCTCCCCCTCCCAAAAAAAGAATGTTACCCCCCCCCAAAAAAAAAATTTAGAGGAAATTTTTTTTTTTTGCATTTATACATGTGTTAAGTGATTTCCATCCCCCTCCCCCAAAAAAAAATTAGAGAAATTTTTTTAATTTTTTTTTATTGCATTCTACATGTTTTTAATGATTTCCAACCCCCCCCCCCCCCCCCAAAAAAAAAACATGTGGAGAAAAGATATAATCTGGTCAGCAACTGTTGAACAATCAATATTAATGAATAAAAGATATAAGGTTCACTTGAGTGACCCAGCAGTATTAGCGCAGAGGTTTTGCAACTCTCCGATGCTCCCCCTCCAGTTTTCCTTCTTTTTCTCCAAGTCTTCCTACTCCAGGAGTTACTAATTTGCTCTTCCTCATTCTTTTGTTCAGTTTGCTCTTCTCATTTACAACACCTACGGTTACACACCTACGTTCCTCCATTCTCCATGTAATCCACGACGTGCGTGGGCTAAGTCATTTTCCACCACGAATTCGTTCTGTGCATCAAGCCAATTGGTGATTCCCTGTAACATAATTTTCTGAACCTCGTCTGCCTGCCGTAATGCCCGTCCAATTTAATTTGTAACTCTCAATATAAATTCTCATATTTGTAACTCCAAGGCATCCGCCAATCGTGCCTGAATCTCGTTAATGTACTGTCGTCGTCCTGCTTGTTTGCCATGACGCATGCTGACCACGTGGTTTGAACCGGTGGCGGGAGCGTTTTCTTCGTGCTGTACGGCCCGTTGCGCTGTTCATACTAACCCTCTCCCGCTTCGTGTTGCGCTAGGTGGAGCGCGCCACCATTTTGCGACTCCATTTTTCTTTTATAATTCGAAGTTTTACACCCATCCGCTCAAAATAAAATAAAACCAAATTTGGAATTTGCGAGTGAGTTTTTTTTTTTGCGCCTCTCGTAACCAATTTTCGGGTGCGAACGGCACCAGATGTTGTTGAATTGGTGTCCTGCACAATTATTGGAGGTGGAGGGGTTCGCATCCGACTCCTGACGACCACTTGTTGAAGATTCGGTAGCGCTTAACAGCACCGCCGTCTCACGGGTTATATTGCCGGCTCGCTCGGCACAGTCTCGGGTCATGCGCTCAGATCACAATACCAAAATACCCCTGTGCCTTGACAGTTGGGGATACACCCTGGCTACAGACTGGGTTTGATCAGAACGAGCGAAGTCTGCCGCAGTCCGTAGCCAGTTTGTTTTAATACAAATCGAGCGATTGTTCTTCAGCGACACGAATAATTCAAGCGCAAATTTCGTATGAATCAGCCGATTTATTGGAAACATCGGGAATACGACACAAGCAAAGATTCACGATAACTTATAATTAATCTATAACCCGTCCTTATCTAGGGAGCTACTACTACAGGTTCGCGCAGGGCCCTAGCAAAATAAAGCCTTAGCCTGGACAACATGCATACAAGACACTGAGTACTTGGTGTGCTCATGACGGAGGAAAAGTGTCGAAGGCACTAATGCGGCTCGTGACAAGCCGATGTCGTCGGATTCGAGCGC
>CM068959.1:115069512-115083235 GCA_035128595.1 Eptatretus atami
AAAAGAGAGGATCAGTTATTACAAGGAGAATAGGCATGTATTTTCCGTTCGTTTATCAGTGACCGTGCGTGCAAACACAGGGGACGACAAGTGACACACACACACACACACTTTATTACTGCAGAGAGCAAAATACCTCCTGTCTCTTCACTGACAAGGTAGAGTCACATGTCAACTCTTGGCTTCTCTTCACATACTTGCTGCATGTAAAGGTACTCCAGCAGGATCTAAGAAGTATTAAAAGTTCGAAGGTCAATAATATATTACTAAACAGAAAAGATCACCTCCTTCCACATTCTTTTTCTTGTTTGTGAATTTGCATTTTCATCTCGGGCAACCAAAAAGTTTAGCCAAGCAGTTTCAGATTGAAGGACAGAGACCATAGGATAACAAACAAATAAATTTAAGCAGACAGAAAAGGAAAGATCCATTTTCAAAATAGTCATGTAGCAACTTAAACAGAGACAAGTCTTGTGGCACGACCGAACATATTGCATGATAAAGCATTTTCAAATTCTTCAGAATTTCATTGCAGAATTGTGCAACATTTGGTAGAATCCTTTGTGCCCAATCTCCATCGCATGTCATTTGAAAGCTTAGATTATTGAGCTGGATGCAGATTCAACGCATTCTGGAGTAACAGGAGAGAAGCTGAGATGCTGTTTCCATTCAACACCGAAAGGGCCTTTTACCAATTCAACAAAATAACAAAACGAATGCAAAAGTCATGTGAAGTCTCTTCTCAATTAAGTTAAAAGTTGCAGATTTGCTGTGACAAGTCAAAGGTAAAACAGGGAAACCACATTGCTTGAGGAAACCCACAGACCTCAAAAAGGGCTCCTGAATTGTATTCAAGATTATTTTAATGCCCCTTAAGATTCAATAAATACATCTGGCAATAATAGGAATGGACTGAAACCCGAGAGGCAGTCAATTTAATGACGCTGATTTCCATCTTTCCCATGAAAGGTCATGCAAAATTAATGGACTGAAAAGAGAATCTGGCCCCACAAGGACTGGACAGAAAGTCTTTGGAAGAGGAATGGTTGCAAAAGGGGGTTGTTAGAAAATTGGTTCGTTTAGAAACATTGAGGCGATGAAGGACTGGTCTCAACGACAACAGTGATAAAGCTTGCCAGTGTTGATCACACTCTGTAATGCACAGAGGAAGTGATGACATCAAATCCTAGGGAGATTGAGTAAAAACAGCTTATGACCATCCAGTGCCTTCAGAAAGTATTCACACCATTGACTTTTTCCACATTTTTGTTGTGTTTCAGCTGAAATTATAATGATCAATTTAATTTTTTTGTCACCGACACACACAAAATACCCTGAATGATAACTGAAAAGATGGCTTTTAGAAATTTATACAAATGCATTCAAAATGAAAGACGGGAATGTGTGTAATTTACATAAAAGTAACTTCTCCTGAGTCATACTTTTGTCAAAGTTCTTTGGCAGCGAATTACGGTTTTTGAGTTGTCTTGGATTATACCATTACAAATTATTCCTTGATCACTTCAGTTGATTGTCAGCTTGGCCAGCCAGTTCGTCAAAGACTGGCCAAACTTATTCCACGGCTGAGTCCCACAAAAGGGTGTTATATAATTGGACCATTGGGGTAGTCGTCGACCCTATCCCAGATTGTGGCCAATAGCCAAAGAGACTGCTTTTTCGGCAACACCAACGCTCTGCCACGAGTGTGGTCCCCATGGTGGATGGATGGATTGGAGTTGCGCAGTAGTTGTAGTGAGCCTGGTGTCGGCTTGTTGGTCGGGGTGGTGGCTTGGGATCCAAGGGTCCTGAGTTCAGCCCCGTTGGCCTCTGAATTAATACACCAGGGGGTTGACTAAGCCTGTCACTTCCGAGTTCGGCAAAATGAGTACAGTGTGTACTGGTGACGGGCACTGCATCATGCGACAATCACGCTTCCAAGAAGTGATAGCTTCCCTGCAGCTCAGCTGCATATGCAAGAGGAAGAAGAAGTAGTTGTAAGTCATTCGTGGAGTTGGCACATGCTCCATACCTGACCTGACCCTGACAGACAACAGTCCCTGCAGCTCGGTTAATCTCGATAAGTATGTGTTTATAGTTGGGGCCCCATCCCCATGTCTTACGGAAATGAGTGTTGTGCACCGCTCGTTTTTTTATAGTTTAGGTTTTTTACATCTTGATGCCACAAACGCCAAAAATCTCCTTTGTTCTTCACTCATCGCCTCGCTCCGACTCCCCCTTGTCAATCAGGAAGCCCATCAGCCTCTGGGCGCGCTTCCGCTTCGCCAGATGGTGTTTCGGCCCGCCCAATGAGGGGAGGCCACTGGTCGCCCGAGAACCCTTGCTGCGCAATCAGGAGGCGAGTGGGAGGGGAAGAAATCTCAGACCTGGCAAGAAGAGTTTGGAGTGGTTGTCAAGACCAGAATCCAGCGGTCATCGTGGCAACTTGGCTTGGTCTTGTCATGGGTCTGCGGTCCTTTTCGGTGGCTCCTCGTGGGGTGGTGATCCAAGCAGCCCAGGGTCGTGGGCCCGTGACTTCGGGTTGTGGGTTCGAGAGCCACCGTGTTCGTTTGGAGCCCGTTGACCGCCGAGGCAGAAGTGCTGAATGAAGTCCTACGGGGATTCAAGGCATTGATCTCCCAGCTCGCCTTTCCTCCTGGTCTGAGGACGATAAAGACCCACGGGGTCCAATTTTGTGTGTGTGTGTGTGTGTGTGTATTTGTCGTTTTGTATCAAATACCTCGATTTGTCCCTGTAATTGCGGCAGCAGTAAGGGCCTTCAGGCTCACATAAGGAGTGGAAGTGACATCAATTGCATACAACCGATTGACCACATTTATATTTCAGTGTTTTAACTTCATGTCTTCATTATTTTAGTATGTCTGTCCTGCAAATGTGGATATGCCAGACACAAAGATTTAATCTTTCTCAGAAACTTTAAGATCTGCTTTTGTTAAAGGAAGATGAAGATGTTGGTTCATTTGACAAATGGCCAGTCCTGTCTGTTCTGCAACAGGTGAGCAGAAACCCTCAATGAACAATTCAAGGTTTCTCAAATTTTTTGAACCATTTTTCGTATTTTGCTTTTTCTGTTTGAACAAAACTAAAATAAATATGTTTTGTGTTTTTGGAAGAACAACAAGAAGTCGCAGTGGGACAGATCAGGTCCAGGAGCAAGCTTTGAGAGTGAAGAAGATGTCTATTTTGAAGGAAACAATCCGCAAGAACAAGACCTCACAACCTTCAAAATTCAAGTGCCAATCTGGTGAAAACGCGACAAAGATCATATTAAATTAAACAAACGCCAAAAATCGTGATTCGAAAGGCAGAATGCAATTAATAAGTGTAATAGATGCAGTGGAGAATTTACTTCACCGAGAAACATGCAATACATATGAGGACCCACAGAGGAGAAACGTCCGACACAAATGTTCCACATGTGATAAAGGTTTCTCTCGTGAGGCCGTTTGAAAGAGCACATGCCATATTCACACAGGAGAGCGTCCTCACAAAATGTTCCACATGTTGAATAAGGGTTTCTTCTCGTGAAGGCCGTTTTGAAAAGAGCACATGAATATTCACACAGGAGAGCGCCCTACACAAAAATGTTCCACTGTGATAAGGGTTTCTCCTCGTGAAGGCGCGTTTGAAAGAGCACATGAATATTCCACAGGTGAAAGTCTACAAATGTTCCACAGTGATAAGGGTTTCTCTCGTGAAGGCCGTTTGAAAGAGCACATGAGGATCCACACAGGAGAGCGTCCTTATAAATGTTCCACATGTGTAAGGGTTTTCTCTCGTGAAGGCAACTTTGAATGGTGCACATGAGGGCCACAGAGGAGAACGGTCCACACAAAGTTCCACATGTGATAAGCGTTTCTGCTCATAAAGGCCACTTTTGAATGGGCACATGAGAATCCCACAGGAGAACGCCCAACAAATGTTCCACATGTGATAAAGGTTTCTCTCATAAGGCAGTTTGAATGCACATATGAGGACCACACAGCGAGAGCGTCCTTTCAAATGCTCCATATGTGACAAGGTTTCTCTCTCATAAATGTGGTTTGAAAAAGCATCTGAGGACCCATACAGGAGAGCGTCCTGGACAAATGCTCCATAGTGTGAAATTAAAGGTTTCTCTCAAAAAGGCTCTTTGAAAATGCATAATGAGGATCCACACAGGAGAGCGTCCTTACAAATGCTCTGGATGTGATAGAAGCTTTCTCTCAAAAAAGGCGATTTGAAAATGCATATGAGGATCCACACACAAGGGGAGCGTCCTAACAAATGCTCCTACATGTGATAAAAGGTTTCTTCTCGAAGGCTCTTTTGAAAAAACACATGAGGATCCCACACAGGAGAGCGTCCTTACAAATGCTTCCATGTGTGATAAAGATTTCTCTCTCAAAAAGGTCATTTGAATACATATGAGGATCCATGCAGGAGAGCATCCATTGCATATGCTCACTGTGATCGATGGTTTCTCTCATTAAGGCATTTGAAGAAACTATGAGGATCCACACAGGAAGCGTCATTACATATGATCGCACATGTGATGATGGTTTCTCTCAATGAAGGCAATTTGAAGAAACATATGAGGACCACACAGGAGAGCGTCATACATATGCTCCACATGTGATTGATGGTTTTCTCTCATGACGGCAATTTGAAGAAACATATGAAGGATCCACACAAAAAGGGCATACAAGAAACTAGTATAATGAAAGCATCCTTCAAATCTTCGGAACAGAAGAAGGCTTCAGATTAAACACAAAAAAAAATGTGCAAAATAATCAGCAAAGAGTATCATAGCAAAATAAGACTAATTCTGAAGTGCAATTCTCTCTCCAATCTCTTCTCTTCAAAAAACAAAAACACAGCTATAAACCAACTTGCAGTGCCGGTATTCTAATTATAGCTGTGCCAATTATAACTGGTCCACTATTGGAGATAACATTTTAGACACCAAACAAGGAAACTTGAACATATTCATAAGATCTTTTCCAAAAACCAATGCAAACCGAGGCTATACTCACCAAGATGAGAACGAGGAGACGGTGTGTGGAGTTTTAACCAGTGCAAGGTCAGAAACCGTGTGTCGGACAAGCGGAGGATGTGAATAGCTAAACAGCTTTTTGGATGAGATTTGTACATGGGCAAGAAAACAAACCAGAAAAGGGATCTTACTCCATTGAGACAACAAACTTTAAAAAGAAGGTGGCAATTGATGGATACGACACAGGAAACAAAAGAAACACCCATCCCCATGATTGCAAGAAAAAGAAAAAAAAGAAAGACTTCAAAATACATATCAGCAGATCTACTCCAACAAATGGAAGAATGACAAAAGTGCAGGAAGGATGTTAAATAGAGCTGCACAGGTCAGGGATGACAAGGATTGCCTCCTTGTAATGGCAAAAGAAGGTCAAATTAATTGGGATGGAGAAGAGTCATCATAAATGCTCAACGTCAAGGACTCACACCCAATGCTTTTTGGAGAATGGCAACGATTGTAACCATTATCGGAATAAATATAGTTTTGTTGTGGTAGGAACCAGAGTGTAACGAGTCACTTCCTCATGGGATGTAAAAATTACTTCCTGGCAGAAAAAGCTGTACACAGAAAGACATGACAGCATCTGTTTGAGTACATCCACTGCACAATTTGTAAAACATTTAAACATCCCGGTCCAGAACAAATGGAAATGGAAACCAAGTCCGATCCTTGAAAATGAAAAGTAATGCTCAACGTATGACAAAATTTTATCCCGTCAAGTGTGCGACATCACAAACAAAAGTGTTGCGTCTGGAAAATGGTGCACAAACACAAAAAGGAAAAGTCAGCATTGTTGATTGTTGGTTTCAGTTCCAAATTGACTTTGGACTAAATGTTCCAAAAAATCAGGAACATGAACAAATACGCAGGATCTGTAAGAATGAGGTCAAGAGGACTTGGAAATTGAAGGAAATCTGAAATGATTCCAGTGAAAGTCAAAGCTGCAAAAATGATTAAAACAAATAACCCTGACTGAGTCCTTAAAAATATTTCAGGGAAAGTGGAGGTCATCGGAGGTACAGGTGAAGATATTTGAAAAGAGTCCTTGGAACGAGACGATGAGAATGGACATTTACCAGTTTATTCATGATCATGATCCTTCACCCAAAAGGGCGAGATGGAGATTTGAGTTCTCTGGAGAACTCCCCCACACCTCAACAGTCGAAAATGGTGATAACCAATGTGATTCACTGGGACTGCATGTTTCTTGTGTGCACTGGAGAAGAGAAGCATGGGAGGGTGCAAGACGAGAAATGAGTCGAGGAAGATATTAAACCCACTGATCTTTTGGCGGTGGCAAAGTGACTGCCCATCGACTCGGCTTCATCGTGAGAGTTCCAATGATCTTGAAGCCTTTGGTTTCCACAGCATCAAAGCTGAGCAAGATTGAGGCAGTGGAGCGAGCCCAGATGGAGAGGCAGTCACTCATTTCAGCTGGTGGTTGGCCCGGGATCGAGAAGGTCAGACGATTGGAGAGAAATGCAGGATGCCAGGCCATATTGAAAGCTGAGATATACCCAAAGAGACGGCCCTGCTATCATGTTCTTGCCAAAAAGGCCTCCTAATCATTGTTGGGAGAGTAGAGCGCCATGCTCCAAGGCAAATTGACGCTGGTCTTTTATCCATATTGATTATTTGAGTCGAGATGTTTGGAGAAAAGGGAGATTTATGTGAACTGTGATGATGGATTTTCATGACACTTTGCTTAAGATTGGAACAAGTGGATTGGTTTGTCGTTTCAGGAAATCCATTTTTTTGTAACCTTTTTTTATGTGATGTTGGCTGACTTCCAAGAAGATGGAAGATTCCTATTGTAAATGATGTGAAAATGCAAGAGAAGGAAGTCAAGATTAGCAGAGGCAGGATTTTAGGACTAGCGTGAACGGATGCCGTCCAATCCATTTGCAGAGTCAAGGGGTTGCAAAGAAACTTTAATAACTTATCAAGTGCAAATAGACACAGAAGACCAGAGCAGTTGAGTGTGATGAGGTAAGGTGGATGCAAAAGAGAGAGTTGGTTAGGGACAACAATATTTTGAAGCAAACTGATGGGATTCCCATGACCTTGGAATCAGTTCTAGACTCTCCATTGTCACACGTCCTAAAGGCCTGCTCTTTTGCTCTTGTCGACCAACGAGTTGAAGTTTTTGAGGCAAAAAGTTTGGTTCGGTGTTTTTATGGGTAACTGTGTCTGGGGAATCAGATATGCCTGGTCTTTGAAGTGGACCTGCGGTGAGACTTGGTGAATAATTGCCAGATTTCTATGCAGCCCATGGCCCCCTTTTCCCAAACAAATTATTGGTGAGGCACCCATAAAATAGGCATAATAACTCGATTGATTTTTTGTCAGCAGGATTCCATATTACCACTGTAATTTATCGTCTTAACTCTTTTCAGAGCAACATAATCACAATGTAAATCTACAAAAATAAATTCAGTGGTATATACATCGCATCTGTCCGTCCCCCCATAACTTTCAAACGCACATGAAATGTTGTGATTCCAGAACTTTGCATGAACATGAAATAACTCCAAGGTCGTGCCATTGTGAAAATTGGGTGTTTGGGTTAATTTATACACCTTTTGAAAGATAACTTACGGCTATGTTTAATTCTCCTTTATCAAGCGGTCATATCCTTGGTCACCTCGTGGGGTTTTGATCACCATTGATTTTGCCTGCTCTGCAATGCCCTTGACTTGGAACAGGCCGAACGATTTTTTGTGATAAATTTACTTTCCCGTTCATATCATCGAATGCCTGATCATCATACCGACAAATTGCTGGATACATTGCTAATTTTAGTAAACCGCCTGGAGACACCAGAGTTTGTGGCTTTATTTCATTTTCACACATGGCCGCAACCTCTAGAATCTCTTGATCTCACCGATTTCAAATTTACAGTTAATTGGTGAAATTTGAGGATTTTAGAAAATTGGCTCAAATTGGCAGATTCGTTTCATGCAAAACCCTTTGGTCGACTAATTTTACGAAACTTCAATGCGGGACCATTCCAAGTTCGGTGACATTCATTCTCTGAAACTTTTTAGAACATCGATTGATGTGGTTTTGGGCTTGGCAGGCGTGTGTGTCCCACTATAAGGTCGGATGCTATCCGACCTTAACCAAACGAATCGGCCTTGTTCTTGTCACCTTACCGAACTCATCCTCCTCGTTTTATTTTCAAGTTGTCCACAACCTATTCGAGAATCATTCAAGACAAGATTGTGGCCCCGTCTCTCAATGGAAGATTGCTTGAAACAATTCTCGATCGGGAATTGGATTTCACCAAAATTAAGCGTTGCTGTCCTTGGCCGGTCAAACGCATACACAAAAAAAATTCAAGAACGATTGCTTTAAAAACTGGCCAAAAATTGTGTGACAGACAGACAGACCAAATGCAAAAGACCAACATACTGGCAAAAACTAGACGAAACCGATCAAAACACTTAGGGAGGAAATAAACTAAAATATAAAGTAACAATCAACAGGCAGGGTGAAAAACTTAAATAAACCTCATCCACTAAAGGTGGCAGAGGTGAGACAAGGTATCAAATTCAATCATTTTCAGGGGGTAAATTTATGGTCTCTGATGAATAGGCACACCATTTTAAGTTTTGATTATTGTGATTGCCATACCCAGATTCTGTATATCTGTATTTCCTATCACCTACATTGCATTACAATTCTGACTTGAGAATTTATTGGTGTGTCAGCTCTTTTACAATGATCTAATCCAATTCGAACATAATTTCTTTGTCTTTCCTCATGGAATATAGCTTTGAATTGGTGAAAATATCAATAATCTTATTTTATGTTGAAATTTTTCTGAATTGTAACCAATTTTAAAGCAGTCCGAATTTTGTGACTTTGTGAACCTTAACTGACCGAATTAGTGACGTAAATTGAGAAACGTGATTAACATCGTCCTGAAGTGAGGGTTTAGATACGATCATTTATCGACGGTAATATTTTTTTTTTTTTTTTTGTAATCTTTTGATAAAAAATAATCTAGTTCAGGCCCTATTTGTGTTTGCCCAACACCACCATTTTGTTGAAGAAACGGGGGCAATGTCATAAGAAATGTGCAATTTCACTATCATCGCCTGGGTTGCAGCTCATAAGAAAAGCATATTTGGATTCCCTCAGTCGTTATTACCCCAAAAACACTGACCGCAAACTTTTGCATAAACCTAAAAGTGGTCTCCTCTCCGGCTGTTGCACATCCCCTCTTTCTCCCCTTTTCACCCTATCATTTGCTTGAGGTCACCTCTCTCTTGAAAAATTAGCTAACTATCACTGCATTGCGTAAAAAGAGGCAAAAGCTGAACCCCTGAACTCGAGCTCACTTCCAATCAGAAGCAAGGTCAGAGAATCCATCATCGCAGTTGACATAATATCAAAGCTTTTCCTCACAGCCTCCTCTCAGATCAATTTGGATTCAGAACAGGTCCCTCTGCTTGGAACAATGCAACTGAATAGTCAACCCCCAACATGGATGGAGGACTCAAAGTATGAGACACATGAGATCAGGGTCGTCTCTCTTGAACAAGTTGCTTTGGATACACTCTGGATCTTCTTTTACTCTTCAAACCTCTTGCTTATGACATCCAAAGGCGCAATCCACACATTCCTTACTGACTTCATCACCCTCACAGTAACGTGTGGCACTCACCAATCCGGAATGATCTTTCTGACTCTGCAAAATCCGCTTCCATACGATATCCTGATGACTCCAGACCCTGTGCCAATGACATTCCTCGTCTTCATACAGATAGGCCTGCAAACTCTTTCTTCTCTAACTTCAGACCTTGAAAAAAGATCACAAGCTGGTCAACCACTTGGACTTTCAATCGACAAATCTCCCACTCCCTACTCTCTCCAAATGTACCATATTGGCAACCCTCCCCTCTACTTTGTTCATCACATCTCTTGATGAAGTTCTCTCACGAATCATCCCTTGATCTTTACTCGGGCAAAATCACATGGGGGAGTTGAAGACTTGGGGCTGGTGGGGGGGGGAGGGGGGCGGGGGTTGAAGACTGGGGCGCAGGGGAGTTGAGAAACTTGGGTTGTGGTTCTGATGGTTGAAGCAGCATCTTTTGAGAGGCACAAAGCTGTATAATATAACTTCAAGATATTATTGTATTCATTGACTTTTGTTTGGCAGAGTATTGTGGAAGTGCCAGACATTTTACATTACATTGAAGTTGTGTGGGTACTGCTCGAATAGAATAATGGGAGAACGTGAATATTTTTGAAATTGTTTAATAAGAAAAAAGACTGTTTTCTATGAATACTTGAATTTATCAAGAGTTCAGAATAAAGAAAAGTCTTAATATCAGAAGTGCCTCTCTGTGGTTTGGAATAATGTAATGGCACATGTAACGGATTTGGTCGCTGTTCATCAAAAACAAAATGTATCGGTGTACCTGAAGGTTATAACACAGATAAAACATGTCTGCATGCAGAACTATACTTGGCGCTCCAACTATTTTTCAGCAATTATTTCAAATTTTTTTTTGACTGCAGATTCCTCCCACATCCAAGTCTGGAACTGCAACCACAGCAAACAATCCTGCAAACATCAGGTTTAGCAAGGAAGAATGGCAATAACCAATGAAGAGCAGCAGCTGTGGTTCAATTCACTCACTCATCTCATTTTACTTATTTTGAAGGCAGCCTTGGGCGACTGGTTGTATGAGGGTGGTTCAAAAAGTATCCAACTTTTGTTATAAAAAATACTCTCGTATCCAGAGTTTATACCTTGGATGAGCCAGCCAAAAATCCTGAAAAGAGTTTTATAACAATAGTAGACCATTGCGAGTTATCAGACAATAACCCACTGTGACAAGTTATACCTTGATGAGTCAGAATGCAAGTTTACCTTGGAGACTCACAAATTTTGAAAAAAACCAAGTAATGAGTTCTGCCTTGATGGTTTTAAATTAATGACTACTTGGAGACTCGGGAATAGGTTTCTGCCAAGATGGTTCTAAATATGGGGCCTACCCTTGAGAACTCACAAATTTTGAAAAATCAGTAAATAGAGTTCTGCCTTGATGGTTAAGTAACTACCTTGGAGGACCGCGAAAGGGTCTGCCAAGATGGTTCCTAAATATGGGGCCTACCTTGGAGACTCACAAAATTTTGAAAAAATCAGTAAATGAGTTATCCTTGGTGGTTTAAATATGAAACCTACCTCGGAGACTCCAAATTTGGAAAAAATTCAGTAAATGAGTTCTGCTTAATGGTTAAGTAACTACCGTCTGGAGACTCGGGATAAAGGTTCTGCACACATGGTTCTAAATAAGGAACTACCTTGGAGACTCACAAATTTGAAAAAATCAGGAATGAGATATCGCCTTGAGACTTTAAAGTTGGTTTTTTATTGGAGACTTGAAATGTTGGTTTTACCAAGAAGACTCCTTGGGATCTAAACCTATCGATGTAGTTTCTTTGTGGATGGTGCTTGAGAGAAGCAAGATCAAGAACGTCTGGAAAGAAGTGCAGGAAAGTTCTAACTCCCCCTTTCTACTTCATCAAACCTGAAAGCCTTAAAAGACAGAATTGCAGAAGAGAAAAAGAAAAAAAAAACATTAAAAAAAATTATAATATATTTAGTCTGGGAGAAGATGAAGACAGAAGACAGAAGACAGAGACAAAAAAAGACAGAATTGGAAGAAGAGAAAACAAAACAAAAATATATTGTTTGAAATACGCATTTAAATAACAGGACAAATGTGTCCAAGAGCCGCATCCTAAAGGTTTTTGTCTTCACACAGAAGAAGGAACAAGAAGAAGAAAAAAACAAACACAAACAACAACTTCCGATATTCGTCACATGCCTTGATTAAGCACAGCTAGACCCGCCATAGTGTATTTACGTATTTACGAAATTAGTGTATTTACGAAATGAATCGTGTATTTTACGAAATTAGAATACATTAAATGGAATAATCTTTAAAATGTAAAGCAAACTTTTCGAAACTTTAAAGGCATGTCTCGAATATATTTAAAGTTCATGAGACGCTCTCAGAAGGCAACCCTCAATGTGAGGATGTTGATCATGTGGCTTAGTATTAAAGGAGATCCGGATCCTGTATGTAAAAGAAGCCGAGTCTAAAGGTTTTGTCTCACAAGAAGAAGAAAGAAGAAAAAGAGCTCTCTGGAGCCGCTTCTCTGCGCAAGCGAGACGCGGTAATAAAGACATTGTGTGGGCAAGGGTTGGGTGGGGGTTGAGAATTTTGAATGTGAGGGTTGGGGTTGAGATTTTTGAATGTGAGGGTTGGGGTGAGGGTTTGAGCATTGTGAATGTTGAGGGTTGGGTGTTGAGGGTTGGGGTTGAGATTTTTGGAATGTGAGGATTGGGGAGGGGGGGGGGTACACACGCGAAGAAAATGAACCTACAAATCTCTTCCCTTCTAAATCATATAATCTTATAAGTCCAGGAATTGTATCTATTACATCAACAATTTTAAAAGTTCATTTGTCCTATCGTTTAGTAATAACCCTTTTCAAAATGAGATTTCCATCTATATATTTCTTACGATATCACCAACCTGAACATTAAGGTTTCTGACATTAATCTCTTTTTCATATCTAATTTTGTAAATGTTTCTGATGGTTCCATATTCCTTGACGTGTGAATCGTGTCATTATACCTAATAGTGCGGGCCCGTAGGTGCGTGCCAGTACAATGCAGCTTGTTCCTTCGCTCTCGTAAACGACGACTGGATTGGGCATTTTTTCAATACATCAGACCACCCGTATCATAAATGGCCTAACTTGGGAACACCTGGAAACATACTCAGGTCCCAGCGTCAATTGTGACGTCATATCAAACGAAGAAGAAGATTGACGCCCCTCTCTCTCGCCCCCTCTCTCCCCTCTCTCCCCCTCTCTCCCTCCCCTCTCTCGCCCCTAGTCTCGCCGCCTCCTCTCTCCCTTCCTCCTCTCTCGCCCCTCCTTCTGCCCCTCCTTCTCTTGCCCCCCTCCTCTACTCCCCCCTCTCTCGCCCCCTCCTCTCTGCCCCTCTCTCTTGAATTGTGACCCCTCTCTCCCCCTCTCTCCCTCTCTCCTCCGCCCTCTCTCCCTCCTCTTCTCTCTGCCCTCTTTCCCCGCTCCTTCTCCCCCCTGCCTCTCTCGCCCCTCTCTCTGTAAATGTATTCACAAATGTCACTACCAATCACAAAATTAATTCAAACCTTGGAAAAAAAACAGCTGTTTCCCTGGGAAAATTTAACCTTGGATTAATTAATAATTTGAACAATTAATTCAAACCTTGGAAAAAACAGCTTCAAACCTTGGGAAACCATTGGGAAACAGCTGAAACGGATGAAGAACGATATCAAACTTGAAAAGGCACATACTCAGGTCCCCGATCTAATTGTGACGTCATACCAAACGAAGAAGAAGAAGAATTGTGACGTCAATCGTGCAAAAAAAAAATTGACGTCATTCGTGATGTCATAGCACCGTGTCCTGTCATTGGTTGACAGACGTTATTGGTCATTATTGGTTGACAGACTATATAACGTGATACAATGACATTGGTCATTGTATCATGTTATTCTTTTTTTTATTAATATGCTGTTATCATTATTCTGAGATATCTTTGGGAAAGAATGGCATGATATGGTGGAACGACACTTCAGCTGCGATATATACACC
>CM068959.1:115090107-115102218 GCA_035128595.1 Eptatretus atami
AACCGAGCGGAGTTATCGTCGACCTCGACGGTTCAGATTATTTACCGGGCGTTTTAAACCCACTATAAATCCCTTACGGCTTACGTGATGCAAGATGGAGATTCAATAAAAGAAAGAACGAACAAGCGGTGACACAGTTACAAGCAATCACTTTATGAGGAAACAACGGAGGCACGTATATTGACACGTCAAAAAAATGAACATACAGTCAGACAAAGCAATACGAACGAGTATAATAAGGGCATGATCTTCCAAAACTTATACAGTGTACCCTTGTGTGATCGCCACAGTACTCATTCAAAAACAAAGGAAAGAAGTCGCCTGCAAGGCAGGAGGCAACGGTCACGTGGACCAAATTGCGGTAACCTGGAACTTCTCAGTAAAAGATGAGAAGGTCTTCCGCATCCTTCGTGCGCGAGGCGTGAAATGTCGCGCATGTCCGCCCGCGCCCGACTCGGGTGGTCGGAGTCCTCTTCGGTGCCCGCGCCAAAGCAGTTTGGATTGGCACCACGTGAAGGGTGGGAGGAAGGGGCCCCACCGGCAACTTATCCTCAGCGGAGGGGAGCGGCGAATGCTGTGAATCTCAAGAGGGAATGTGCTGCTTGATCCGCGAAACAGAACGGCACAAGCAGAGACGACTACCCGCAACTCAGCTGCTGCGTTCCACGATCGCGAACTCGAACTCTTCACTCGCCCCGACCAGCCGCCTTCACTCGCCCCGACCAGCCGCCTTCACTCGACTTGAACTCGAACTCTTCACTCGCCCCGACCAGCCGCACCTGCAACTTTTGAGTCGCCTTGTGGTCCGCGTCTTTATAGGCCGGAGGAGGAGCCTATAGCAAATTTCAGGATCAAAACGCGATGGAGGCGGGGCCCGGCCACCTTGTTCAGCCTTGGGTGCAGCAAAAAGGGGCGTGAACCTCTTTTGATCCGAATTCTCTTGTAAAGAATCCACGTTCATCGCGCTTGGAGGCGGGCCATAACCACCGACGTGCTCGGCATTGGACAGAGAAAAAGGGGCGTGAAGCCTGTTTGATCGAATTTCTCCTAGGAAAGGCCCGCCATTCCGTGCCTTGCGGCTCGATGCCGTTCCGGTGTCCTAATCCGCCGAACGGCCCTGGGACAGCATGTCGTTGCTGTTGAACTGGTGGTGTGGGTCCGATGGTTGACAAGGAAGGAATAGGCCGTAAGGTTTGGGGGGTTTTGCCCCCCTGTGGTTGGTTTGGTGGTGGCCCGGGCAATCGTTTGGAATGGCGGGGAAGCGATGTTTGCGGAATGGCGTTGTGGAAGGTAAAAAGAGGCAAAGGTGGTGGTGTTTGGGTTTTGTTTGGTGGCTTAATGGTCCCAAAATAACAATAGAGAAAGAAAAAATGGCTAACTCAGCGTGGCAGCCCCGGAGAATCACAACATATTCCCCTATCACGGGTTTTTGGCTACTACACATGAACTTACCGATATATCTCAACCCTGAAAAGGACTCTTTATGGTGTAATCTAATTTCCCCACAACGTAACAATATAGTAAGTAGTAGTTCCCGAATATAAACAGACCAAAATGGGTACACGATAAGTGGCAAAAAAAATTTTTATGGCCACCCTTACTTAACCATTCCCCTGCAAGTATCAAAGTTTTCCGTTAAAAAAAACGGGCAACGAAAAAAAATATTAACCAATCAATTCCCGATTTGTCCCAATACTCCTTCGGAGAAATTTGGATCAATGCCCAACAACCTCAGCGTTAAAATAGTTTCGCTGGAGCTATCTTTTTCCCCCTTTTTTTTTTTTCTTGAAATTGATTTTTTTTTTCATCAACCACCGTCCTCAAAGGGAAAACCCACGGGTTCAAACGGTTCAAATATCTTAAGTAATAATAAAAGTGATCATAATTTTTTTCTTCAATTACAAAATCCCCAATCATTTTTCCCCCACCTCTATCAATTTGCACATGGTAAGACGTGGAAGTCCATGGAGATAAAATACAAAAAACTTGCCAAACACTGGAGTGGGGTCCCCAAGGAGTTGGGCGATTTTTGTTGCTTCATTATATACACAGGGTGGGGAGTTTTGGAAGATGTTGTTTTGTTAACAAACTTTTTTGAAACTATCGTTTATTTTGCCTTCAATGTAATGCAATTTTGGGTTAACTTATGAAACCCCTGCTAGAAGTTTTAATTAATGAATTAAAAATTTTTGAAATTGGGTCCATTTTTTTTTCCCTGCTTTTAAGCTGATTTTGAAGGTTAATGGAGATATGAAAAAAAGTCCCCCCATGTCATAACATAAATAATTTCACATTCAAGTTAAAAATCAGATCAATTGCTGTTTTACAGTGTCGAGAATGCAGGATGCGTCTGTTTCCCGCCAAACATAAGCAATATACTGTAACTTTAAGCCAGTTTATCGCATCTTGTTTTCATTGGTAAGAATAAGAAAGGGAGGAAAGGATACCCACCCAAACAAACCCCACCCGCAAAATAATAATAAAAATAAAAATTAACAAACTAAACCCACCATATAACAAATATTAAAAAAAAAATACATTTAAAAGAAAGTTTGGCCTAATAAAGTTTGGGCCTTCACAGTTAAAAATTCACGATGAAATTCCAACATTCTATTTTCCCTGTGTGGAAAAATGGGAGGATTTGAGTGATTCCAGTAAAAACCCAAGTGTGAGTATGGGGGTTTTTTTTTCACAGCTTGGAATCACTTTAGATTCCCACTACAGGCCAGGGTTGGGGTTGGTTGTGGCAAGCATGCAACGGCCAAGCCCTCCGCAAAGCCTTCAAATTCCCAAATGCCTCAGATGGAAGGACTGAAAGAAATTGCAGAAGAGCAAGCCGGGCCTGGATAGATTTCTGGCAAGTCAGAAAGGAAATTAATTTTTTTAGGGTTGGGGTTAACGAAAGCCAGTGGGAACTTGCCTTTGATGTTCCTATTATCCCTCTCAAAATGCAAAGCCACATGGTGGCACGTTTTTTTTTGTTATTGAAATGTGTTGGTTCTGTTCTGGGTTGTCCACGTAAGATTGGGTTCCCCCATCAAGTTCAAATTACTCCACAAAACCTTAAAAGAGAAATATTCCAATGTGGAAATTGAAAATTTGTTTTCAATTGCGGTATAATTGCCAAGAGCTCCAAGAATAAAGGTATGACCTCTATGTTGTTACCAGCATCAGAAAATTATTCCTCAAGGGGAGAAGGGTCCCAAATTTGTAGTTTTGTTTTTGCCTGTGGAATTTTTCCTTAACTCCTGAAAATTAAAATTTCCCGGTGGGTTGTCAAAGCCGGGCAATGAATCGCTTTGTGAGAAAATGCAGTAATATTTTTAACGGGGCAAATGCAGATCATACACTGAAACGTTTTCCCAGAATCCCATGGTATGGTTGACTTGAAGAACCTCCTCGTAGAAGAACAATGACGAACTTAAAAATCTTTACCTTAAGAAAATGAATTGTTTTTTAGTCGATATGATTTTGATAGGTAAAATTAACTGGTTTATGGGGGGGAGCTCCAAACGTTGTTTCTAACATGAACCTGGTTAGTGCAACAATAGCCCCTAATTTTGTTTAGCCTGTTGTTTTGATTCTCGGCATTCCTAATAAAACTGTCATCCCTTTCCGTTTCCGCAGGCTTTGACCCAAGGTGGTTGTTGTGTGTGGGGTGTGGTGGTGTGTGGTGTGTGTGTGGTGTGTGGGGTGTGTGTGTGTGGTTGTGTGTAAAGATTATATATTATATATAATTATTATATATTATATTATATACATATATATATATATATATATATATATATAATATATATTATATATATATTAACAGTGGGGAAGAACAAGTATTTGAATACCAACTGCCCCGATAATTGAAATTACCAAGTGGATTGACACTTGCCGATAACAAATTTGAATAATACATGGATTAATAATTTGAAACACTGCCCGTAAATATTATAATAATATATTATATATATATACCTGTAATATAACTTAACCATTGTAATCATTTGCGAACTGTGCTTTTCCCCATTTGTTCTCGGTTGCTCACCTTCATTTAAAATTTTTCCATTTTTTTTATATCTTTGTTTTTCATTTATTTATCATTTTCCATGTTTATGGAATCCCTTTCCTGTAAGTTCCTGTGAATTTTTCCCCGGTGGTAATGGTTTTTCCAATGTCCATTCACCAAAAAAAAATTAACCTTCCTTTCCCGCAATTGTCCCCTTGGGTAAGCTTCAACCTGCCATTTTACTTTTTTCATTTATGTTTTTGAAATTTACTTTTTTTTCATTTAAGTTTTTGAAATTTAATTTTTTTATATTTTTCATTTTTTGAACGCTTTCCAAACATTTCCTTGGTTGATTTTTGTCCTGGTGGTATTGGCTTCCGACGTCTGTCAGCGCGCAAAATTACTTGCTCCTAATAAATCGTGGGTCAAACTCAACTACATTCGTTTTTTTTTTATTTTTTTTTCATTATTGGTTTTTTTCATTTATTTTAAATTTTAATTTAAGTTTTTCATTCCCTAGGTTTCCTGGTGGTTTTTTTCCCTGGTGGTAATGGCCCTTCGATGTTCCAATGGGCAAGCAAAAATGGACCGTGCCTCCCCATTGAAACTCGGGTTTCGCTCAAACCCTGCAAATGTTTTTTTTTTTCAATTTAATTTATATTTCAATTTAAAAAAGAATGCATCACACAAGTGGCCTGGTTTGATTTTTTCCCCGGATATATAGGCTGGGAACACCTGTTTTGGGCACGCAAAAACATCTCGGCTTTTTTACATCACCCAGAAAGGTTACCGAACATAATAATAAGTCCAATTGAGTTCCCGTGAGTCGGTGAATAAGTGATTTAGAATGAGCCTTTTAATAATATTAGAAATACTAGCCAAAAAATTTACCAGCAACATTTCACAAACGGGAAATACTTGAGAGGGGGCAGAAAATGAAAGGGGTTGGTAGAGGAAGAGGGGTGGGAAAGAAGAGAGAGAAGGGGAGTGAGAAAGGTTGTAGGGGGAAAGTAGATGAGCAATGGAAGGAGGGAGAGTGAGGAGGGGTGGGTAAGTTTGGAGGAGGAAGGGAGTGGGGGAAATTGGGAAAGGCAAAAGGATGGTGTGGGTGGAGCCCTTTTGGATTAAATGAATTTAAACCGCCTCAACCAAATGATTCTTTGCAAATGGAATAACAGTGGAATATGAAACAAAAAATATTGTCTGAAATCCATTTTTCTTATGGTCAACACTAATGCAATACTGCCCAGATAAATAAACAACGCCCCCGGACACGTGTCCGGAGACAATACCAACCTCTGAAGCCATCTGGAGCCAAGACGTCCAAAGGACAAAACACTGCCCGGATACATCCGAGACAAAACTTCCGTGCCCGGAAATAAACACCGCCAAGAAAACATTCGGAAAGAACAAACACCCGCCTGCAATGCAAACGAAGCCAAGTTTCCAGAAGCCCCCCAACCCCACTCGGAAGGATCCAGAGAAAAACTCCCACCTGGAGACAAAAACTCCCCATTTTGGACCAAAACAATCCAGAGACAAACTCCCATCTGGAGGAGAAACACTGCCAGACACAAAATTCCCAAAGAAAAACACTGACCTTGGGACGCATCCAATGAGACAAGCACTGCCTCAGAGCGACTGGAGAACAAACACCACCCGGACACGTCCCTGGAAGAAACAACACCACCCGGACACTTCTTGAGACCAAAACAAACCACCCCAGAATGGCTCCCGGAAACCAAACACCACCCAGAATGGCCTCTGGAGAAACAAACACGGCCCCGCTGGACACAATCCCAGAGACAAACTGCCCGTCGCGGGCCCAATGAACGCCCCGAACATGGTCCGAGAAAACAAACCGCCTGGAACCGCAATCCCATGAGCCATGCTGTCCAGCAGGAACCACCGCTTTAGGCCACATCTTGGAGAAATAAATTTCCCCATCCGGATACATTAAACACTGCCCCCCGGACACAATCGGAGAACCAACACCGCCGGACGCGTCCTGAGCCAAACACCACTCCGGACATACAATCCTGGAGACAAGCACGACCTGCATAACCAACCATCCAGAACGTTGGAGATAACACCGATCGCAGAAAAACATATCCACCTCCCGTATAACGTTCCAGAAAGACAAGCGGGTTTGGGAGGATAGTGATAAGAGCTGTGGGAAGGAGGGTGCCCCACACCGGTAAAAATTGGGAAGGGGGTAGAGCGCTTGTAAGCAGAGAGAATACATGCCTTTTATGAACTCACACTACACACCACAACACACACACAACACAACACACCACACCAACACAAACACTGACAACAACAATTTATTTTTTGAGGGTCCAACCATGAAGCCAAAAGTTCTATATCAGCTAAATTTCCTAAATTGTCACTTTTTTTCCATCCCAATTTGACCCTTGAACTTTGAAAAGAGGAGTTGCAGATATTTTTGCTCATTGAATTTCCATATGACCCAGATTATTTTTTTTTTGTAAGGTCAACTTATAAACCCAAAAGGCAAACATGGTCCAAAGGGTCAAACAACTTAGGTGAGATTTTTCCTAAAAATCCCCTGATTTTCATCCCATTGGACTTTGAAAATTTTAAGAGAATGTGTGTTATTTGGTCCCATTGAATCCAAGCACCAATTCAATTTAATAAATCCAAATTTGGTTTTTTTAAATGGAATTTTTAACCCAGGTGTTATGGGTATTAGTTGGTCCCTTGGCATAGTCTCTCTCCTGTTTTTTAATGACGATTGTGGTCCCCTCCGTCATAATGCTTTATGAAAACGATATTTTTTTTTATAATCACACTTTCCCCAGTGTCTCCAAAAACTTTTTTCAACAATATGGTTTTTGATGGATTTTATTGGTGGAATTCTTTTTACAATTTTGATAGAACCCCTACGAAACACCTTTTGCCAATAAAAACATAAATGAACTTCAAAATCGCAAAAAGTCTCCTAAAAATGGAGCAATCTGCTGGTGCACAGATAACATCTTTTCAACATAGTTGCTTGTTAAATGGAAAAAAAACTTACACCTTTGGTTCTTTAGTGACCTAAAAATAAACTAGAAAATACGAGAAAATGCAAAAGACACGTCCCGCATCCCTCTTTTGAATCAGAAACTTCCTTTTCTTTCCCCGTATCCCTAAACCCATGACAAAACCCGCAAAAAAACTAAAACAATTTGAAACGATTTTTAAAGAACGACCCTTTGAAAACCTTATTTGACCTCAAAAGCAAATAGGCTTCAGTGACCCAAATAATGGCCAAACCCGCTTCAAATTTTCCAAGTAAAATCGAAGACAAATTTGGACGATTTTTTATGCAACCTTGACCTTTGACCTTTGACCCAAATTATAATTGTCTTCTCCACATTCTCATATTAAAAAGTTTTTGTTTTTTGAAAAAAATTTCAGGTTCTGGTAGTAAAAAGCTCTCAGTTTCCTGCCCAACAACTATTGATTGCTAATTAACATTCTAAGTATGTACATGTCTGCAATCGTTTTTCTGGTTCCCCCTGTGGCCCATCGTTGACCGATCCCACCAAATAAAACGTTGAAAAACCGGTGGTTGATAACTTTTTTTGGGAACGGTATTGAAAATTTCCAACTATTTTTGCCAAACGTAATTTGAGATGGCCCCCTCTTTGGCTTTAAATGAATTTATAATCCATTGAACGCAGTTTTTTGCCCATCGTCCGTATATTGGTTCCAGAAGACAATGATTATTCATGGGGTCCCACAAAAAGCTTTGTTTTATAGTTCCTGGAACATATGGTTAATGAAAATAGATTATTTCAATGGATATAATCCACATCTTGGAAGATTGTTATGAAAAGGATTTGTTTTTTTCTTTTTATTGATCCCCAAGGTGGAAATAAATTAATGCCTTTGGAGGAAATAAACTTGAACAGACTGGGGCCCCCGTTGTTAAAAGGTGCTGTTCCAATTCAACGTGTGTCGTGTGCTTTTTGGCAATACCCAGCTAACTAGAAATGCCCAGGCTGGAGCTCCCCTGTGGAAATAGTACATTTTGAAAAACCCTCATTTGTAAGACGCCTTTTGGGTTCCTCTGAAAACACTCTGGTTTCTTTTTCGAATTAGGCAACAAGGTTTACAGCAGGAGTCATTTTCTGGTGTTTAATTTTTTTATTTTCCCTTAACTGGAATGTACACAAACACCCTTACAATGACTAACCCATTCCTACACTGCTTCCCATCTGCCCACAAGCCAGGCGTGAAAAAGAGCAAAAGCCCAAAAAGACTTTTGGCTTCAAACAGGATGAATAAATCCATTGTGGAAATTTGGGTACTTTTTTTTGAAACATTTTACTGGTGGTTAACTCTGACTTTCTGTCCACTTTTCCATTTTGGCCACCATCGCAATGGATTTTTCCAGAACCGCTGTGAAAGAACAATTTCGTATTTAGATGTTAAATCAATTTTGGTTGCCTAAATTTTTTGTTTTACCTAAAATCTTTGTACTTTTCAAATCATACATTTAATTAAGCCCATGTTTTTAAGGTTAAACAGCTTTGCCAATTTTAAAAATTAAATGTGAAAATATCACTGAAAAATATTTGGTCCACCTGTTTCCCCTCTGATATTTGGAAAAAAGGCCCAAAACCATTAGAAATTTTTTGTCCCTTTAGAGAATTAATACACATTGGGAAAACCATTTTAAAGCACAGGCCTGTCCCTTTTTTTCCTTGTTCCAATGAGCAATAAACTGAAAAGAAAATTATTAAGAAAAACTTAAGACGTTGAAATTAAATTAAAAAAAATAACAAACATATCGGGAAAGCTTGGCAATGCATGGGTTCCAAAAAATGAAATGAAAATAAAATTCCCTTGAGGTTTTTTGTTTGATTTTCAATATAAAATGAAAAGAATTTCCCCCTCACAATGGCCACTGTTGTTAACACCAAAAACTAAAGTCCACTTAGCCCCTAGAAAAAAAACTAGAAGTGACTCTTCGACTCACGACATTCGGCCCCAAATATAATACCCTTTCAACCCACATCAGGAACATCAATTATACCATACTTGTAACTAAGGCCTTAAGTTATTTCTAAATAAACTTTGGTTTACGCAAGTTTCCTCAGCTAAAATGTAAAAGGGTCCGTTTAAAGGTCCGAAATATAAATATAAAATAATAAATTGTCCAAATTTTAGAAATTAAGTATTTTTAATGAATTTTTTTTGGATGTTCCAATGGAAAGACAAGGGAAGTGGGGGGGGGGGGATAAAATATAAATCCCCAGAACCAGGTAGGAAAATCTAAGACATCGAAGAGGGAAAACATTCAAATGCAGATGCCCCATTGTTTCACTGTAACATCTGAATGTTGGAAAAAAAAATAAGAAGGAATTAAAACTTTGTTTGAACAATAAGTCTTGGCAATGTTTTTTTCTTATAAAAAAACCTTGTTGGATATCAACAAATGGAAAACAATTGCTTGAGAAAATTTAACTGTCCCAAAGTCGTAGAATGTGGGTTTGCGTGCCACACCAAAGTGCTAGTGCTGGAATATGATTAAAAAAGGTGTCCTCCCGGAGTCCCCCCAACAAACGCTCAAAACGGTCAATCAGAGCATAACCAGCTTTTCAGTTTTTTCCCCAAAGTGGGCAATCCCTGAATTCGTACCGTCTCCCCATCCCCCAATGAGCAACAAATCAAAGGCTGATTTTCTGGTCCCGTTTGAAAAAAGGCCCTGAAAATATCATCAATCCTTCGCAAAGGGAAAACTTTGACATGCCTTTGGCACCGAAATCTTTTCCAAATACGAACAGCGGTTGTACAACGTTTCGAATGGAAAAACAAAATCCGGCACGGACGAGAGTAACGTGCGAACTCCTGCTGCTTGCAACTGAATTGAAAATGCAATCCGTTTCCGCCAGAATATTCGTTGTCAAAGATGTTTGGGTTTGGATTTAAACACCAATACAAGTCCAATCAATTTTAATTCCCGCCTGACATAACTTCCGTAACAATCCACTTTCGCCCCAACACAAGTCATTATGAACCACGCTGGCCACTTGCCTCAGACCGCCAATGACCGAAGACCCGAACTGGCGCAATTTCTAAGCTGCGAATTCTACCTGCCGCAAAGCTGGTTTTTTTTAAAGGGTGAACTCGGTAATTTTGGCGCCGCGCCCACGAAAATTAAATAAATTTTTGGAAAATAAAATGCCAACGTTTTACATTTCCGTGATTTTGGAAAAACTTTTTTGCAAAACCTTCGGCGGAAAAAAATGTAAATAAATATAAAAAGCTTTAAAAAAATTTGTGGTTTTTTAATATTTTTTTATATTTTTCAATTTCGGCGAAAATATACCGTCCACCGATCCGTTAAACCAAAGTTAATAAAATACTAAAGGCCTAAAGTTTTGGTTTTCCAAATCTCTAAACCCAGATAAAAATATTAAATATATTTTGGCTTGCCAGCCCCCTTGTGGGGTCCGATGAAGGTTTTGAAATTAAAACATACTGTTAAAAATATTCTTCCCATGGCTTTACGCATTCATAGAATTGGTGGGACTTTAATGTCGATAATGGAAAGCGGTTCAAGGAAAAATAATTTTTTTTTTTAAAGAAATTTTTTTGTTCATTCCAATAGACCCCTGGCCAAACCGTTGGACCTAATTAAATTAATTTCCCCGTGAACACCAAAGTAATCCCCAGGCCTTTTGGGGGAACATATGAGGGAAGTTTCCCCTCGACTAATCAAGGCCGTTCTGGGAGAAGAGATTTTTTTAAAGCTTTCTTCTTCAAAAAATCCAAAGCTTGCCAACTATGTGGCCCTACGATGTCATAGGTGGATAACTTTTTGGTTTTTTCCTTAAATGGATAACAACATCAGTTATTAGCTCCAATTTGTTTCAGCTTTCAAAGAAAAATAAAGATATTTGGTAGGTTTTTTATGTTAAAATACAATACGGTTGTTAAATTTATTTTTCCAAAAGAGGATTTTTAAATTTTACCAAAAACCCATTTTTATTTATATTAATAATAATGCACAGAAATGTCCCCAAAATTGTTTTCTATTTAAAAATTAAACAGGGACCCTTGCTAGCCAAGTTGGTGATGGCCCTAATTCACTTCCACACAGTCCCAGTAAACTGCAAACGAGAAGGGTGGGTTCTGGCCAATTGGTCCCCATCCATGAAAAAATAACAGGTCTGTGAGAAGTGTGTTGGGGTTGTGAAAATGTGGAACAGCACAATCAATATGTCTTTGGAAAGGGTAAACGGTTAGCCCCTTCCCAGTGGGACACGGTTCAAGTTTCAAAACTGTTAGCCCCAATATAATCATAAACAAGGCCAACTCCCCATAAGCATAATGGAATTCAAACCCACCAATGGGGAGAATGCAGTCCCCTGGCAATGTTTCTGGGGCTGTAATGGCCTCTTGGTTGCTGCAAACAAAAAAGGTTCCTACCATCATTTTCCACGGTTGTCGAAAAAAATCAGCTCTTTTCAGATCCCAATGGGATCCTTTCCTCTGGGAATTGAAAAGGATTTTTCCGTTGCTGGACGTGAAACGCAGCTACTGTTTTTTTCCAAAGCAGGCTTGCCGCCTTTGTGTTTTGAAGGTGAGAAGGGAGGTTGTTCGCTTATCAAGCCCTGGCTTGACATTGTAACCCTGCAAACCCAAACCGGTTCTAAAGACAGTTTTTTTTTTTGTTATTATTTTTCCCCATTCCGAGGACAACAATAACTGTTGGCTGTGGGGAAAAGGGATAGTTGACATGCCTGATCAGAACTGCACTTCTTCTTGTTAAATGGCCACCTACATTTTGGGGCCATATAGAACAAGCAGAATCAAGTCTTTTCTTTTAAACATCATTGATTATTTAATGTTGCGGACCTAATGCGGTTGATGACAATCCGAATAGGAAGCACATTTTTTTTGTATGATAAAGACTCACGGAAAAGAGCTCGAGCCAAAATGTAAGGAACAAAAAAAAACAACAACCCACCAAGAGGCCCAAGAAGAACCGGAGAAAATAAAGAAGCAAAGAATGGAGTCTCTGGACCAAACCTGGGATAGGATTCGGGTTTTCCTTCCCCGCGACCCAACTACCTCAAAACCCCATCCAGCAT
>CM068959.1:115104226-115122728 GCA_035128595.1 Eptatretus atami
ACGACAGGAGAACGAAGATCAGCCAACTGAAAGAAAATAACGAGATTACAGAATGAGGAACAAGAACAGACAGTGGAATAAAAACTGAAAGAGTATGAATTTGAAACCTGAACGATAAAGGAAAAAAATAGGTTTGAATGACGAGGAAGTTGAAGGAGCAACGAAATGAAGCAGGAAGGAGAAATGAGGAGATTGAAGGACAACAACGAGATTGAGAAGGAAGGAAGAGAGGAACAATGGGATAAGAAAAAATAAAGGAACTTGCAAAGCTGAAGGTTGACCAATGAAAGAAAAGGCAAGGCTTGGAGTGTCACGAAGGGAATAGACAAGAACAAGCTGAAATGAAACACAGTGAAGGAATGGGCTATTTGAAAGAAACCGATGAGATTGTGGAAATGAGATAAGGCATGGAGGAAGGAGTGGGGAAGAAAAACATAAAACTATACCGAGTTTGAAGTTAGCATGAATCTGAAGGTAGAGAATGGAATTGAGAGGTGCGCATGAGAGATGGAGAACTCGCAAGCAAGAAACGAGAACTAATAAATGTGTAAGACACGAGCGAAAGAGAAGTTGGAGGAGTATGAAAAGAACAATTAATGACGGTAAAGCTCAAGGATGAGGTACCTGGGCGAGATCCCGTGAAGAGTAGCAAGGAGTGAGAAGCAGAGGGGAGAGGACGGGGAGCGGACTGTAAGGAGGAAAGCAAGGGTTGCACCTTAGGCGTAAAGGGATAGCACGGGAAAGACGCGCCAGAAAGAAGAACGAGCTATGCGGACGAGGATGACAGACAAGAAACTGAGACAGAAGTGTAGAAGTGCGGCCGAACAGAGAAATAGAGTGAGAGACTGCATGATAAGACGGGGTAGTAAGAGACAGAAACACACACACACAGAGGTAGTGGAGGATAATGGGGTGAGCTCGCGGCGGTGGGACCTAGGACCGGTGTAGAGCAGCTGATGGCTGGCCTCCAGGATAACGATGGGGAGGGGTTGCACTGCCCTGATGCACAGTCAACGACCAGGTGGGTTCGCTCGTGCTCGCGCGGAGTTGAGGGACGGATGCTGTGTGGAATAGTGGCAACGTGTAGCTTGGGGGGCTTAGCGAGGCGCCGGACACCTCTGTGGGGACACGAATCCCAGGTGTGGTTGGTCCGTGTGGCACGAGCAAGGTGTGAGTGGCCGCGCCGTGTGATGGATGAGACGCCCAGCTGATGACGACGTTGTGTGAGTGGTGTGCTCGCAGTGTGTGGCGAGTGGCGGTGGGCTTCCCAGGCGGTGCCGTCCCGTTGAAAGGGGCACGGCAGTGGAATGAGGCACCCGTGTGTGGAGGGAGATCGCACGGGTGCGGGTGAAAGACCACGGCGGCGGTGGATGCGGGTTATTGCCGGTGGTGGCGCAGAAAACGGCACGCGTTGTGCGAAGACGGGTGTGTTGGAAGAACCTGCGGGTATGTGAGGGAGACAAGTGTGTTTAGGTCTTCGCGGTGGTAGTGAGGGGAGATGTCGGTCGGTTCATGCGTGAGCATGCAGCCTTTGGGAGTCTCCGGGTGTGAATGTGAAGTGTGATGGGAGGCTGGAGTCGTGTGCGTCGTGACAGCGCATTGCTGGGTGGAACGGAACGAGGCGACAGAGGACAGAAGCCGGTAGCTCGGCCCGATGGCTGTTCTGCGAGCGCGGGCCGGGTTCACCAGCAGCGAGCGGGGTCCGTGCCGGCAACGGCGCCCCCACGCTGAGCTCGCTTGCGTGGAGTGCATCCGGTCCGGAATTACGGCGCCGCCAGATCGGTGATGTGCCGATCCGCGGCGGACGGACAAGTTGTGAGGTCGAGTAGACGGATGTTGGACCGGCATGAGGTTCGCGCAGCGGCAGTTGTTAAGTGCTCCAACGGGCAGAGTACATGCACATGTGTTCGCGTGGGAGCCCTTCGATGGCGAGGTTTGGTTGGGGGTCGCGCAGGTGACGGTCAATGGTAGCACGTAGGGTTGGAATCCGCCGAGGAGTGGGATATCCGCTGCCGGATGGTAGCGGATCCAAGAGGACGAGGTCAACCACGTGCAGCTGGCATGAGTCACGGGCAAGAGGTGCAAGTGACGCGGCGCGAGTTGCCGCGCTGGTGCTGGCGCATGAATTGGGAAAACAAAAATTAAGAGCAAGCCTCGTTTCGTGGTATCAGGAGATTCCCTGGAGGTGGAAGACCCCGCTTTACATGGCACAAGGATGACACTAGTTAGGGGAAGGTTAGTTAGCTAGACCGGCTATCATGGGCAGGAGTAGACTCCATCATGGAGTCCGTGAATGAGATTAGTTAGAGGTTTGGATGTGGGAAGCTGAGGCTTGGAATGAACAGGATTTGGCACTGGTAGTGACAGGATGGATCGTGTAGATGGGGACGTAGCTTAGCTACGTAGTGTAATTTAGGAATCGTGCTGGAGTTTAAGGACGACGTGGGAGCACGAGTTAGTTGGCGAGTAGTTAGAAGGATGCCAGCGATTCAGCGATGTGTGTGTTGGTGAGTTTGGTGGAAACGTGTTGAGTGAGTGAGGCAGCGGGTCTTGGGTATGGAGCGAATGTGGAATGCATGGTGCGATGATGATTGGGGGGAGAGTGACTCCCCCAAGGACCCCGGTCAGTTAGCAGTGAGTTAGCTGGGTAGTTAAATTGACAAATGAGTCGTTTTGTTGTTGTGGAAGTAGGCTCGAAACTCGTTGGAGGGTGCAGGAGCCTCTGTTGACGGGGCTGGGAGCGTGCTGGGCGACCGGTGAAGGTAATCGAGTGGTACCCCGGAGCACCGGGCTATGTCGACCGTGAAGGTAGGACGAAGGGCCATGGGGAGGGCCGGGTTAGTGTAGTGGGCACGGGTCGCGCCTGCTTGGTGCGGGGCCGCCCGACCCGCCGTTAGCCACTTACGTGGTCAGTGGTCGTTGGGCACTTCCCGGTGACCCTCCCGGAACAGGCGGCCCGCGGTGCGCCACGCCTGCCAACGTCGTCGCCGTTTCCAGTGGGAGATTGCCATGGGGCACTCCCGCGGTGTTTAGGGAGCTGGTAGGCTCGGAGGCAGTGTAGTCCCGGGGTGCCCATCGTTGGGAATTGGCGAGACGGGGTCGTGCCTGCAGGGAGTCCACGCGCCCACGCCATTGAGACCGTTAGCAAGGGCACGGGAGGATAAAATGGACGGGCGACGGCCGAAATAGTGAAGGACACCAAACAGGCGACGGGAATCTGGTTTTTAGAACCCGAAATAGCATTCAAAGGCGAGAGCGCCGCCTTGTCTCTGCAAAGCCCCGGGGTAGCCTTTACAGTTTGAAATGGTTCAGGGTCCACTTAGGAAGTGACCCCCTCCACAACCACTCCATTCCTATCGCTCTCTCGTTGTGGGCTTGGATCCCCTCTTCACCTCTTGGGTTATCGATCGCTGAAAATCTGGGGAGGCCATCTCGCAGGCTGAGTGGCCTCGACACAGGACGCTCCGCTTCTCTCCTTATTCCCTCCGGGAAGGGGAACGTAGGGGTTGGGAGTGGCTGGGGACGATAGTTAGCCCGAACAATGGACGATACACACGGGGTTAGGGGACTGATTTTAGTGGCGCGAAAGTAGGAAGTGAACTAACACAACAAATACATAAGTTGGGGCTAATTTGGTTTTGCAAATTAAGGGGGTGGATGGAGTGACAGGCAAAGGCATAGGTGGGATGGACGACGGGTAGGTAGCGGAGTCCCCACCTTTGTGTGCACCAACCACGCATCCCTCCAACCACTCCCCACTGCCGGTCACAAGGCGGCCACACTGCATCGGGCTGGCTGTGTTTTGTGCTACTAAGCCTGGTCTCGCGGACCTGTCTGCAGCTGTTGTTTTGCGCTTGCAAGCCTGTGGCGGTTTCTGGCCCGATTCGTCCGAACGGCTGATTTTTCTGCAACCGAGCCTGTCCGGCCACTTCGTTTGGCCGGCTGTGTTTGCCCTGCAAACGGGCAGTTTCTGCAGGCTGTGTTTGCCTGCATCCCTTGTTTGCCCTACCTCACAATGCCTGCGATCGTCATTTTGCCACCGTGTCAGTTTTGCTGGCCCCCTTGTTCATTGCCGATGGTGCGCCGAGGAGTGAACAAGCAAACAGTTTGCCACCGCTGCAGGAACTGGTCGCCTGTGTGGCAGCGTGCAACACGGGGCCTGCAGTGGAGCGGCCCGTCGCCGGTTTTGACTCTTATTTATCCTGCAAGATGTGTGATTCGCGTGCCGATGCGGGTGTAGTAGATAAAAGTAGTAGGGGGACGAAAGGTGTTAAAGTTGTATGTGTTAATGAGTGCCCCGCCGGCATATGTCTTGGGCGCCGGGCAATTTTATTGTAAGAGTTCGCCGTAATGGCGAGCTACTTGGTTCTTAGTTAGGGTTACTCGCCCCTGCAGTGACTTATTTTGGGGCCGAACGAACTACGATGAATGGGTGCGCACGAGGGACGCCGGAGGTAACCACACGTACTAGAGGAGAGACTACAGTGATGGCACACGATAATTTGACGACATCGGGCACGAAGTCACGTAAGGGAGGGGGTTAGTGTTATCGGCTGTGGAAAAATTAAGCACGACACACCATCCACATAGGTGAGGTATTGTGCTGGAAGTACATGTGTGAGTTAGCTGCCCCAAACCCGTGGTGCATGAGACGGGGAATGAATGTGATTCATGGGGGTGGGGGGATCCTTTCGAGGTTAGGGTTTCCTTTTGCTGTGTCTTTGCCTTGCTTTTGAGCCAACCAGTAGAAGGGGACAACAACAAGCACGCGCGACAAGCCAGCACCGAACGCCTTTGCACTTTCACCTCGGCTGCCGGGGCAGCAGACCTCACATAACCGGGCGATTAGGGCCAAACAGCGGCGCATGGCCATCGGACACCGGGCGGGAAAGACCTGCCACGGGTACCGGTTCTACGCTAGGGCCGAACGGTCCCGGCACGCAGACCTGGTGGACAAGCCGGGGAGCGTCGGGGGCGTATCTGCACGGGGGATACGAGCGGCGAGCGCGCGATGGCCAGATGGCGGTTTTTGTTCGCGAGGAGAATTGCGGATCAGGGAATTGGGCTACAGGGCGGCGCGAGATCGCTGGAATCCAGTCCGAATTCAGGGAAGGCGCAGAGGGCTTGGCGCCGCGCAGACGCCCTGACGGAAAATCGGGAACATACTGCAATATTTGAGGATACAGGAAGATTATACACGCCCCTATTTCTCCATCCCAACTCGGCGAGCGTGCCCTCACGCCCCTAAGGTCGTTGGATCCGAAATTTGCAATGGGGGTTCCCGAAGCCACATAAAAAGAACGAGCGCAATGGGAATGCTCGAGGAGTACCGTGAGAGACTCGTGGCGCAGTGAGTCGAGTGGGCGGTGGGAGCACTGAGTACGGGGGCGAAAGCGCAGTAGAGGACTAGCGAGAGCCGAACAGGAGATGGCGAGGCAATCGGTGAGCAGACGCTTGCAGGAGGCAAGTCCTTGAGCTGGGAAACCGTCGCGCCGGCAGGTTCGTCGCGAGGTCGCGGAATCGGATCGCGCGACCGAGCAGCCAGCCATACCTCCCTCCCCAAGAGCAATCACAACAATTCCACCTCTTCCCCCTCCCCCGCGCTGAGAGAGTGCGACACAGGGGCCCCGTTCCACTGTTACCCCCAAGCAGGTGCCAGCGAAACCCGCCGTGCAGGCGCCATTTGCGGCTCGCCACACGAGGGCGCGGGTAGGACCCTCGGTCTCGTGACCTGGCCGCTCATTCCCAGGTTCCACGCGCATTAGGCCCCCACGGGCCCAGTCTGACTCCTTGCCTTGTGAGGGGTCTTTCTTTGCTTGCGTGTGAATGCGTGTTGTGGGCGCCGTGTCTTTGTAAGTGAGATCAACTGATATAACTGTTGCCGGGAGTGTACTCCGGTTGTAGTCGTCCATTAGCTTCTCTTCTGTGCACTATCTTTTTGTCTTAATGTGATACTGTGCATCTTCGCTAATTGTGCTGTAAATACGTGCGTCATATGGTGTGTGCTCCGTGTGCCGCGGAATAAATGTGCATTGTGTGAACTGTTTTTCCGTTTCGCTTCGTCTTTCTTTCATTGAACCTCCATCTCTGCTTCACGTAAAAGGGTTCTGTGGGTGGATACGCCGATAATAACTCAGCGAACCATCGAGTATCTACACCTCGCTCGGTTACACCCGATAGACAGAGAAACGGACCGCTTAAGCGGCCGTGTCCGAAGTCGACTGCGTCGAGGTGCCGATCGCCCCGGTTTACCATCCGCGTGGGTTACTTAGGTAGTCGATCGTTTGGCGAACACCCTATCCTACGCGGGTGGCACGATTGGCACGAATGTGGTGAGGCCGAAAGGCCACCCGTGACTGGATCCCGGCCGTTAGCCGGAGGTCACGACTGAATTGTCCGTCCGGTGGACCGAGGCGGGTCCGCGTTTCGAGTCACGTGGCCGCAATCGCACAGCCGAGGCGGGCGCGGAAATTCGCAACAATATAATAACTAATATATATAATACTATAATATATATATATATATATAGTAATATACATGTATGGGGTGGGATAGATGCCGTTGTTTTTTTCCTCAGATGCTCCCTGTGTTTTTTTGCAAGTGCGGTAGCGAGTTTAGGAAACATCAGAGACATCTGCTTCCCTCGATACGCCTAATGAGCGTGACGCCCGCCGGAGACCAGGTGCAACGTGCAGACAGGGCGGGGGCACACTGTCCGGGTACTGGATGGACTAATGGCTTCTTTTCCTCGCGAGGTACGATACTACTCCAAACACTTCATCTTCAACAATTTCATTAATCCATCCTTTGACTGAGCGCAGTGAGGTCGCAAAGCCCCTGCAGTGCCAATAATTAGAACTGCAGAGAAGAGATCACTGACTTGAAGGTCTCCTTGAAAGAAGGTGAGGTGCAGTTCGAGTTTAAGACGCAGACTTGGTTGGGGTGAGAGGTTTGATTCCACTGTCTCCATGGACTGGAGTGTATTTATGTCACCTTTGATTTATTAACTGTCCGAGCAAATCGAAGGTGGAGGGGGTTATATTTTCAACCGCGCTGTCTGGCCAGGCGACGTCTCAGGAAAAGTTATGGAGATTCAGAGAACTTGGTGGACGATTGGAGTGTGTTGCAAGGCAACAAATTTGAGTTAGATGTTGAGTGAAGATCTGAATCTGGAGAGGAGAATTTTAAAGTCATTCTTCACCATTCCAAGGGCCAAAACACGATGCTCTCTAAATAATAGTTAAGCATCTCAAAAGTTATGCAACGGAAATTGCACTGAAACTTTTGGAACTCGTTGTGAGTGTGATGAAGAAGAATTGATTTGATATTGGTGGTAAGATCCCGAATACTCCAATTTTTTTAAGTGAATCCTCACCATTCGGTGAATAGGGCCCCAAAAAAAACGGCATACCCGCATAGATGATATTCAGAGAAGTAGTGGGACGGGTTTGAAAAAGTAGGCTGGATGAGTTGGGGTCGGGTGAAAATAAACAAGCCGATTCGATTTTTGGTTCTTCATATCCGATTCAGAGCTTCACGATCGGATGGATACCAAAATGTAAACAGTTTCAGCCTGGCGGAGATATGCGCTCACCGGAGTGCCGTCTAGGTTTAATGAGCTCACCCCTTTGGGGGAACGTAGTTGCGGGAGCTTGAGTGGTGGCGCGCCATCCGTCTCCGTCGTAACCACAAATATGCGAACTTGCTCTGAAATTGCGTATATTATTGATGAACTTTACCACACCACACCTTCACCCTGGATGTACCTACAGCTTTATTAAAAAAAAATCAGGTCTGAGGGGTCCTAATCGGAGGGAGTTTATGGAGGGGTGAGGGGAAGGGGATTCCTCCCCTATGAAGGAGGTATTGGCTCTTCTTCTCAGAACGACACAGCACAATTCCGCATGAAATTCAACTACAACTTCATCATCTATGGTGTACCCAAAAAGTTTTGTTCAATGAAATAGAAAAATGCGTGAGTCCAAGAGGGCGTAAGGGGAGTTAGCCCCCCAAAAATATGTACTGCTTTCTTCTCCACACACACACACACTTTCGATGAAACTTGATCCACAAACCCTTCATCGCCCATTAAAAATCTGGGTCTAGGGGGCAGGTGTACAAGGGGTTGCATCCCAAGGGTATTGTTTGCTTTCTTTCAGAAACGACACACCACGTTCTGATGGGAACTGTTCACCTGCAACCTTCATCAACCTGTGATTCACAGATTGTTCTGAATTAGAAAATTGGGTCCAAAGGGGTTTGCCCCCCCCCCACAAATTATGTATTTGATTTCTTCTCCGCGACACACACACCAGCAATTCGATGAAACTTGCCACAACATGTATCGCCATAAGTGGGCCGAAGTTTGGTGTTCAACGACATTAAAAAAATCCAAGCGATTTACTTTCTTCTCGTTAATATTAGTTGCGAATTCGCGCCAGCGCCCTGCCGGCCGTGCGAACGGCCACGTGACTCGAATCGCGGCACGTCGCCCACCGACGGACAATTCTGTCGTGAGCCGCTCCGCGGACGTAACGCCGGGAGCGGGTGTCACCCGTGGCGCCCTTTCGGCCTCACCACCGGATTCGTGCCATCGGCCACCCGCGTGGGGATAGGGTGTTCGCAAACAAACTCGACTATCCTAAGTAAGCCACGCGGATGGTAACACGGGTGCGTCGCACTTCGGCCGCGAGGTCGAGGTCCGGACGTGGAGCGCTTTGGGGCGGGCCCGTTCCGTACTATCGGGCGAAACTGAGCGGTGTTATCGGTCGACCCTCCATCTTGCGGTTCTCTAGCTTAATTATCTCCGTGTGTCGATTAAGCCACCGCCACTACGAACCCTTCACGTGAAGCGAAGATGGAGGGTCAACAAAGAAAAGAGCAAAGCGAAAGGGCAGTTCAACAAGGGCAAGCACATTATTTCGCACGACACGGAAGCACACATATACAGCCATATCCATATTAAAATGACACATAGTACGAACAAAAACAAAAGCAACAACGACGCAGATCGACCACCATTAAACGCACACCGGCAACAATTATACCAGTTTAACTTCACCAGAGGCGCCTAACAACATTTACTTAAGACAAAGGAAAGAACCGACCCCATAGAACGGGGCATGGGCGCTGTAGGCCAATATGGTGCGCGGGACCTGAAGGAGCGGCCAAGCGTCCGCGAGACCACGATGGGCTCCGCCGCCGTCCTCATGAGACGCAACATGTGGCTGCGCGGCCGGTGCCCCGACTTTCGTGCTCCTTCCGCGGGTTTCGTTGATACCCTCTTGTTGGGAGTATGGGTCTGGGAACCGGGGCCGCTTTTTGGCAACTACTCTCTCAGGGCGGGGGAAAAGGGGGAATTGTTGATCGTCTCTGGGGGAGGAGAATGCGCTCGCTGTTTGGGGTCCGACGAGCGTCCCCATCGAAGCGACCTCCCCTCGCCCCGACCGCCCTTCTTTCCTGCCTCGGACCGAGCTCCTTGCGCCTCCTTCCAACATTCTCCTCAGCCACCAGAACCCACTCGATGCCGGTTCGCCACCCGACTCGACGTGGACCGTTGCGTCAACACAAAACACTCCACTCACTGAGTCTTCCCCACTCGACTCACCTGCCACACTTCTGCCCACGATGTCGCTTGCGCTCGCGTTTTATGGCCAAGGAGAGAATCAATTCACACTTTCGCGGGATCAGGAAAGAAACCTCGGGGGGCGGAGCCCGCATCGCGCAATTGGGGACGGAGGAAAGTGGGCGTGAACCTCCCCTGATGCTAGAATTTGCATATTGGAGATCACACAGACGCGCCTGAGGCGGGGGCCAAGCCGCTTCCGCGCTATGCTAAGTTGGGAAAGCTCGGATCCAGAAAGTGAGGCGTTTAGCATTCCTGATCCGAATTCTCCCTGGAAAGGCCGCTATTGCGAGCTGGCGGCTCGGCGTATGCGTGAGGAAGCCCCAGGATCTAGTCCCGATTGCTATAGTTTTCATCATGTGCTTGCGGAAAGGCCATAGAAGGAAGAGGGTGAGGGTGGTGGAGTGGTTTAGGTGTTGCTTTGTATGGTCATCGGGCCGTTCTGGGAATGGCTTATGATGCGAATGAATGTGGGATAGCGAGTCTTGAAGGGTAAAGTCGTGCTGTGGCGTTGTTGTTGTTGTCTGAGGGTTGGAGCGTGGTTGCAGTTCGGTGACGAGGCTGGCGTGGTGGTTAGTCGTGCTTGCTGGTTGAGACGTGGATGGTTCATAAAAATAAAGATAAACAAAAAACGGCTCACTTCAATAAGGTCGCAGCCCGAATGAATCATAAAATTCCTCTATACACGGGTTTTGCGCTAACTACAGCTATGTCTTCAGGATATCTCACCTACAGCGCCCTGACTGGTGGTTTGGCGTAATTTCCACAGCCGTAACAATAATTTTATGGGTCATCCCAGCCGACAGGTGGTTCCCTGTTATCTTATACCAGCCCACTACTATGTGAACACCAGGGGCACTTGCACTATGTTTTATTCTTCTTGTTCTGATCCTTCCGAATCCTTGCCCGTTTTATATTTGTACAGGTACATTGTTCCTCTCAAGTTTAATGAGGCGACGTACGAAACGATCTTCGAACATTCGATACAATAGTCAGGAAACTGTTTCTTACCCTTTATCGAGGAGAGCCGGTATTGCATTTGGCCTTTTTAAATACTATACGAAATCGAAAGATTTCTAAATCTAAATTAAGAAAATATCTTCGGAAATTTACGAAATCTTACGAAATCAGAAATCTTAAAAGATTTCGTTAGTAGTAGTTGAGCATTCCGTCCTCTGTTTTTGTGTTTGTTTGTTTTAGTGTGTATTTGGGTGTTTTGTGTGTGGCTGTGTGTTGTTTGTTTGGTAGGACCTCCACGATAAACTCGAGACGGAAGAAGTACAAATGTGAAATAAAACACCACGTGATTCAGGAAGAGTGATGGCTTAGCGTGATTAGATTTGGGTCAAAATCGGGTCAAATGGTTCAAGGTCACAGTCGAGGTCAAACATATTCCGTAATTATGTGGAGAAATGGAGGTATTTTCTTCGGTCGACGTTATGAATTCGTTTTAACTCGAATTTAATTTGTTTCGGTTTTGCGATCGCTTAGGACGCTTAACCACTCAGTGTCGAATAAATTCTGGTAACCGAGGGAATGGAGTTTTTGGAGACTTTTAAGAATTGTATAAAAAAAGTTCACATGCGCGAACACGGCTGTCACGTGGGTGCAGCGCTCGACAGACGCGTCGTTGAGCTCACGTAAAAGGTTTTGGGCGTGCTGCGCTGACGGTGTTTTCGATAAGATGGTGTTTTAAAGGACATTTTTATCCATAAAGGTTATGCGCGTCGCCTGCCTGACTCACTAAGGGCCGTCGGTTATGTAAAGATTGTTGGTGGAGGGCCGAATATGAACGTTTTTGTGAGCTTTTGAAAATAATGATCTAAATAATTGCATGAGAAGATGGAGATTTGTTGCTCCCGGTCGACGCGTTACGAGGTTCGTTTTAAGCTCGGATGCGGCATTACTGTTTTACTTTGTGGTAATGGCTAAAGTTATCCCTTGAACACTCGGGTTTGCGAAAACTCCTGGTAAAAATCCATGGTCTTATGAATTTATGTCGGGTGTGGCGTATTGAGGCTTACTGAAGAATTAATGCTAATGAGGGGGATTGTAACACACGGCATCTACGGGCTCGTGTTTAAAGTCAATTTCATCCTGTCCTTCACTTTTGTTACACGTTAACTATGCTTAACACTCCGGATTCGTCGAAATTCTGGTAAAATGCTGTTTTATGAGAGGTTTTGCTAATAGAATCATGTAGAAACTTCTGGTTTGCGGGTCGCTACCGGACGGGGGCTTCTCGAGAGACCCAGGCCTTTATTAGACAAAGTCAGAGGTCAACTTCGACGATTTCGTAAGTACCCCAGTCTAGTGCATGCTTGGTTTATTCTATTTATTTATTATTTTATTCTTTTTGCCAGATTAACGGTCCCGATCGGCACTGGAGAACTTGCCAAGGAATATTTCCGGTAGCGGATGTGCCTTTTCGAAGGTTTGAGTATCAAAAGTCGGCCACGAGCGGAGTCCCTTGTTTCGGCCATGTTATCCTGTCGACAATAACGGACACGCGTGCCGATGACATCACGAACTGAGCGTACAATTAATATTTATTATTTTTTTTGTTTTTTTTTTGGCACGATTGACGTGCACGAGATTCTTCTCTATTCTTCGTGGTTGAACGTTTCAACCTGTTCCCAATGTTTAAGCTGTTTTTTCCAAAGGTTTGAATTGAATTGGTTGTGCTTGGTGACATTTGTGAATACACTTTAAGAGAGAGGGGGCGTAATGAGAGGATGGGGAAGAGAGGGGTCCCCCCGCGGAAGAGAGGGGGGAACAAGAGAGGGCGGGCGAAGAGGGGGATGAGAGAGGGGCAGGGAGAAGAGGGGGGTGAAGAGAGAGGGGCATCACATGCAGCAGGAGGGGGAGAGAGAGGAGGCGAAAGAGGGGCCGGGAAGAGGGGGATGAGAAGTGACGCACCAGAAGACGAGGGGCGAGAAGCGAGGGAGGGGGGAGAGAGGAGGGAAGGGGCGACACTCCGACTTCGAGCAGAAGAGGCCCCAGGCGAGAGAGGGTGCACATACTGGCATTCACGCACAGGGCACGCACCGGACGGGCCCGCACCCTACGGGGCCCAGTTAACTCTAGTTAATATATCATTATACATATAAATCTTAAAGAGTGACTCTAACAACAGTCTACTCTCGCGGTTACTTGTTATTCCCAACGCCCCCCAAGGTAGCAAATCCGCCATCAAGTTTGCCTAATGAATAGTAAATGGAAATCCCCTTCCAGGTCTATACTCACCTGTAACCTGGGATACCTTGTTATACTCATGACGTCCATCATCCCGAAATCCTCTTCACTCTCGTCTTCTGGATGAAAGGATCAAACCTCGATGATCAACGGGTTCCAGTGGATCAATCAGGCAGTTAGGAAATCAGTAAACTTGTTATAAGTTCAAATAAAATAATTTTTGTACACCAGTACTTTAGCAGCCATGAATATATCTTTTGTCTGTTTGTTCCTGTCCTTGTTTCCGTCTGTTTGGTCCTGTTTTGTCTGTTTGTCTTGCGACGCCGTTTCTCGACGACCGCCGGATCGATCCTGATTGAGACTTGCCAGGAATAGGTGCGGCCTGGCGCTGCCCCGACGATGTGCCTTTCGAGGTTTCTGATATTAATCGCACGAGCGACTTCCCCCAAGGTTACGGCCGAAGATTTTTTTTCTGTCGACATGACAAACACGCGTGGCTATGGCCATCACGAATGACGTCGTAAATTAATGTTTTATTTATTCTATTTATTTTAAACTTTATTTTTGCACGATTGAACTGATCCGTGATCTGATTGAAACTTTGCCAGGAATTACTCCGGGAGACCCCGCGGATGGTGCTTTTTCAGGTTGATATTAATCGATAAGCGTTCCCATTACGTTGCCCTTTACTGTCAACAAATGACAAGGACACGGTGCTAGTAGTCACGAAAGACTCAACAATTAATGTTTTTATTTTATTATTTTCTAAGAAATTCTAAAAATTTCGTTTCGTATATTGATACTTCCCGGACCTCTGTCTTGTGTCTTTGTGTGTTGCTATGCACGATACTCGAGAACAGCAGTAAGCTACAATGTCAAATTTACATCCCCCACGTTGAATTCTAGGATGGTGATGGACTTAGTGCTTTTGATTAGATTTTGGTCAAAATCGGCTCATAGGTCAAGCGCTTCACAGGTGAGTGTCAAACATCCCGAAATGATAACTCGAGAAGAATGGAAGAGCCACCATTGTCAAATTACACCTCTTGATTCTGGAGTTTGAATGGCTACGCGCTGAATTACATTTTGGTCAAAATCGGTCAACAGTAAGGTCACAGTAGGTCAAACCATCCAAAAACATTCGGATTTTTGATGTCTGGTACAGAATCATCCGAGAAACTTCTGCTTCGTTCGCACTTCTCTCAGGACAGGCTTTATTAGACAAGGTCAGAGGAAGTTGACGATTTCGTAAGTACCGAGTTCTACTGCTGCCTGTTTATATGTTGCTAACTTATGGACTTTACGCACAAGCTTCCTACGAAAAGGAAATTGCAAAGAAAACAATTCGAGCAAACAACACAGCCTCAAATTGAGCTAAGATCCCTCATGTCCTCTTTACTGACGACGTCAAAAAACGTTACCTTGACGTCATTGTGATGTATCAGGTTTGCGATAAATTATCCTGTCTCGATGCCGGCTTGATTCCCGCAACCAAAATTCACACAGCTTGACCTAGTTTCGGAGATAATGCTAGAGCGCGATTTCCATTGGCGGCGATATTATGACGTCACTTTTCTCGGAAGAATTTCAAAATCGGTAGATGGTACTGCCTGCGCGTGGGCTTTCTGCATATACCATGACGCAATTTTCACGAAGATCTGATGAACAACTCTTGGTGCAACAAAAAAGTCCACAAGAACGCAGAATGACGGAACACACACGTGAGTAAAGACTGAGAGATCCTCCAAGAGGATCCTAAAGAATAAAAATAAATAAAATTTTTTCAGTGGCGTGGCCTCCACCACAGGGGCTGGGAAACGCCCCGCATACAAAAAGACCAACTAGACCCATCGAAATCTCTTGTGTACAGGTTCATCAAGATGCGCTCCAAGCGTCACCCACGTTGGGGAGCTATGTCTCGCGGCGGCGGCCTCTTTCCTATCTCCCACTCCCTATGGAGAGAGTCACAAAAGACAGACAGACACAACGCAGAAACAGTGGTACTGCTGCGGTGCCCCGCGCACACCACATATAATATTTCTGGTTTATTATCCTCTGATGAATTCAAACCTTCCTCAAAAAGTCGACAACCGAAATGAATGCTTGGTTTTAAAAGTCTTCGTTTTGAGAAGACGAAGTGAAGACCGAGCCGTTTCTTTAACTATACACCCCGCGCGGGCCCATGGTAATCTCCTGCGTCATGACGGGAAAGATCCCCCATGGGCAACAATGTCACATGCGTCACTCGACTGTTGACAACAAAAACCAAGCCAACAATACCGATTGCACCAATCCGTACAAAGCGCGCGCCGTTTTCGGTCTCTGCCCAACCAACCCAACCGTCTCGCACACACCTCGCTATCACCTTCCGGAGTATCCGCAGCTCGAGTGACTTCGTCTGCGAAGCGCACACCTTTTCAATATCGTGGGTCACTTCTGTCGAGCGTCTCGAAGATGCATTAAATCAACACACCAAGGAAAAACTGTTGTTCAATTACGACATTTCAAATGGTAATCATAGCGAATTCCCTCTCGCTTCAATACCCATTATGCTGTCAGGGCTATCGTTGGAAGACACAAACAAAAACAAAACGACAGAGAGGGGATGTTGAACAAAAATTGAGCCAGACCGGTCAAAACTCAAAAAAGATCAAGCGGCGTGACAGCTGCTTTGTTGCGACATCGTCAGTGATCGTTTCGCATTGCCACCTGCTGGAGGAACTTCGGATCAGGTGGAGATGAGGCGGGGAAGCAAAAAAAACAACGCGACCAAACTCGTGTCCGAGGTCACGCCTAAGGTTTTCGTGGCTAATAAAAAAAAAATAACAACACTACAACAGCAACTTCCGATATTTCGTCCACGTGGCCCTTCGTCAAGCAACAGCAGAGACCCGTCATAATGTAAAATGTAGATGCCAGGAAATTTGAATCGGGGGCGGTTCTCCACTCATGCCAAGCATCGCACTCCTACCACTGAGCCTACTATCCCCCAATAATGTACAAATGCTCATTCTATTTTAATGTATATATAATCAATGAGTCATGTTTTTATTTTCAACGCATAATTTATGAAAGTTATTTATTAACGTGTTCCTGTCACAAGGAGCTTTAGCCTTTGTACTTACAGCAGGCAGGCATGAGGCCCATACATAGCCCTGCGTGAGTCATTGCTAACATAATGTTGCGAATTTTGCGCCCGCCGGCGTGCGAACGGCCATCGTGACTCTGAATCGCGGGCTACGTTCGCCTACGCGGACGTACATTTCTGTCGTGGACCCTCTCGGGCACAACGCCGGAGCTAGTCACGGGGTGGGCCTTTCGCGCCTCACACGATCGTGCCAATCCGGACCACGTCCGCGTGGGATAGGGTTTGTTCGCAAACTCGACCTACCTAAGTAACCTCCCACGCGGATTGGTAAGCCGTTATCTTGCAGAGATCGTACTCGCCGCAGGTCGACTTCCGTGACTACGGGCTTGCCGCGCTTACCGTCGTCGTTTCTGTTGCTATATGGGATATTCCACCGAGCCGGGTTATCTGTCCGGCCTACGACGGTTCCCCCACATTAATTATCGGGCGTATCACGACCCCAACTACGGAAACCTTTTACGTGAGGAAGATGAGAGTTCCACGAAAGGAAAGGACGCAGCGAAACGGGGAAAATTAACAATAATGACATTTTATTCATACAACACACGGAGCAGCACACATATACAGCCCTTATACAGTAAGAAATCAAAAACAAATGGTGATGCGAAAAACAAAAAGAAACCGACGACGCAGGATACAACCCGACTCGCGAAACACTACGGCAACACTTATACAGTTTTTACTTCAACAGAACGGCTGCCACACACACATACCCTTTACGTTCACACAGAACCAAAAGAAAATGGCACAGTGCGACTTCCCTGTCGGGTGAGCCCGTTCGAGCCCCTCTCTCGACGGTCCGTCGACCCGGGTCCCTGACTGGCCGCGACTCGTGCCTGGCGTGGTAGGCGATCCTCTCCCTGCGTGCCTCGCGCCTGCACATGTTGACCACTCGACGCCTCTATCAATCTTTGTTCTTTCAGTACTCTTTCTTGTTCCTCATTCTGCAATCTCGTGGTTTCCTTCCATTGGCCAATTTCCTTCTCTGTCTCATTCGTTCTTCCATCATTACTCTTTCTTGCATCTCATTCTTTAATCTGGCCTTCCTGTTCGATTTGTACAGTGTGGTTCCTTATACGTTTGGTTCTCCCGTTCTCGTTGCTTTCCTCTCTCAACATCTTCAGTTTTGTAATTCCGTCTCTTTGTTTTGGTGTTTCTGTAACTCAGAAGCTTTCTTTTCAAATTCCTCTCTCATCTCCGCACACTCCGACTTTGCTTTGGCTTCTAACTGTTTGATTGTCTAATCTAACTAACTGGCTAACTTGCTTTGGCTTCTAACTGTTTGATCTGCGCAGTGTGTTCCTACAACGTTTCATTTTCCGCTCTCTCTCTCCTCTTTAACATCCTTAGTTCGTTTTGTAATCCTCTCATCCTTTGGTTTCGTGTTTCAGTATCTCAGAAGTTTTTTTCAATAGTTCCTCTTCCAATTTGCTTGCTTCTTCCTCCCTTCCCGCACAACTTTCCCATGCTTCCCTCATCATTTCGTCCATTTTCTTCCCGTATTCCTTTAGTTGTTCCTGACATTCCTTTTCTTCTTTTATCGTCTTTTCTAGTCTTTCTCTGTTCCAATTGCCTTCTTCTACCTCTTCCTGCAGCTGTCTCAATTCCACATCGTGTTCCCGTTTCTCCTCCTCCAACTTTGTTTTCCTTCCTGCCCTCTTTTTCTCCATGCAGTTCTTCCCACTGTTCTTGAATTCCCGTCAAACTTCCTCCGTTCCTGTCCTCCGTGTTCATCTCCTCTTTTTTACCTTTCTTCTAGTCTTCTTCTGTCGCCGACGCCTTGTTCTCTACACGCTCTAATTCTATTATTTCTTCAATCTGTTCATGCGATCTTTTTCTCTCCTCCAGCTTTTTTTTCTTCCTCTTCCAATTCTCTCTATCCCGGGAATTACCAATATCGCTCCTCCTCCATTCTCTCTCTTGCTCGCTCGTTCCTTGTTCCCACTTATGGATCCTCAATTCTATTTCCCCCACTTTCCCTCTTAGTTCCTTGGGCCTTGACTTCTCCAATAGTTCTTCTTTAATTGTTTTACTTCCAGCTCGTGTTTCTGTTTTTTTTTTCGAGTCTCGTCCTCCATTTCCTTCATTCTTTCCAAGCCCGCCAATGTCCGCATGCCTCGCTGCCATGCCCACGTGGTTTGAAACGGTGTTGGGAGCGCTGCGCCGTGTCGCGCCATTCGCCGCGCCAGAATAGCCGTCTCTCCGTGCTGCGCAGGTGCGATGCGCCACCATTATGCGGACTCGTTTGCCAAGGATATTGGCTGTTGAGCTTCCCCAGGATTGTAATTACTATACGTCCCGGGCCATGGATTCTACATTAAAAGACATATCTAATACCCCCGGCACCCGCTTGCCTTGAGACGCCATCTTATTTCACGTAAGCGATTAAATTTAAATTGCTCGTAATTTGGAGAGAATCGAGGGTCGCTCCACTCACCCCTGGTCCGATCCCCGTGAATTTAGCTTGGAGACGGGAGAGTTTGTTTCTCACTCCCGGACAGCAATGTTACGAGGAGGGGGATGAGTTCGTATCC
>CM068959.1:115130205-115141577 GCA_035128595.1 Eptatretus atami
TGCATTGTATTACCAGCACTGAGGGTAAACAAGGCGTCATGCATTTGGCAGAGCTCGGACCTGGTGTTTGTTTCATTTCAGCTACCGCACAACTAATCTTCATCAGAAATAGGAGTCTCATCATCAGATGAAGAAATGCTGAAGTCGCTGTCATCAGAGCTTTCTGGATCAAGGCATCATCTTCGTTGGGGTCAAAGAATCTGGAAGTTGAGGACCGTCGAACCAAGTGATTTCATATTGATATCCACCAACTCCCACCATCAGCTGATGATGGATGCTGGCAGATTTCTGATTTGTCAGCATTGGCACACATTTTGCACAGAATGATGATGTGCTTATGTTTTGGAAACCTCGGATTCACAGGGAGAATCAGGCTGGCGTCAATGCCCTTCAGCTTCGCTAGGCAGTTCTCAGCTCTGACCTTTGGTCTATATGTCTTTTCAAATATGTTGTAGCGATGGTCATTGAGTGAGACATCTTTCCCTTTAGACCATGATTCCGGTCGTCAGGTGTCGACTTGCGATATCCTGATGGCATATTCGAACATTTGCATTCGTGGTTTTTTCGATACGGTTCTATGGGCTGTTCCATGACTTGTAACTTCCATTTTGCTGCCCTCTTGTTGGCTTCTCTGTTTCTGGAGTTGCGTTACCATTTGTTCATCTGAGTTTGTGGGGTCTTGTTCTGATAGAGTATTCCCATGGTATCGTGGAGCATATCAGCACCAGATAGTGTCCCAGTAATCGTCAAAATTTCAAATGAAGACCCCATTGGTGTTCTACAACAGTACCCTCTGGGACATGCCATCTGTCTAGCCTGTATGGATTCCCAGTGCTGTCTCAAGTTCTGCAAGTGATGATAATTGACATTATGTCAAACCTGTTCATATTCTTACAGCTTTTGCTGCCTGTCATTGACTTATCGCCATGCCAAGAGTAATATGTTTACCTGGTTTACATTGCCATTCTCTCACATGAAAAGTGCATCTTGACTGGATGAGCAACATAATTCGTTCAACCTTTCACTATATTTTCAGGATTTGCACCGCATAAGACCTGTAGAATGACAGCAAGAGATCTGGAACTGGAGCTTCGCCAGTTTCAGATCATCAGACTAGGATTTTGGTGGGAGTTCTCTGCACTGCTTTGATCGATCACGCAAAACTAATGCAGCCTTTCGAATACTGCCTCTGATGAATGAATGTAATCAAAGCCGAACAGAGAGAGACTTCACCCAACCCTTTCACAAACACAACTCACCTCTTTGAGTGATTTACCAAACGCATTTCAATTTGATCGAATCTTTTAGTAGATTCTTTGACAAGTTTTGAGCAGTGTAATTGGCTCACATTGCATCTCACACATTTCTACATACGGTGTAAGAAGATACAAGGTATTCTGGCTACTTTTTTGATACCACTCTTCAATATATTCATATATCCAAGAGTTGCTTTTATTATTGGACTCTTTTTGTCCAGTTTACAGCTGGTTGATTTCTAGCACGATGCCAAATTGAATAGAGACAGTTGCACTATGATGACTATTTACTTCTTAGCTACAAAGTCATAGTCTGATATTTCCTAGGAGTCTATAGTCATTCCTTGCAAAAGCACAGCTTTGATTTTGTTCTGCTCTTCGTTCCAATGCAGTGAGGGTTTTCCTCTGTGCTACCTTTCTTGCGTCGTACTTTCCTGCAGAAAAGGCACTTCATGGGGAAAATACCCCATGGACATGAACCTGGTGGCGACTGAATATTTGAACGTAGTTGTTTTGGAGTAGGGGTACTCACAGTCACACCAGTCTGTGGAACAGCAGTAAAGTTCTTGTAGCATTGGACGTAGGTTATCTTGAGATATAGCAACGTTTATTGGCAGCGAGTTGGAGACTTGAAAGTAATTATTGAAGATGCTTTAGAAGTTCGCTTCGTGAGTGCGTCATATGGATGAAGCTTCTTTGACAACTGGCCACATATTTTCAGATATGCAAGGACAAAACACTCTAGAGCTTGGTTGCTCGCTATACTGTACTGCGTAGATGGCTGTTCAATGTGAAGGATGCATGTTCGGCGTCCTGCCACTCGAGACGCAGATGTACCAGGTTGTGTGAGTTAATGAGATCGATTTGTCAGGGCTCTGGAATAAAAGGATGTTGTTTGGTGGTAGGCAAAGCATTAGTAAACAAGTGAGGAGTACTCTGAAACATCCACTCAGAAACTATGATTATTATACACCCCATCGTCGTTTGCAACTAAAGAAGGATCAGAAGGGGTAAATTAGTTCAATAAATCGGGGAAGGGTACGGTTCATTAGGTGAATCCGTGAAGCCAAAAATTATATATTGGGAAGTGGGGCGTGTGGACGGACCCGGTGTCCTCTTCTGCCACCTGCATGCCTACCACACATATATTGCTTCAGTAATACAGAAAACACTCAACTAGATTATTGTACACTAGGCATCCCATTAGGCTGCATACATTGGATCAGAGTTACGCAATAGGAGCCAGCCTGATGGCATGGCCTACAGTCTAACTTCTGATATAGGCCTACATGTAGTCTACTTCACTTAAACCACCTATACTTCTCATATAACATGCTAAAATGGATGTAACCTCTGAAATTGGTCAGCAGTTTTTTTCATTACTCTTCTTTGGCCCTCACATAGCCTGTACATTCAGGAACTTTGAAAATAGGTGGCAGCACTGACTTGAGCTATGGAATGCCAAATCATTAAAAAAAAAGAAATTGATGTCAATCATGCCAACTGGTCTATCTCCTCATCTAAGTACCTTTACACCATACTAACCCTTCTTAAGTTGTGATCATGAATCTATGTACGCATTTCAACTTTAGGGACTGGTTTCACTGTTGCATCTTTCATGTTGATTGCATTTTAATTAGGTACTCGGTGCAAACTTACCTTCAACCCCTTCTTATGTACCTTTACACCAGAAATATCATTCTTAAGTAGTGTTTCATACCAAGTATCATTCTATCTACATTAAATGCAAGTTTCATCTCGACTTTTTTGTTAATTAAAATTTTAATTGGTTAAAGGGGTCAAAGAGTGCGGATTTTCGTTATAAATTACATTTACACGAGACTGTGGCCCAAGATTTATTGACTTTGTATTATGACCCTGTTGCATCTTCTCTATAAACACATTTCTGTGAACTTGTGAATTGAAAACCTGCAAAAGGTTCATTAAGTCAAAAATGGTTCATCATGCCTTTGACCTTTCATTAAGTACACTTTCCACACCAATTACATTCTTAAGTGATGAATAAAACTTATATTGTCTATGGGTAAATTTTAATGTTGGTTTAGACTTGACACCTTTTTGTTAAATAAATGTCTAATTAGCAGTTAATTAACCTCATTCTTAAGTACTCCCCACAAATCCATTCTTAAGTTCAATTTTCTCATCAGTGTAACTTCTTCTACCAAATGACACTTGTTGATATTTGCACCCTTCATGTTGAACCATACAATTTGGGGCGTTTGGGTGCCCCCACCCACCACACTGACGTAACTTAAAAAATCGGGTTTTTGGGGTTCCCTAAACTAATTCTACAGACTGGCACCCGAACTTCTGCACTTTCACTGTCTGAACAAATTCACCAAGCTCCCCGACTATAAACCAGGTCACAAGGCCAAGCTTTATGCAGGCTGAGCTTGTCAGGGGACTTGAGGACGTAAAAACTGTATTGTGCGGCTGGGGTGGACAAGGGGCCTTAGATTGCAGGCAGTCTGTGAGGGGATAGAGCAATAAATAATTAATTGATTTATTAATCAATAAATCAAAAATACCCTGAATGCTAATCACTTGTAGTTTCTTCAAATATCAGTTTCCGCTCAAAAGGTGCCTGGGATTCTTGCCAGGAATGAGAAATAAAATAATAAGTAAGAATAAACCTGTAATAATTATGTTGGAAAACATATATTGATTAATGAAAACATAAAAAATAACTTTTTTCACTATAAGCATAGCTTCATTTTGGTCCCCAAATTCAGCTTCGTAGCTCGAAGGATAGTGGTATTCGTCCAGAATGTAAGGAAAGAAATAAAAATGGATAATTTATTGATCAATCATCAAATATACATTATTGAGTTAAATCACTTGTTCACTGTCATGTAAATATCAGCTCCGAGCTCAACGGTGCCTGAGATATGCAAGGGATGAGAAATAAATCATAAGGTAATGAATGAACCTATAATTAAATAATTATGATTGCAAACAAATTAATTGTATTCAAAAAATAAAAAAATATTTCGCCAAAGCACATTTCATCTTCGTCCAAAATTTAGCTTATATCTCAAAAGGATGGCCTGAGTATCTGCCTTAAAGCAAGAAAGAAAATAATTTATTGATTAATGAATAATTTAATAACTCAAAAATACACTTTATAGTCAATACTGGTCACTGTTTGTACAAATGATCAGCTTCAAGCTTCAACATTTGCCTGAGATTTTGGCAAAGATGAGAATAAATATATAAATATAATATCGATAATAATTATGTATTATAAATTATTTTAATCAATAAAATAATAATGCTGTTTTTGCAAAACATATTCTTCACCTTTTTCCATTTCTTTTTCCCACGGAAAAAAGAGAGATATGTATGTATGTGTATATATATATATAATATACTATATATATATATATATTAATATATATATATATGTATATTATTACATTATAATATATATTAAATATATATATAGCTATATACATATTAATAATAACATATATATATATATATATATATAGATATATATAATATTATATATACTATATATTATTGGCATTTCTTTTTGAAAATCAGCTTTTATATATTGTTACAATTTTGGCCCGTCCGGCGGTGCGATGGCCACGTTACTCGATCGTGCACGTGCCACCGGAACGGACAATCATGTGACCTCCGGAACTACCGCCAGGAGCCAGTCACGGGTGGGGTTAACCTCACACGGATCGTGCAATTGCCCACCCGTGAGATAGGGTTTCTCGCCAAATTCGGATCTACCTAAGTAATGCGCGAGTGGTGACGGGCGATCGTACCAATCGCCGCAGGTCGACTTTCGGACACGAAACCGCTTAAGCGGCTCTTCCGTGCATGCGAATAACGAGCGCGAGTCTTCGTCGAAACTTCGACGGTTCAGATTGCGGTTACCGGGCTGTTTTATAAACCCACTATTCAAATCCCTTACGTGATGCAAGGATAGGAGATCAACAAAGGAAAGACGAAGCGAAACGGGGGAAAAACAGCTTCAACAAGCAAGGCACTTTATTTCACACCAACACAACACACGCACGTAGGCAGTATGCAATGTGCAGCAAAAGCCAAAATGCAGACAAAAAGCCAAAAAGCATACTACCGACTAATAATTAAATTTACAACACTTAAACAATTATACTTGTAGGACTCGGCAGCCGCATCATCATTCAAAATAAACAGGAAAGACCTCCCCATAGGCGAGGGAGGTAGGACGGGGTCCGTGGACCAAATGTGCGCGGGAACCTGGAGAAGCGCCAGGTCCACCGAGACCGAAAAGGGCTTACCCGCGTCCTCGTGACGCAGAATGGCGGCAAGCCGCAATATCAGCGCAGGCTGCGCCGACTCCGTGCCCCTGCAGGTGGTCGGTGAGCCCTCTCCGTGCGTGCTCCGCGCAAGCACGGTTTGGTCGGCACCACGGTTAGGGTGGGGAATGAACGGGGGGCCACGGCCACTTATTCTCAAGTGCGGGATTGGGGGGGGAATTGTTGATGCTCAGGGATCGGCGAGGGGAATGCTGGATGGCATGTCACTTGTGAAAGCGAAGGATGGCTCGAGTCCCGCGACGAAAACCGACACCAACCGCGAGACGAGCCCAGCGACGAGACGAACCACACGACGCGAGACGAGCCCAGCGACGAGACGACACCAACCACGGGAAAAAAGCGACCCGCCACACTACAACAACGAGTTCCACACAGTGGACTCGCGTCTTTTAATAGACCGGGGGAGGAGCCTGTATGCAGATTAGGATCAAAACGCGATTGGACGGCGGGGCCACGCACCCTCTGTTCAGCCATTGGTGTGGCAAAAAGGGCGATTTGAGCCTCTTTTGATCCGCAATTCTCCTGAGAGGATTCAATCCATCGCGTCTGGAGGCGGAGGCCACACCGCCCGCACGCTTGCCCATTGGATGGAGGAAAAGCGGGCGTGAACCTCCCTATCCGAATTTTCTCTCGTGAGGAATCCACATTCATCGCGCTTTGGAGGCGGAGCCACACCGCCCACGCTCGCCGCATTGGACGGAAAAAGGGGCTGACCTCCCTGATCGAATTTTCCTCTCCCGTTAAGGCATACCATTCACTCGCGCTTGCTGCGTTCGCAGCAATCACCGAACGGACTTCGGACAGTACGCACGTTCTGTGCTTGCTGGTGGTGGGGTCGATGGTTGTGAAGGAGAATGCGAGCTGAGTTGGGGTTTTGCTGTGGTGGTTTGGTGTGTTGTCGGGCGTCAGTTTGGGAAATTGGTGGGTGAAGCGATGTTTGCGGGATGGAGTTTGTGGAGTAAAGAGGCGAAGGTTGTGGTGTTTGAGTGTTGGCGGGCTTAATGGCTCCAAAATAACGTAGAAAAAGAAAAAATGGCTAACTCAAAGCGTCGCAGCCCAGATGAATCACACAATATTACCCTCGCTAAACAAACAAGGTGTGGGGCTAATACACGATAACTTACTCGATATATCTCACCTGAAGGACCCTTAATGGTGGATTGCGAATTTCCACAGCCGATAACACTACCCCCTCCCCTTTTTACAGACTCGTCCCGGTCGTCAAATTCTCGTGTAGCCATCATGTGTAGTTCTTCCCTAGTACGTTTTACCTTCGGAATCCCTGGTGCGACATTCTATCGGTATCTCCGTGTCAGCCAAAATAAATAACCCTATGCGGCTGAGGTAACTAAACTAAACAAAACCCATCATAGGACGACAATAAATAAATTGCCGGCGCTAAGCATACATTGCGGGGGCGCACTCATTTGTACATGTAACATCTTACTCTAACCTTACAAATTTGACACTAACATGGCCCAGAGATCAATGGATCTGCAAAGAGAAAGACAGTTTAAGCAGGGAGCCAGGCCTGCTCGCGATGCCAGTCTTCTTTGGCTCGGGCAATGCAGGTGTGGGGAACATGGCCGGCTGCACACACGCCAGTCCAAGGCCTCCCCTTTGAACATGAACGCATGTGAACCACAACGGTTGCATGGGCTGCACAACGCAGCTCTCGGCCAGCTCAAGTGGACACGCAATGACCACAATGGATGGATGAATGGAAATGGAATGGCACGCAACACGGTGACGGGCCGCCACTGCGGCCCGTGTAATTGTAGCTGCCAACAGGCAGTCTCGCAAACTGCGGCGACAGATCCTGGCGCACATGGCCAATGAACAAGGGGGGGGGGGAATGCAAAACAGAACGAGCGGGCAAAGATGACTGAGGGCAGTAGGCATGGATTGGCAAAGGTGTGCAGGCAAGGCATGGCAAACAGGGCCGCTTGCAGCAAACACAGCGGCAGACGATCGACCGGCACAGGCCTATGAAGCAAAACCAGCCGTCAGACGGATCCGACCGCACAGGCCTTGCAGTAAACAGCCAGCCGATGAATGGGCTGGCACAGGCCTTGAAGTTAAACACAGCCGCCGATGAAATTGGCCGCCTTTGCCTTTCAGTTGGAGGTTGGTGGAGGGAGTGTGGTGGTGCGCCACTCGGAGGCGGGCTCGGAGCTACACTCTCCCTCCCAACCTATCGCCTTTATGCCTGTCTCTGTCCATACCCACCCCCTTATAATTTGTAAAACCCATTTGGCCCCACTTATTTTTTTTTTGTTTTTATTTTACTTTCACTTCCCCACTACTATAAAAATCGTCCCCTAAACCCCCTTTATCTTCTTTGTTCGGCGAACCTTATCGTGTCACCTAGCCTACTCCCACCCCTACGGTGTCCCTTCCTGGGAGGGAATAATGGAGAGCTAGCGTTCCTGTGTCGGGCCCAAATTCAAAGCCTACAGAATGGCCTTCCTCAGGATCTTCAGCGATCTAACCCAAAGTGGGTTCCGCAGCGGCCACAATGGAGCTGAAGGGATGGATGGTGCGAGGGTACATCCTATACTACACCTAACCATTTAACTCTTAAACTACCTGCGGGCTTTCAACAAGCGGCCTCTCGCTATAAAGTATCGGTTCAACAACCCAGATTCCCCTTCGCTGATGTTGGTGTCTCACAATTTTGCGGCCTTGCACCCCAATTTTTCCTCCCGTGCCCTCACACGGTTCTCACGGCTGGGACGCATGGCTCCCTTGCAGGAACTACCCTCTGCCGATTCTCAGCTATCGGCACCCCCGGGGCACATACACTGCCTCCGAGCTACCAGCTCCCTAAACACCGGGGAGGCCCTCCTGGCGACTCCCCTGAATGCTCACGTGGCAGGCTGGCTTCCGGGCCCCCTTTCCGAGGTCACCCGTGCCCACGACACTGCCCAGCACGGCCAATGGCCCCGGGCCCCCGCATCATGGCGGGGCGCACCGTACCCACTACGCCTATCCCGGCCCCCATGAGGCCTTGGTCTACCACGGCCGACTAGCCCGGTTGGGCCCGGTACCTTTTTTAACCGCCGAACTGGTACCCACTCAGCGAGAACTTCATAAGGGCGATGTTGCGCCCGACTACCGCGTACCCATGACTTGTGTTATGTGTGCAGTGCTCGCGTAGCGACCTCGCTCCTGACAAGTTTTTGCGGGGCCGCTACTTTTCCCGTGACTAATAACCACAACAAAGACCGACCTCCATGTCTCAATATAGTGAACGTAACCCAACTAACTCACTTTATCCTGACCCCGGTGTCCCTTGGGGGTTACGGACGGGGTCACTCCTCCCCCTAAATATCTAACTACACGACATTGCAATTCCATCAATTTAACTCCATTAACACACTAATGGCCGTACTGGCCTCACTTATCACTCATCAAGTTTCTACTTATATAGTATAGTAGACATCTGTGCTCCATCATTCTGCTGAATCTACCTGCTCTTATCCATCTGCGATCCTACTACTACCGTCTGCTGCTCTTGTCTTATTCCTCCGTGTGGGTCATTAAGCGTTAATTCCAAGTATCTTCGTTCCTTTAACCTACGTACGCTAAATGTCTACGCTTCTCTTCTACATCTCGAGCTTCCAGGTCTGTTGACCTCTCAACTCAAAAATCATTTCCCCTCCTAAATCTCAACTATCAATCCCTCTAACCAACGCACACGCCGCTAAGCTTACGCTCAATTGTCGCTCGAGTTAGCCGGTGCAAAGGGCTGAAGTCTAACCCTTACCTTTTATTGACCCTAGTTGTTCATCTCTTGCTGCTCCTAGAGCTTAGGGGGTCTTCCAGCCCCTTTTTTCCCTGGGATCTGTTCATCTGCCGAGGCGCAAGGCCTTGCTTTCTTCTTTTTGCACTCATGAATTAAGCCATCTTCACACCAGCGCGGCAGACTCGCAAACTGCGCTATTTTACGTGACTCTGGCAGCTGTTCACAACACCATCGTCCCTCATTGGACGTTCCATCCGCGGGATTCACTCCTGACCTGGATTCCACCCCACGTGCAGCCATGAGTCACCCTGCGCATACAAAAAAAAACAAGCACTCACGTTTCGAGGGGTTCCCCACACGAACACATGTTGCTCTGCCGTCGAAAGCATTCACACACACGCTCACGTGGAGAAACCCATCGTCAAATCGGTGTCCAGACCTACCTTTGTCCATCGCGGAGATCCAACATCCACGCGGGGTTTCCGGACCGGGTTTCACTCCCGCAAAGCGCGCACGTGGCGCCTCGTGCGCTGCACAGCGAATGAACCTCGCGTCGATGCTGGTAAACCGGCCGGTGCTCAAAATAGCTACGACCGCTACCCAGCCTCTGTCCCTTTATCTGTCGCCGTCTCACGTCGCCATTCGACACGCACACCTGCGTGTCACGAGACTCACACTCCCATTCCTTCCATTCACACCGGGAGACGCGGCTGCGTGGCTCCCGCATGCCGACCATCATCTCCCTTACATGCCGCTCTCTCCACACCACGCTCATCCCTTGCAAACTCGGCCGTTCCTCACGCATTTGCCATTTCCCTTGCACACGTGTCCACTCACACACGGTGCCTCATCCACACACGGCGTGCTGGGAAGTACGCACTCCGGCACACTCGTGCGACCCACATCCACTCACACACGGGGGTTCACTCATCCCACACGGGGTCACTCATACTCCCGGGTCTCATACCACACACGTCTCTGTCACCCACCACCGGTCGCTCTCACACACGCCCTTAGCACCCACCGCTAGTGCGCGTTGCAGCACACATTCGCCAACACTTGTAAACACACACCCCGACACCACACACACCGGGACCCACACTTGTAACCCACTTGGGTTGTGCCACCCCAAGGTTCCTGGGCCTCTATACCCCCAACTCTCCGTGCACCCGTCAACAGCGTCCCCCCTCAAACTCGCTTGACCGACCGACCCACACTGGTCATGATCAGCTTCAAGGGGTAATAGCGTCTCCCTCCGTTCCCGAGAGGCTATCCAGCTGCTGCACCGGGTCCCACACGTTTCTGCCAAGCTCGCCCCCCCATTAATCCTACCACTAACTCCGTGTGTGTGTGGTGCTCGTTTTAACCCCGTCTTTACCGTGCAGTCTCTCCTCTACCGTTTCTACCTCCGTGTCTCTGTTATTTCTTTTATTTCTGCGTCTCCCTCCGTGTCTCTGTTTATTCTATTTCCTTCGTCTCTACGTGTCTCATTTCTCACACGTTTCGGTCACCCCATTTAGAGTTTTTCCGCTCCTGTGTCACGTCATCTGCTTGCTTTCTCTGCACTACCTCGCCAAACGTCCCCCGAATTTTTTGTCCTCACCAGCCTCCATTGACGGTCCGACAGCCATTGCCTCCCCTCAGCTCGTCGCTCCAGCACGTTTGGCCGCCGCCATTAGCCCGCCTGCAGGCATCGCCCCACGCCGCTGCATTTCACCCGCAGTATTTGCGTATTTGTTTCAATTTTCACTTTGCATTGTTGCAATGTCACGTTTACTCCCGCCAGGCTGGCGCACAACTGCCGGCCATTTCGGTGACTCGGCTGAGCGATTCGGCCGGAAATCGGGGCCGGTGTTTGGCGGTGAGGGTAGGGAGCCAGGTGGCTCAAACCCGGACCGCCCTGGCACACATTCAGATCGGATTCTGGATTTAACGTTTGGGGGAAAATGTGTTCTCGAAATGCATCCAGAAATGGGAATGTTCTGATCATGGGCTCAAGCAATATTCAATTCCAGCTCATCTCTTGTG